>CM060913.1:321542455-322107455 GCA_030737875.1 Allium sativum
ACAAAGAGATTATGGATTATAGACATTGAATCACAATCTAGAAAATAATATGTTGTGGGCTTATTAATAAATTTAAAAGGGTTAAGTTATATGATTGAAATTAATAAGCAAGAGAAACTTGGTGACTTGAATAAGAAGTCAATGTGAACAGGGATAACCAAGTTAAATGGAAACCTGGTGAGGTAAAGCGCGTAAAAGAATTTTCAGACATAGGGTCTAATGACACATTAAAATGAGATGCTTGGACCAATGCATACGTTTGAGGGTGAATAACCCAACGGAGTAGATCATCATGGTGTCATGAGGCACCAGGGGAGTGCACGTTCATCTGATTATTTTGTCGGCTCCGAAGGATTGGAAGGGGAAGCATGCGACTTCCTGAGATACGTAAGGTGCTTCTGGTAGTCCTCTATGCAGTGGCAGATGTTTAGGCTATGCTCGCAGAGGTTGGGTCTGCGCGTAACTACTAGGTGGGTGGGCCTTGACTGCAATAGTAGATTTGCAGTCAGAATGCTGTGATGTGGTGACACTAGGGTGATTCGACGATCGCCTCAACAGGGAGGCAGAGGTCAGGACAAACAGCGATAGTAGATCGTCGGGTACCCATCGTCGGCAGCCAATGGGATGCGGAAAGACTAGAGCTAAAACCAATAGACCATTCACCTTTCACTATCGAGGTACGGTAGTTGAGGAAAGGCTCCAACTGGATGTTTAGATTGTTTGTTAGGGGCAAGTCGTTTAGCTCTTACGGTCTTTACTATTTGAGGTAGGGGCCGAGGTGGGGCCATAGCCACCATGAAAAATAGACCCTAGGAATATCTGTATTTTGAGGCTCTTAAATACGGTCCTGTACATATATGGAAAAGCTCCTGACCAAGTTATGTGTTTCTTGTATAGCCCTACAACGGAACTCGGTGCACATTATATGCGGTTAAAGCATCGAATACGATTGATGATATGTATGTGGGACAGTCTAAATACATGCATGTCGGCTCTGGGTGGTGTATCGTAGACTTGAGGGCATTACTCTGGTACAAATCCGATTCGATTGACGGTGGCCGTTCGTACGCTTACGTAGCGTAGTAGTGATAGATATATGCGAAACGTAACATTGTTATATAGATCCGTATGTCACTCCGGCGTAGGATGAGGGACTGCGTTCAATTCTGTGGCATTACGGTGGAGACGATGCGATTGGGGTACGATGGGGTGTACCTCAATATTGAGGGGTAGCTACATGTATACTGTATTAGGTTAATCCACTGGGAAGTAAATGAGTACAACGTGTGTGTAAGCCTTGAGTGCTGTTAACCCAAGTAACCTAATAAATAAGAAAATGTGATTGAACGGTATATGTAGGATCATCCAAAGTGTATAATTTAAATCCAGTCACCAGAACTTGTGTTCTGACCCCCTTCTTATAACATACTTGCAGGTTATATTTGTGGCAGAGACATGATAGCTTTGGATACTGCTTAGGCAGTATTATTAATACGTTAAGGCTATATTTGATTATATTATATTTTATCCATTCTGCTGTGAGATATTTTCTAAGCTCTAACATATTTTATGTCTCTGTCTTTTCTACAGGATACCAGAGCAAACCAACACGAGTTTCAATAGATTAGAATTTTGAAGAAAAAAAATCGGTCTATCGGAATTCAGGTGTTACATTTTGTGTCCCCTAGTTTGTGTCATAATTTTTTTGTTCAAATAACCAGTTATTTGTACACAAAATTCGACACAAACATAGAGACACAAGCCTCAAGAATCTTTTTGTCTTTATGTAGTGTAGTCGAATTCAGGGGGGCAATCCAATAATGGGGATCAATTAAGTCACCAATTTTGCCTAACTGTGTGTGTATGGGGCGTCTATCAAGGCAAAAATGCAAGCCGTTAAATTAGTTTATCTTTAGTTGAGTGGTGGAGATTAGAGAGCAATCCGATGGTAAAGATTTTTTGTCTTCAACATTGTGTCTATTTTTTGTGTTTAAATATACTTTCATATATATATATATATATATATATATATATATATATATATATATATATATATATATATATATATAAACACAGAATTTTGACATGAATTGGGGGAGACAAATCCTCAACCATTGTATTGCCTCTTAATTTTCATCCCTCCATAAGTAAAGATTAATCATGTGGCTAAGATTTTATGTCATTTAATTTGATTCAAACTTTTGTGTCCAAATGTGTGTGTGTGTAGAGAGAGTCTATTCAGACCGAAACAGTGAAACAAATTTGAAGATAAATAATCTAAATCACTGGATTTCCCTCTGAATTCCACTTTCTATATAAAGACAAACAAATTGAATAGTCCAGAAATTGTGTCAACTTTCTTTCCACTTAATACAACATTGAAGGTTTACATGAGCAAATGCTCTTATACAAATAATAAAGGCTAATTCTATTCATGCCCCGATTGTTATCTTTCCCAACCTATTGAAAACTTTAAAAAGTATGATGACAAATTTATCCTTGCATATTATTCAAGTTATTTTATTCACTTTTCCATTTTATTATACACTTTGTTTATTAAAAATTACAATGATATTAATATATTTTGAAAAGACAAATGGTTCCGAGGAAGAATAATGTTTTTTTTAAGATAATGGTGTTAATTTCTAATTTGTTCTTTTCATTTTTTTTATGTGTGTTTCCTTTAACGTTATTTTATTTTAGGATTTTTAGTATAACATGTCTTTCAATTATTTTTAAATTGAGCTGAAATATAACATTTTTTTGTAGATTGCAAAAACTATGACAAATAAATAAATATAGATTACAACTTTGTCATTTTAGATCTCATCTGTTATTTCTTTCCATTGTTAATGTAAAGGTTTTTTTTTTAGCAAAATAAAATAAAGGATAGTTCTGGTATCTTTTGGGGCAGGAAAAGAAAAATGTGAGGGGCAGGAAAAGCAAAATGTGAGGTGTAATGTTTTTCGTTTAAACAATGGGGTGAGAAAGACAAGAGTGGGATGTAAATTGATTTAGCCAATAATAGATTAGTTATGTCTGAACGTCTGATGTTGCAAAATGAACTTGTTAAGAAAACATTAAAAAAAGCCCGAGTACAATAAAATCACAAAACTAGAAAGGAAAAAAGGACAAACGTAATGCTTGGTAGAAGGGTAAAGTAATCCTCTCTTGCAATTAGTACACCTCTTTTATTTAGCAGTAGTCCAAGTAGGAAGACAGATAGAAGACCTCCATCACAACATAATAACAGTTTCAGTTTATGAACTGAAAGCTTAGTGAGACTAGTATGTACAACGGTCAAGTAATTGGACACTTATAGGATAACTTTAGAATTGAAAACCAAGGAAAAAGGTTTGTGAACGATAAACAATTACTTGTACATCTTGAGATTACTGTGCATGTTGAATATAAGAATTATGATGTGTAAATATTTTGGGTGGTGAGAACAGAAGGAAAATTCAAGAAGATGCGAGCAACAACAGTCGTAGTAATTTGCATAATATTGGCATTATAAGGTTGACCTGACAAAACATACTAAAAAACATATCATAGCTAATTTAAAGGTTTGCATATAATGAGTAAATATTACTTCATTGAAATCCAATATTAGTTGAAGTATCAGAATTTCTACATGACTTTTCATTGTACAAATGTATTTTTCATCCACTTATGTAGTTTTATAACTTCATTTGTGGCTGAAAACAATATGTCTCTACAAAGCTTCTTTATATTCAGAGAATATAACTCAAATATATCATTAAAAATATATTTGTGCATCTTTGCATATAAATAAATGGACATACATGTTAAATCAAAGGCAAAATCAAATTTTGAGAAAACAAAAATATTTGTACAAAATTAATTCAGCTTTCCTAACCTATTATATTTCTTTCCAAGACTCAAATTCATTCGCTTTCAATTTAAAGAGAACTCAAGCTATATGCTCATTCTTTCCTTCTTCCGACTATTTTGTATTAACTAACGCATATCAGGAAAATCCAATTAAACCTTTCAGACAAAGTTCTTAGAGAATTTATACAAAAGAAGACGGCGAATGTACTATGATATGCCAACTAATGCATATCAGGAGAAGTCTCTCACAAATCGGATTATTTTTCAGCAACAACTTTATTCGTTTAATATGAAGCTTTGATTCAATTTGCGTGTTGATGATCTTACTGCCTTGGTTATGAACCTTAAGGCAGCAAATGTTGAGATTAAAGATGAGGCTCAAGCGGTGGTCCTCTTGTATTCGTTGCTTAAGGAGTATACTAAATTTTCAGTTCCACGATATATGATCATAGTGAGACTATTCTGTCACTTATTAAAGCTAGTTTGCATAATGTGATGTTGAGAGATAGATTGATGAGAACTAATATAGATAATAATTCATAAGACTTACCTGTTCAGAGAGGTAGAAGTCAAAGCAAACCCAAGTATGGTGGAAGTAGAAATAAGTCAAGGTCTAAATCTAGGGGGGCATAATCGATTGACTTGTAATTATTTAAGAAACTGGGATATTTGTAGCTCAATGTCCGAAACTGGAAGGAAAAAAGAAAAGACTTAATGCAAGCTTCAATATATACTGTAGTGAAATTAGGGACATAGAGTGACACCGACATACTTACAATGCCTGGCTCTTCTGGGAAGAGCAACTATAGCTTATTCATTTTGTCGCATCTTATCATATAACACTCAATAGAAAAAATTTATCTACATACCTTAAGGTTGATGGAGTAGAGATTCTAATAGGCAACGATGCTTCTTGTTGTATGATTGGTATTGATAGTGTTAAAGTCAGAATGTTTGACGGTGTTATTCATATGATTAGTAATGTTGGACATATACCTAATTTGAGGAGTTTTATTTCTGTTGGAACGTTGAGTTGGCTTAGGTTGAAGATTGTAGTTGAGGGAGAGAAAATGAAGATAATGAAAGGTTCCATGATTATTGTGGGAGGTGTGAGGGTAGGAAATCTTTATTTGTTGAAGGTCAATACTGTAGTTGGCGAGTTATCTTTGGCTACTTCCCCTGATTCATATTCTTATAGATCATGGCACTTATAGATGGACCAAATTAGTGAGTGCAGTTTGGATGAGTTGATAAAGCAAAGTTTGATTGATGGTGTTTGTTAACGATATTTTTCGTCAACACCGGAAATAGGTCTAAGGATGTGCACCTAAGGGTATTAAAGCGTTTATTTAGTTTCTACCAGCTTGATTTAGTTCACCATTTCCTGGGCTTCAAGGTTTTAAGCCTGAAGATTAGTTACTCTTCCTTCAAGGGGTGAGTAACACGCTTACGAGACTCAAAAACCAACAGTTACCTTTGGACGAGGGATCCCTAAGCGCAATGCAAGCTAGAAAGCTAAACAATTTGTAGAGGGGTATTTTGGGTAGTTCGGTTTATGTAGAAAGCCTTTCCGTGAAGAAGCAGGGAAGAAGCATTGAAGAAGGCACTTGCATAAGTATTAAAGAAATTCATGAAATTGATCTTAAGTATCAATTCTCTCTTTATTGACCACTTGGTTGAGTTTATAGTAGTTTCTAAGTAAAATCCCTAAATCGATTTAGAAATTAGGGTTTACTCTCTAAGAAAATGATTACAAGAATTGAGAATGAGAAAAGTCGTCCAAAATGAGACCGTTGGGGTCTTATTTATAGGAAAATTAGGCCCCATTTTGGTACCAATTCAGTAGAAGCCTGATTGGAGCGCTTTCGGCTTCGGAAATGAGGAAAGACCTTGGTGTCAGCTGCTTCTTTAGCTTTCGGTGCTGGTTATTGAGTTTTGGCCTCCCATATTCTGGACATTGCTACTGGCTTTCGGTCTCGATGATAAGGTCTTGTTCCGATAGCCACTTTTGGAATTTAGTTTACTTTCGTGGTTTTTGATTTCGGTATTGACACTAAGCATGTTAGTGTGGATGACCCTTCCTTTCACCAGCTTTGACTTGTTTTAGCATCCTATAAAAGTTACTTTCATACTTCGACCTTTGGTATTGGATTTTTTTCCTCCTCTAAGCTTTGTTATCGGGTTTCCTTGGCTTTCAGAGCACAACTTTCAATCCTTAGTGACCCGTGAATCAAGTTTTGCTTTCGGTTGTGTATCATTACCAAGTAGATTGGTGTAGATAGTCTCGATAGCAAACCTTGCTTTACTAACTTCTAAGTGCCTTCCAGTGTCGATATCGATACTAAGCATGTTAGTATCAATAGCTCCTTTCGCTCTATTTTGGCTTAGTTCCATATTCTAGTGTTGGATCATCCGGTTTTGGTTATTTCCCATTGTCTACTTCCGGTATCAGCTACTTTAATAGTTTGATGTCAAATTGTGTGCTTTCAAAGTTGAAGTTGGACTAATGGCTTTCGGGATCAATACCAGGTTGATGCCTTTCGGTTGTGGTGTTGTAACCAGTCTTAATCGTTCACTTTTCACATGTTGCTTCTGGAATCACCGTGCTGTCGTCTTCCTTGTGTTGAAACTAAGTTTGTATGGCTGGTGTCGGCGTCGATACCATCTGAACCCAATTTTACCTCCTCTTACTTTCATCAAAGGACCTTTCGGTGATATGGTTTCGATTCTGCATTTATGAAACCATCTTTTGTTGCTTGTTGTGCTCTAATACCCCTTCGCCTTTTTTGGTGTTGAAATATGGTACGTAGTAACATTTCCCCCTCTTGTGAAAGGGTATTTTCGACTTTTCAAGTCAAACTTTTACTTTCATTCTTATGCTTTGGCTTCCCGCCTTTTGGTCTTCTTGAATTGATCTGGTTTGCTGATCTATGCCTATTTGTGCGGTGAAGATTGGGAGGTGCTTTTAGCATAAAAGATCTTCTTCTTCTCCCTTCTTCATCTGCAAGTAATTGTTTTGGACGCAAGATCACTATTCTTTGCATATTTTCAAGATTACTGACTCAATTGCGTTTTTGTAAGTATTCGACAAACTTAATTTAAAGCTTTGAAAACACTTCTCCTATTTCGTTATGAATTCAATGGAGATCTATGAATTCTTGATGAAATTCGATCAATTGGAGTAGTTCTAATCATCACTAATCGTGGTTAATGAGAATTTGTCATTTTATCCCTAACCTATTTTCTAGGGTGTAACATGAAAATACATATGTATGCTGGATTTTAACCCTCTTATGGAAATGAAGCTTCTATTTCTTCAGTACCAACGAATTCACTACTAATTTGTGGTTGATTTTCGCTTCCGTTCTGCCGATACCGAAGTTAATATAGGTAGCACTATCGACCGCATTTTCTTGGTATCGGCAGAGCTTGAAGTGTTAAGATTAGTAAAGTTGTCACCAATTGTAATACACTTAATTTTGAATTTGTCGGTTCCGTATTTTAAAAACCCTTGATATCAGTTAAGTCTTTGGTATTGTTAATTATACCCTTGGTTTTGGTGTCGGGACTATTAATATAAATGATACCAAAGACTTGACTATATCTGATATACATGATCACATGTGCACTCTATTAAAGACCTGATGTTAATGACTCATGATGTGTCCTAGTTCTTATGAAAGATATAGGACGAAAAATATCGTAGAGGTTTTATGAAGATTTTTAACTGAGTAATTCATATTTCTTATGTGATGTTATCATTTTAACATGCTTTTATGAAATGATATCACCTGGTAGCTTGATATCTGAAGTGAAATATCAATAAATCAGACTCAGGCAACCTTTCTTTCTTTGAGCTAAAGATGGAGTGTAACCCACAACTTTCTCTTATTCGTACTCAAGATGAAGTGAAAGCCATTATTTAGAGTTTTGGTATGACCAGAGTTGATACCATATCCGCTTCTGGAAAAGATACCATTCGAAATCCCCTAGAAGGATTCTTTGCATATACTATTGTTCATATCTGGTACAGCGGTTTCGTCCCTTTTCCGATCTTTATTTCAAACTTCTTGTAATATTTGAAGTTGGCTCCTATTTAACTGACTCCGAATATGTATACTTGCCTTTTATGTCTTGAATTCCTAGCCCTTGAGTCGGGACAACCTTCCATTACTCCTTGGTTTCTGCATTTCTTATTTCAATTGTCAGTGGTCGAGGATACGAATTTACTCATTCTTCATGCGAACCCTTCGAGGAGATTGATTGGTGATAATCTCACTCAATTTTCAGACTAGGAGACATAATTTTTCTATATCAGATGCCCTCTGGACATCACATGAACTTTCACCACCCCTAGTGAGCTTTCTTCTTCAGTGTTTGTAATGTCATTTTCTAGGCTTTGTTTAACCCCTATCTTATTTAAGTTTCTGCTCCTATAAGAAAAGATCTGAGTGATGAGGAAGTTCGAGTAGTGGAGGCTCTTCGCCGAGGCTTTCGAGAAACTGGGAAAACGATCTCTCTTGCTAACACCTGGTAACCTTCGAAAATATGGTTTTCTCCTCCCCGGACATTTTCCTGGTGCTAAACATATTTTTTTTGGATCGGATGTGTTTACAGGTTTAACTCCTTTATTTCCCAACACTCCAAGTAAGGGTGCGTCTTTCATTTACTTGTGAATGCTTGTTCCATGTTTATCTTTTCTAATTCAATTTTCACTTGATGATTACTTTGGCTAGTCTCTCAAGCTCTTGACGGTGAAACAACTGTAGATGTCCTGGCCCAGTCCAATGTCGCAGCAAAGAATGTTTTTCCACTATTGCTGATGAACCAACCACCAAAAGATTCAAGGATGGGTCTTCCACTCCTATACTTTCTAGAGGTGTTATTGTGTAATCCGATGGACATCATGTCGCTGGTCCGGCTGTCCCTCTTACTGATTCATCCCCTGGTTCTACTCCTTTATTTAGGCCCGCGAGTGCTCCCATGTCTTCACCAATGACTCAAGATTTCAATGAACTTGTAATGATTGATCTTTCTAAAGTCACTTGTTGAAAAACAACTATTCGTATGGTTTTATTTTTCTTTATTGACCTTTTTCCCTTTCATGAGTGTTGACCCTTATTGTCTTTTTCTCAGATTACCAAGAAATGGTTCTCTCTTCTAAAGATAGCCGCTATGCCTTACTTGGAGGTTACAACACTTGAAGAGGAGAGTACCGTGTTAAGTTCCAAGATTAAGTCTTTGACGGAGGGGTACAAGAAAGAGTGCAGAATTAAGGGCATCTCTTAAGAAAGTCAAATCAGAATTTGAGGATGTGAGGAACTTTCTTCTGAATGACCAGGTGCTGACACTTAATTTGTTTACACAAGAAGTTAAACGTGAGATGTCTAGGATGGTGGCTAATCAAACCAAAAAGTTAAAAAAGAAAGATGGCCAGATCTCCAAGGTTCAGGATGCGTTTTCCAATGCCAATCGCATAATTTACAAGACTAAAAATATAGTTTCCACTTTTCTGAAATCTTATTATTCGAAGGCGGTGCTAAATTCTTTTGAAGATGCTCTTTTATTGGCGTATTCTGACAATTATCAAAAGTATCTAGCAATTTTGTTTCCCTTGGTTCATTCTTCCATTGCAGGTGAGTCATGGGTAAAATAGACTAGCTCAAAAAAGGTTCATATTCCCAAGGAGGCTCCAGTGAAGCCTAAATATCTTTTATATATTGAGGACCTTCCGGATGATTCTGACTCATAAGGAGAAGAGGGAGAATCTACTAACGCCGACAGCGAATGGGGTGATGATGGTGGCGACCTTGGTCCCAAAGGAAAATATCCTTCTAATGATTTAGGTGAAGGGAAAAGCATTCCTCTTATTCCTGTTGGCGGTATTGGTGTTTCTAAGGAAATAATTCCTTGCCTTTCGGACACTACTTCATTTCTGGATTTAAATGAAGCCTCTACCAAAGGTAGCGACCCCTTAAGTCAAGGGCCAACAAGTCTGGCGCATCCTGCTTAAATTGGAACCTATATTATCTTGGTATGGGTTTTATTCCTTGGTGACATTTCCTTATCTCTTGAATTATGAATAATTGTTTGCCTGTAGTAGCTTGGTTTTTATATATAATGCGGGGTTAGGTAATAATTTAGAAAGAAATAACTTAACTCTACTCCAAGTAAGTAAAATTGTTGGTAGGATTATCATACTTCCGATAATAACTTTTCACATTGAGGATGAACCTCGACTAACAGGGTTATCGTTGTAACTTCTAATGTGTGTGCATCCGTGTGAAAAACTTCTTTGTTAATGAAAGATATAATTTTGTCAACATATAAGATTTGTAACTGATTGTGCTTTTCCTTTCGTATGAATGGGGGGGGGGTCAACTTGAGGTTTCACCTTCTCGACCCGAAGAAGGTTCATTAGTAATTGCAAAGTCAAAGAGTATTTTTAAAGATGCTCTTCTATAAAATGGTAAAGACTATACTATCTCCAAAAGGTGGTAACTAGGAACCAGGATGAACAAATATCCTTTCTGAAGAATCAACTAAAAGAAAGAGATGAGACTACTCTTGAGTTGAAGAGGAAGCTAAGCGCCAATCCTTTTACTAATTCTGATGAGGAGATAAGTAAACTACACTAGCGAATTAACGAATTAAAAGTTGAATTGGAGAATGCTAACGCAAGTCGTAAACCCTTGGAATACATTTTAAAGAATCTTGACTTCGATTAAAAGCTTAGTTACCATAAATCTCTTTGCTTGATTACTTGTGGTGAGGTGAATGGGATGACATGAACATGGAACTAGAAACATTTAATGATACTATAATTTTGCACTTGGCATTTTGTAGAATGATTGTGTAATCAAGTTTGTGAATTGTATAAATATCACCATATGAGCGACTCTTATCGTGTTCTGAATCTCCTCTTCAGGGATGCCTTTCATGTTGTTCTGCACAAAGCTATATACACAATGTTTTCATATCAGACCTTTGTTAACACTATAATATATGTTATATCTTGCCCAAATTAGGCGAACCCCTTTCTGGGTTGTAACATAATAATGAGTAACCTTTTGCGACTCCACATGTTTAGGTTTTCGAGCATATCCTTGTGCGAGATATTAGATTTCATGACCTTTTGGTCAGAAGGTGCTTATTGTAAAGGTCCCGAGATCTATCCTCAGGCATTGTTTAGCATAATCTTTCTTTGAAAACAAAGATTTTAGTTTTGGGACCCAGCTCAGTGTGCTAATTTGAAAATCCAGAACCCTTTTTTTGAAAGCATAAATAGAATTGTCGCAACCCATATTCGGAAATAAGAGAGGGCCAGAAACCCCAAGCTAGAAATAGCAGTTGGCAACCTCAAAACATAGATTCGGGTGTATGATGGAAGATCAGATATTTCTCATATGGTGTTGTATAGAAGTCTTGAATCAGAACCCAGATTTGGGTATTTCATGGGAGAACATAATTCCACTTTTGGCAATTAACAGAAATCCTGAACTACAACCCAGATTTGAGTATATAAGATAGAAATCCACTCCTGGTTTTCAATAGAAGTCTCAAACCATAACCCAGACTCGGGTATTGGTGATAGAAGACTAGAAATCCACTTCTGGTTATGAATAGAAGTCTCGAACCATAACCTAAATTCGGGTATTGATGATAGAAGACCAGAAATCCACTTTTGGTTTTGAATAGAAGTCCTGAACAATTACCCAGATTCAGGTATTGATGATAGAAGACCAGAAACCCACTTCTTGTTTTTAATAGAAGTCCTGAACTATAACCCAAATTCATGTATTGGTCATTGTTTGTGGAAATTCCTGGCTTATTCCCAAAGAAAATGTTGTGCGTGCTTTTTAAGTGCTCTTCTTTCGAGCTGTTGTTCCCCTTTCACGTGGTATTTGTGTAAGCCAAAGCGGCTGTGTGCTTAGAATGCTCCTCCAAAGCTTTTATTCCCTTTACTTGGGAATAGATGTAAGCAGAGGATGTACATGCTTACTTAGCCACTCTCTGGGCACTTGTTAAGCAAAGCAGAGGATGCACGTTCTTTGTTGGTCATTATCTAGGCCTGTGCGTCCGATGCACTTGGCTAGCTTATTCCCAAATAGGGCCCAAGGACTTACCCGACCTCCCTCCAGGAGATGCTTTACCCCGGCCATCATAGGCGATGATAAGGGCTTAGATGCATTAACCTAGCCATCGTAGGCACGACTTAAAGGCTTAATCTTTTGATGCTCTACCCTTGCCATCGTAGGCAGTGATAGAGGCTTACACTCCACTGTCTCCAAGGGGTGCCTTACTCTGGATGTAACAACCCAAATTCCAACAGACTGATTTTTTTTTTCAAAATTCTAATTTGTCGAAACCCATGTTGGTTTGCCTGGTATCTTGCAGAAAAGACAGAGATAATAAACATATGAGAGCTCAAAAAACATCTCATAGCGGAATGGAATAAAATATAATATAATCAAATATAGCCTTACCCAAATAATAATACTGCCTAACCAGTATCCAAAGCTATCATATCTCTGCCACGAATCTAACCTGTGAGTATGTTATGAGGAGGGGGTCAAAACACAAGTTCTGGTGACTGGATTTAAACTACAAATTTGTGACAACCCCACATATACCGTTCAGTTACATTTTCTTATTTATTAGGATACTTGAGTTAACAATACTCAAGGCTTACACACACGTCGTACCCATCTACTTCCCAGTGGATTAACCTAATATAGTATATATGTAGCTACCCCCAAAATTAAGGTACACCTCTTAGTACCCCACTTGCATGGTCTTAGAACAACAGGAAGAACAGGAAGAATAATCATATGGACGTGTGCTCCTCTCGTATCTCATGACACCACAATGATCTACCCCATTGGGTTAGTCACCTTCAGACATATAGGCTGGTCCAAGCGCCTCCGGTTAACGTGTTATTAGACCATATGTCTAAACGTCTACTTACGCGCTTGCTCTACCTCATCAGATTTCCAGTTAACTTGGTTATTTCAATTTATATTGACTTCTTATTCAAGTTACCAAGTTCTTCTTGCTTATTAATTTCAGTTATATAACTTGCCCTATTTAAGTTCATTAATTAGACTTTAACATGTTATTCCTATCAGCATATTTCATATGTCTCGAGTTTTCAGACAACATGTTCTTCTAATCAGTAGGATTCAGATTCTCAGGTTTACAGATTACTTAATTTATAATTAAGTATGAATTATTGCATTTCATAAGTTTCCCTTCTTTTCTCTACTTATTACAAACAGCAGGTTTCAGGTTTCCAGATTTACAGATTTCTTAATTTATAATTAGGTACAACTTATCTCATTACGTGAGTTATCTCATTCCCCCTATCGTTTATTATAACCTAAGTTATAATTTCCACCTGCCCCTAGGACTAGCCTGCCTATTATCTTTCCTTTTCTCCTTCAGGTTTATTCATAATATGTTATTATCATTCCCCGTTCATTCCAATAATTATATTGTTGTAACTTTCATTCATTTCCATTAATTACAATTAATGTCATCTAATTCTTTCCAGTTATATACATAAATGTTAATGCACCAAACCTCTCACATTAAGCCGACCACTTGTGGATGCTGGATATGCCGTGCGGTTCCTGGCAGACCTCTACCACAAGCTGGACTTAACCTCGTGTCTTAGCACTGTTACATGTATATTTAAGCACCAAGACCCCCCACATTAAATTACCACTTGTGGATCATGGATTTGCCAAGCAGTTCCAGGCAAACTTCTACCACAAGTTGAATCTAATCTCGTGTCTGAGTGCGATTACAATTTTCTATTTACTGTAAATTTAGGAATATTCATTCTTCCAAATTTTACTGTAATTCTTATTTACAATCTTTTGGCATAATAATATTCTTAAACAAATATTCATGTTCGTTGCAAATTTCATAATTGTAGTGTTCAAAGAAATTCTCAATTCAGATAGGTGATTAATGGAAACCGGTCTTATACAACAGAAATGTTCTAGTAGATGTAATTTGAATTAGCATAATTATTCCCAATTTCATTACAACTTAACTTACATTATCCAATTAATATGTTATTAGAACAAGTCTATGTACAACAGTAATCCTTTCCACATATTCTAACAGGTTTATACGTTTCAGCAGATTTATACATTTCAACATATTTATACATATTAATGGGGAATGCCTAACGGTAGATATACCATTATCAAAAAGTATAACTTAAGTCCACTCACTTAATAACTTTTCAATTCATGAATTTGTTCCAAACTTAACATTCATGGCTTGAATCTAGAATTTAATAACCATGGATTCACAATTTTCAAACTAAAAGAAAAGGGAAGAAAGAAGAGAAATCTAAATTGACCAGATCCAACAATTTACCTCACTTTGATCTAAATTTTGAACACGCATTTGCAGATATACGTTCTTTTCCTCCAAATCTTGAATCAGAATTTCCTAAAACTAATTATTCTATTCTCTGAAGAGATTCGAGGAGGAGCAAGAATGGCAGAGTATAAACAGTCTTTCAGAAAAATGAGATTTAGGCTTGGCTTTGCTAGCCTATTTATAGATGCTCAAGGAAGAGGATATGATCTTATGCATGCAACACTGAGTCAGCAATGAATATGGTCTGAAAAACAATCCAGATCCGTCAAACGAATCTGCCCAGATCTAGGGTGTGCCGACCCCTGGGTCGACCCAGCCCCCTTGGGTTGACCTATGGGTTGACCTATGGGTCGACCCAACCCCCTTGGGTCGACTTATGGGTCGAACCAAGCCCTGGTTCGGTCTCTTTTTTCTTACGTGCATTGTCTTCAGTTTGAATTGATTTGAATTATATTCATATATAAGGTCCTTATATGTATACAAAACTTATAATGCCCACTTTACACGTATATATATATATATATATATATATATATATATATATATATATATAACCACAAATTTTATGTCATTTTCAAAATTCAAACGATGTTATGCCATTATTTAATTCTTACTTATTTTCATTGATTGTAGGTTTATTTTGAATTTCTCCATTGTATATTTTTGTTTTGCACATATATATGCATATATTTACATATGTATGTATACATATATTTTTTATACTTCCTTATATGTATAATTTTCCTTATATGTGCGTTTATACATATT
This sequence comes from Allium sativum, assembly GCA_030737875.1. Taxonomy (NCBI): domain Eukaryota; kingdom Viridiplantae; phylum Streptophyta; class Magnoliopsida; order Asparagales; family Amaryllidaceae; genus Allium; species Allium sativum. The sequence goes on from CM060913.1 coordinate 321,557,477, forward strand.
TTCCCTTTAGAACATGCATTATTTTAGTTGTTTCTCTAAAATAAAAATATGGAGCCCGCGGGAATCGAACTTGCGCCACTCTCTTGGAAGTCACGTGTCTTTACCAACTGAGCTACAAGGGCTTTTGTTATCAAGGATAAAAACAATGGTGGTCATTGTTCTTTTCTTATACCTCTTTTTCACGTTTGTCGTAATATTTCATTTAAATGTATCTCTTTCATTTTAAATCCGTTTTCTCTAATCCATAGGTCTGAATTGACCAGAAAATTGCCATGGATGCAATGACGCTAATTCCACGACCATAGTCTAGAAGCTCTTCAAATTTTTATTTAATTAAAAATACGGGGTGTTACACTAGACATCGTAGGCGGTGATAACGATTTTTCATTCCCTTCTGAGGGATAGGAGGAACATTAGCAGAGGTAGGACGTGCTTTTCTACGAGCAAAGGTAGGACGTGCTTAGTTCATATCAAAGGTATGGCGTACTCTTCTACGAGCAGAGGCAGGGTGTTACACCCCGTATTTTCTATTAACGTTATAATAATGAATCCTAGAATACTTAATTTAAAATGTGAGAATTAAGGGAAACGGGTTACGCCATTGTGTTCGTCTCGGAATTCTGGTTGAGATGAATTCCGAGTTTGCGTAAATTGGACTTCGTATGAAGAAGTTATGGCCTCCAGAAGTTTCAGAAATTCAAATAAATTCAAACAGCTCGAAGAAAAACAAGTTCAAATTCAAACAGAAGCCAGAAGCGAGCTGGGAGGGAAAATTCCCGCCCAGGAAGGTCAACGAGGGGGTCGACCCTAGTGCCGACCTCCCCCCTAGAGGTCGATCGGGGGGTCGACCTTAGGGTCGACCTGGGGGTCGACCTGGTCCCCGACCAGATCTGAAAATTGAACCACTGATGACATGCTGCAAAGTCACTAGGGTTTCTGGATGGTCCTGATCAGGTCTGAGTGGCTGGGATTAATCCTAGGTTTATCTGACAGCTATAATTAAACTGAAACTCTATATAAACAACCCAATTTCAACCTAAACACACACAGAAAATAATCCTAGAACTGAAATGCCGTCAGTAGAGAACTTGGAGTAGCCGTCACCTTTTTTTCAAAGACAAGTTGAAAGGATACATCAAAAATCTAAATTAAAACTAGTCTAATTCAAGGATCTTCTTCAAAGGTTCTCATCTCCAATTTCAGAATTCAGATTTCAGAATGCAAGAATTCTTTTTAGTTTGTAAGTGGGTTATTACGTAGATTTAAACATTCTTTCGCTTGAATCATGACATGTTGTAATTGGGATATAGAATGATGCTTATGTATAAGATTTGATCCTCGTTTATCTTAAAGTATCGTTGTAATTGATCATGTCTACATGCTTATGGCAATGAACATGTTGTATATTTCATATCTATATGCTTATGATGATGAACATGTTGTATATTTCATGTCTATATGCTTGTGGTGATGTACAACATCGTATGTTATTGGAATCTTTTACGATTGGGTAAAGAACTTATTATGCCAACAAAATGGTGAAACATGTCATGTTGTAATTTGGTGGTTATTTGCAAGTTTAGGATCTAAATCACATGCTTACATATAGATTAACATTCATGAATAGTTAGAACCATGTCAAGTTGAATCTATTTATGTTGTAAAAAGTTGGAATTGCAATCCTCTTATGTTTAACACACATAAGTTATCATGCGAAGTTGCAATTTAAAAATGGTTAGAGTAGCTTTCTTATGTTTTGACATACATAAGTTAGTATGTTAAATTGTGGTTTAAAATCTTGTTTATGTGTTAAACCTCCATGTTAGACCCATATCAAGTTTACATGACTTAGTCACAAGTCCACCTTTACTTGTTTAGTTGAGACAAAGATACATCTATGCCAAGTTACATGTGATAAGTTTAATGTATGCTATTTTATGTTTATGTCATGTTCCTTGATTATTACCCCTTTTTGTTTATGGATTTGGGCTAATTTGTTAGCCCAACAATTTATGTAATTCATACGTACGTTCTACGGGGAAAACATGAAAATTCATGGCATAGATTTGTTCATAAAATGGTATATTTGATATACCATTTATTGTGAGCAATATTTAAAAAGATAATTATGGCATGAGTAAACTAAAATTTATTTACATAAAGATATTTGATATATATAGAAAAATATGAATCTAGAAAAGACGAATATGCCTAACCCGAGGTTAGACTGAGTTGTGGTGTAAATCTGCCCGGAACCGACCGACATATCCGGTGACCACAACAAGACCTGTCTAATGTGGGTGGTTAGTGCATCAAGCCCAAAAAGAACCCAAGGTTAGACTGAGTTGTGGTGTAAATCTGCCCGGAACCGACCAGCATAGCCAGTGACCACAACTAGACCTGTCTAACGTGAGTGGTTGGTGCTTTAATAAATTAAAGCTAAGTCAGGATTGGTAGGGTTAAGTCAAATTAGGAAAACACTTAACCGATTCAACATGTTAACTAAACGAATGGGCAGGGTTAGGTAAAACTTGGACACTTAACCAAATAAACATGTTGATTAGAAAATCCTAGTAACGGGGACCCATTCTAGTAGTAACCCGCATAGATGTGTCATGGTACCGTGAAACTAGGCAGGGTAGGGCACAATTACAAGGTTGAATTATAAGCAGTCAAAACATCGGCAGTTGGTGGGCCAGTGTAGGTTCTGACGGAGTATGGGCATGCACGTACTCTGGAGTGGAAAAATCTGGCATTGGGCATCAGTAGTGTACACTGTTCATCTTGAATCGTGTCGGGTTGCCACCAGAGGGATTGATACAACCCATGGTGGGACTAGCACGTGTAGCTACAGTCAAGCGGGGCCGAATGACACAGGACATGAATGCATGCGAGTAGGAGCTGATCATTAAGGGGATCGTTTGTTGTAGACACGTGGGCTGGTTGAACCAATGGTTAAGTAGGTGCAGAGACTATAGTAATGGGTGCGATCACACGTCCCTCTTATCTTATATTAGGGTATTGTCCTATGTTATGTTATCACTGTCATGATCCCTTCCTTGTTTAAATACTAGTAATCACTGAACTTACCAGACTTATTGTGTAACACCCCGTATTTCTGTTAATACTAATATTCACAAATTAAAAGAATTAATATTGAGAATTTGCACGAAATAGCCTTAAAAGGCATATAACAAATTTGAGATATGTGAATTGCCTTAAAAGGCGAAAAATGGAATTAAGACATTAATTGGAAAATTAATGTGTAGAAATGGTCATAAGTTAATTATGGATTAATTTGAATTCATGAATAGGTGCGTGTGTATATATATATATATATTTATATATATATGGGCAGTTAATGTAAACATGAATAGAATTTTGTTAATTTGCTGAGTGTTTGCTGAGTCACTTCTGACTCATTGCTGAGTCAATAAGATAAACCCCATCTTGTCTAAATGGCTGCGGTTATTTCTAGGTTAAATCTAATGGCCTAAATGAATCCTAACATCTATAAATAAGTGGGTAGACTCTAACCCTAAATCACTTGAAAAATTGGAGAGCTACCGACATGCCGTTGCCATGGAGTTCAGCATAGCCGTCACAAACTAAAGAAGAAGAAGGCCTAATCTACAAACTAAATCTACTTAAATCAAATCAAAAGCTCTCTCTCTCTTTCTATTTCTCTTCTTTAAAATTGTGAGTATGATGAATCTCACAATATTATTATAAAATAATTTGATTAAGTTATGAATGGATCACAAGAAAGTGATATGAATTGTTATGTATTTGTAAATTAAGTTGTGGATCTCTTGTTATGCTATTATGTTATCATACATATGTTGTTATGTTGTAGTGATTATGTTGTAAATAATCCTATGCTATGTCATATGTGATTAATCATGCTATGCTATGTTATAAATCATGTTGTGCCATGTTGTAAATCATGCTATGCTATGTTGTAAATCATATCATGCTATGTTGCAAATTATGATATGCTATGTTGTAAATCTTATATATGTTGTAGATCTCATATTATCACATATGTTGAAATACTTATGTTATATGATAATGATGTCATGTTAAGTTGTGTTGAATCATACAAGTTGTAAAATCATGATGTTAGTATTTATGCGAATTGGATCATGTTTAAAGTTTATGTTTTTTTTATAATAGACCTTGATTATGGGAATTTGCCTATTGAGTTAGGTGTACCCATATACATGAATCTACAAATTAATTGGATCTTGAATATGGGAATTTGCCTATTAAGTTTGGTGTACCCATATACATGAATCTATGATTAAATGAATTTTGATTTTTGGGAATTTGCCTATTGAGTTAGGTGTACCCATATAAAACCATATTGTTAAAGATGTTGATTCACACATGTCCTATACAAGTTTATGAAATTTGATCAAAATCATATTATGTGAATTATGAATAAGTTGACACCCTTAGATCCATGACATGTATAACCTTATGAAAGTTGTAATGTATGCAAGTTTTACCCCTTGTTATGATTTATTTAGTCACATATATATGTTGTTGTTGTGAATATTTTCTTTTATGCTATGAGTTAGACTAATCGGGTCTAGCATACATTTTGCGAACAAACGTTCAAACGTGGGGTAGGGGTAATATTAGGAAATTAATAAATTGGGGTGCAATTGATATGATTTTGCATGTCTTAAATGGATGTCCATAATTGAGTCAATTATGGACATTGTTAAGTTTGGAATTAATTAATAATTCAAGTAGGGAATTATTAAAATTGGGGAAAGTGGATTATTAATAATAATCAATGCTTAGGACACGAGGTTGGACCCGTTTGTGACATAAATTTGCCCGGACCCGCCCGGCAAATCCAGTAGTCACAAATGTGGGCCCAATGTGAGAGGTCCTAGGCCCAAACTAAAGCATAACAGTTGTAAAGACACGAGGTTAGACTCTTTTATGGTGTAAGACTGCCCGGACCCGCCCGGCAAATCCAGCTGCCATAAATGCCAGTCTAATGTGAGAGGTCTTTATGAGGTTATGGCCTTAATGAATTAAGAAATACTTAGCCAGATAATCATGTAAGGTGGGACATGGGGGTTAAGTAGGTGCCTTGGGTGGCATGAGGAATCTAGTGGTTGCCTTTAGAGGCATTTGAAATACGATTAGACTTAACCAAATATACATGTAAATGAACATGACTAAGTGGGTTAAGTGGATGGACTAATGGGACAAGCTTAGGTGGAATGCTTGTGGGAAATAATGGGGGCCCATTTCAACCAGTATCCCAAAACGTATCTTTGTGGGCTCGACCCAAGTCGAGGACGGGACACGCATACTGGGTTTGACTATAAGAGGCCAAAACAGGAAGCGGTGGCAACGCAAGTCCAACGGGTTTCATATGCGTGTGTGGACCCGGGCTGGTAGGTAAGACGTTGTTGCATCGTGTAGGTATAAGCCGTGCATCTCCGTTATATCGGGTTGCCACTTTAGGGGAATGATACACCCCACTGTGTTGCCAGCATGGGTATCTACGAGTAGGGAGCCGATCGAAAAATGGAAAGTGGGGTACACCTAGTGGAGATAGGGGCAGGCGGCACCTATGTAGTCAGCTAGGAGTACGTAAAGCCATTAAGAAAGTTTCTAAGAAAAGCTAAGTGGAATCAATCTTTAGGGTGACTGGTGTGGTGCAGTATAGTGTTTATCCTTTAGTATTTAGGAGCGCCTATAACGTTTCCTTTAGCAATTGTCTATGTCCTTAATCTGCTCTTTCATAGACATTTCCTTGTTTTCCAGCTTATGCCTTAATTCAGTTATTTTGATAATAGTATTGTAGAATTATCATACTCGCCAGACTTTATGTCTGACCCCCCCCCTCTTTTTCATCTTTTTCTCCCTTCAGGTCCTCAGGTTGGGCCAAGTTCCAGTGAAGTCTGATTGGATTGCTTATCTCTTGGAAAGCTTGGACTGCTGAAGTAAAGTCCAGCTTGTTATCTTTCTTTTTAATGGCTATTTATGTAATGGGATTATGTACTTGTTTTATCAAGATAGATATTGTACTTGACTTTGATTATGGTGTTATGATGTAATCAAACATGTTTTGACTTTTGCTGCAATTGAAATAAAGTTTTTAAATTTCCAAGTACTATTTTATATCTGTCTTATTGAAATTTTACTGTTCTATATTCACCTAAAACCTCCATAGAAGTTAATGCATTCACTTTGTGAGTGACATTAATGGACGTGGGGTGTTACACGTGGCATCAGAGCATAAGGTTACCAGAACAGATAAAATTTTTAGAAAAATATTTTTCTAAAGTATTTTTGGAAGAAGTGCTTTCAAAAACATGTTATTTAGAGAAAGTTTTTATGAAAAACATAGTCCCAAATAGCCATATCCTTATCTTTATCTTTCGAATTCTCCATTTTGAATCTTTCCTTTTTCGTTTCAGCATGGCTGAAGAACTTAATCTCCCAGAAGGTGTGACGGTTCCAGGGTGGTTTAGGAGATATTTGGAGGCTAGGGCCACCACTGTAGGCCCAGCAGATGTTCCTGCACCCCCAGATGCACCCATTCCTCCTCCTCCTCGTGTTGACACTTTTGCAAAGACGTGCAAGGAATTTAAGGCTATGGGAGGAAAAACTTTTCAAGGGACTGAGACGTTTGTGGAGGCCAGAGACTAGCTTAAGGAGACTGAGGAATTGTTGGATATCTTTGAAGTGGTAGATGGGAGGAAAGTCCGTTTAGCTGCTTGGTTAATGAAGGGAGAGGCCTCGTTTTGGTGGGAGGTCACTAACGGGGAACGTCCAGTTGATTCATGGGCGGATTTCAGACGAAGTTTTGAGGCAAAGTTTCTTTCAAGGGCAGAGGAGAATTTAAATATGGAAAAATTCCTGACATTAAAGCAAGGGAGCTTATCAGTGAAGGAGTATGTCAATAAATTTAATCAGTTAGCAAGGTTTGGCTTGGAGTTGGTGAACACGCCAGAGAAGAAAGCTTTGAGGTTCGTTAGAGGCTTAAATGAACCGTTGCAAGGGTTGGCTATGACCCACATCCCTATGGGAGCCACCTTTGAAAGGCTAGTAGAAATGGCACTTATGCATGAGGATAAGGCAGTTGAAAAGAAAGGGGATCAGAAGAAATCCCAACAGCAAAATAAGAAGGGCGGTAAAAACAATAATGGCAAAGGGAAGAAGAGATGCTTCAATTGTGGGACGCCTGGCCATCTCAGCAAAGATTGTAGAAAGAAAAAGAAGACTGGTTGTTTTCATTGTGGAGATGTGGGACATTTGGTGAAGGACTGCCCAAAGAAGGGGCAGAGGGCAGGGTCTACCTCGGGAGGACAGGTGCAGGCTCTTATGGCACCAGGGCAGGCAAGGGGGAAAGTTCAGGCTATTGTGGCCCCACCGCTGCAAGAAAGAGGTAGAACAATTTCTGTTGAAAGCTTAGTTTTTCTGTTTGATCATCCTGTCCGTACCTTATTCGATTCTGGCGCATCTCATTCGATTATCTCTGCATCATTAGTTGAATTACTGCACTTGAACACCAGTTTAGTAGAGGATCCCTTGGTTGTTTCAAATCCAATTGGGGGTTCGGCTCTTTTGACCATGATATGTTTGGATTTGAAAATCTCTATACTTAGCGTTGAATTTAGATGTGATGCTTATGTATTGGGCTTCACGGGCTATGGGCTAATTTTCGGAATGGATTGGTTATCTAGAAATGGGGCCATTCTTTATTGTGAAAGGAGAGTAGTTAGGCTTGTGACTCGCCTTGGTAATGCTCTCGACATCTTTTGTAGTCCCATAAATTCCGTTATGCTAAGTTATCTTGAATCGCTTGACGCGTCTGTAGAGAATCTGCGAACCGTAGAGGTGGTCCGGGAATATCCGGATTTGTTTGAGGAGGTGAAGGCCTTACCTCCAAAGCGGGAGACAGACTTTCGAATTTATCTTGTGGATAATGCTAAACCCGTATCTTTGCTAGTGCGCCACATGGCTCCTCGTGAAAGGAGGTAACTCAATAAGCAAGTGAAGGAGTTGCTTGAGAAGGGGTTCATAAGACGTAGTATATCAGAGTGGGGTGCTCCAGTAGTATTTGCTACAAAGGCGGATGTGTCCCTTAGACTTTGTGTGGACTATAGAGAACTAAACAAGCTTACTAAAAAGAACCGACACCCACTGCCGAGGATTGACGATCTCTTTGATCAGTTAGTTGGCGCCTCAGTGTTTTCGCAGTTGGACTTAGCCACTGGCTTTCATCAACTGAGAGTGGCTGAGGATAGTATAGATAAGACTGCTTTTAGGACTCCTGACGGATTCTATGAATGGCTAGTGATGCCCTTTGGTTTGACAAATGCCCCCGCATATTTTGTTGATTTGATGAGTAGGGTGTTTAGGGAGTACCTTAACAAATTCGTGGTAGTCTTTGTGGATGACATCTTAGTCTTTTCTAAGAATGAAGAAGAGCATGCCCTACATCTTAGGGAAGTGTTGGAAACCCTTCGAGCGCATAACCTTAATGCAAAATTTTCTAAGTGTCACTTCTGGAGGAAAGAAGTACGGTTCTTAGGGCACGTGGTTTCCAAGGAAGGGATAGCAGTGGATCCCGCAAAGGTGGTGGCCATCCAAGATTGGAAGGTCCCTAAAAATGTAACCAAAGTAAGAAGTTTCTTGGGGTTGGCTGGCTATTATAGGAAGTTTATCAAAGACTTCGCAAAAATATCAGCTCCATTAACACGGTTAATGAAGAAGAACCTGGTTTTTACGTGGGACGAAGATTGTGATGATGCGTTCCAACGTTTAAAGAGAGCCTTAACTTCAGCCCCAGTCTTAGTGCTGCCAGACGGGAATAAACCGTTTACCGTCTATACTGATGCTTGTGGGATGGGACTTGGCGTGGTTCTCATGCAAGAGGGAAGAGTAATAGCCTATGGTGGAAGGCAGTTGAGGGTTCATGAAAAGAATTACCCTACGCATGACCTTGAGTTAGCCGCAATTGTTTTCGCGCTTAAGTCTTGGCGTCACTATCTTCTTGGTGAGAAATTCGAACTGTTCACTGACCACAAATCACTAAAATACTTATTCTCTCAGAAGGATTTGAATTTAAGGCAGCAACGGTGGATGGAATTCCTAGCCTCCTACGATTTTGAAATAGCATATACCCCGGGCAAGGGTAACGTGGTAGCAGACGCCTTAAGTAGGAAAAGGTTGTCCTTGAGTCCGTTTTTTGTTGAACGACGAAGCTTAGAATTCATCTCCATGTTTGACTTTAGACCCTCCGTTGACCTAGTACCTGGTTTGTTAGCATCCTTGGAGGTTAGACCTACACTTCTAGGACGAGTTGGTGAGGCACAGCAAGACGACCCCCAGTTGGTTGAGATAGTAGAAAAGCTCAAAGGAGAGGAGTCGTCTAGCCATCTTCGTAGGTATACCCTAGACGATAAGGGTTGGTTACGAAGGGATAATAGACTTTGTGTACCACAAGACGAAGACTTAAGGAAGGCCATTCTTGATGATGCTCATCGCTCAAAGATGACCATTCATCCCGGCGGAGACAAGATGTACAAAGATATGAAGCGGGTTTTTCTTTTGGGCCGGTATGAAAAAGGATGTGGCCGAGTACGTGCTAGATGCTTGGTGTGCCAACGAGTAAAAGCGGAACAAAAGAAACCCGGTGGGTTGCTTCACCCATTGGAAGTTCCACTATGGAAATGGGAAAGCGTCTCAATGGATTTTGTGGATGGATTACCAAGATCAAGGAAGGGTAATACGGGGATTTGGGTTATAGTAGATAGACTTACTAAGAGCGCCCATTTTATTCTCGTGAAAAGTAAGAGGACTGCTCCGTGGTTGGCTTCTGTATACATTAAAGAGATAGTTCGTTTGCACGGTATTCCTTCTAGTATAGTAAGCGACAGTGATCCCATCTTCACTAGCGAATTTTGGAAGAGTTTACAAGAGGCGGTAGGGACTCAGCTATGTTTGAGCACCGCATATCATCCTCAGACGGACGGCCAGACCGAGAGGGTGAATCGTATTCTAGAGGATCTTTTAAGGCTTTGTATCCTAGACTTTGGGGGTACATGGGAAGAGCACCTTCCGTTGGTAGAATTCGCATATAATAATAGCTTTCAGTCTAGTATTGGCATGGCACCTTTCGAAGCTCTTTATGGAAGGCCTTGCCGTTCGCCTACATGTTGGTGGGAATCTACCGATAAAATCCTACTTGGGCCCGATATGGTTAGGGAAACCTCGAAGAAGATTGATTTGATTCGAAGGAGGATGAAAGCAGCACAAGATAGGCAGAAATCGTATGCTGATAAGAGGAGGACAGATCTTGAGTTTGACATTGGGGACATGGTTTTTATCAAAGTGTCTCCGTTACGGAATGTTGTTTGCTTTGGGTCCGTTGGGAAATTAGCGCCAAGGTTTGTAGGGCCGTTTCCTATAAAAGACAGGATTGGGAAGATGGCGTATAGGGTGGAGTTGCCTGAGAAACTTAGTGGAGTACACGACGTATTCCATGTATCACATTTGAGGAAGTGTTTGCACAAGACCGCGGAGGTGGTAGAGCCGAGCTTGCTTAAAGAGGTGGAAATAGAGCGTGATGCAACAATTAGACGAGCTCCTACATGCATTCTTGGGTCGGAGATCAAAAAGTTGAGGAATCGAGAGGTCAGACTAGTTAAAGTGCAATGGGGAGATGATGAGAGCAACTCTACTTGGGAGATAGAAGGGAAGATGCGTTCGCTATACCCTTTTCTTTTTGAGGGTATGTCTTTTAATTTCTCCTTTATCGCTTAGCTTATCTTATCTTATCTTTAGTATGTCCTCTCATTAGTATCTTCGACCTTTAGTTAGGATAATCCTATGGTTGAAACATGTGTTTGAGACATGTTATGTATGATGGATGTAAAATGGATGCAAGTGGTTGCTAGTGGTTGCTCGTGGATGCATATATACACACACTTTAGGCACTAGATCGGCTCAGTCACTACATATTGCATATTGCATAAATGAATGTACTTAGTATAATGGATGTATAATGGTTGTACCATCATATAGATGCTGCACTCGGTTGAATGGATGTGCACGCATATAGAAGTAGTTTGTAAGCAATTAGGATCTTTTGCATACATAATGGATGCATGGCACTATCATGAATTGCATCAAGGAGGTCAACTGAATCAGTGGACCGCCTGATTTTGCATTAGATACGGACATAGACACACACTGTGCATTTAAACATGAAAGCATTAGAAGTCTATAAGGACAATGGATGCCAGTGTTTGTTGATTGAGTAGATGGTTGATGATAGGATATAAACTTGAAGATTTCGGGGTCGAAATCCCTTAAGGAGGGGAGAATGTAACACCCTGTATTTCTGTTAATACTAATATTCACAAATTAAAAGAATTAATATTGAGAATTTGCACGAAAAATCCTTAAAAAGGCATATAACAAATTTGAGATATGTGAATTGCCTTAAAAGGCGAAAAATGGAATTAAGACATTAATTGGAAAATTAATGTGTAGAAATGGTCATAAGTTAATTATGGATTAATTTGAATTCATGAATAGGTGCGCGTGTATATATATATATTTATATATATATGGGCAGTTAATGTAAACATGAATAGAAGTTTATTAATTTGCTGAGTGTTTGCTGAGTCACTTCTGACTCATTGCTGAGTCAATAAGATAAACCCCATCTTGTTTGAATGGCTGCGATAATTTCTAGGTTAAATCTAATGGCCTAAATGAATCCTAACATCTATAAATAAGTGGGTAGACTCTAACCCTAAATCACTTTAAAAATTGAAGAGCTACCGACATGCCGTTGCCATGGAGTTCAGCATAGCCGTCACAAACTAAAGAAGAAGAAGGCCTAATCTACAAACTAAATCTACTTAAATCAAATCAAAAGCTCTCTCTCTTTCTATTTCTCTTCTTTAAAATCGTGAGTATGATGAATCTCACAATATTATTATAAAATAATTTGATTAAGTTATGAATGGATCACAAGAAAGTGATATGAATTGTTATGTATTTGTAAATTATGTTGTGGATCTCTTGTTATGCTATTATGTTATCATACATATGTTGTTATGTTGTAGTGATTATGTTGTAAATAATCCTATGCTATGTCATATGTGATTAATCATGCTATGCTATGTTATAAATCATGTTATGCCATGTTGTAAATCATGCTGTGCTATGTTGTAAATCATATCATGCTATGTTGCAAATTATGATATGCTATGTTGTAAATCTTATATATGTTGTAGATCTCATATTATCACATATGTTGAAATACTTATGTTATATGATAATGATGTCATGTTAAGTTGTGTTGAATCATACAAGTTGTAAAATCATGATGTTTGTATTTATGCGAATTGGATCATGTTTAAAGTTTATGTTTTTTTTATAATAGACCTTGATTATGGGAATTTGCCTATTGAGTTAGGTGTACCCATATACATGAATCTACAAATTAATTGGATCTTGAATATGGGAATTTGCCTATTAAGTTAGGTGTACCCATATACATGAATCTATGATTAAATGAATTTTGATTTTTGGGAATTTGCCTATTGAGTTAGTTGTACCCATATAAAACCATATTGTTAATGATGTTGATTCACACATGTCCTATACAAGTTTATGAAATTTGATCAAAATCATATTATGTGAATTATGAATAAGTTGACACCCTTAGATCCATGACATGTATAACCTTATGCAAGTTGTAATGTATGCAAGTTTTACCCCTTGTTATGATTTATTTAGTCACATATATATGTTGTTGTTGTGAATATTTTCTTTTATGCTATGAGTTAGACTAATCGGGTCTAGCATACATTTTGCGAATAAACGTTCAAACGTGGGGTAGGGGTAATATTAGGAAATTAATAAATTGGGGTGCAATTGATATGATTTTGCATGCCTTAAATGGATGTCCATAATTGAGTCAATTATGGACATTGTTAAGTTTGGAATTAATTAATAATTAAAGTAGGGAATTATTAAAATTGGGGAAAGTGGATTATTAATAATAATCAATGCTTAGGACACGAGGTTGGACCCGTTTGTGACGTAAACCTGCTCGGACCCACTCGGCAAATCCAGTAATCACAAATGTCGGCCCAATGTGAGAGGTCCTAGGCCCAAACTAAAGCATAACAGTTGTAAAGACACGAGGTTAGACTCTTTTATGGTGTAAGACTGCCCGGACCCGCCCGGCAAATCCAGCTGCCATAAATGCCAGTCTAATGTGAGAGGTCTTTATGAGGTTATGGCCTTAATGAATTAAGAAATACTTAGCCAGATAATCATGTAAGGTGGGACATGGGGGTTAAGTAGGTGCCTTGGGTGGCATGAGGAATCTACTGGTTGCCTTTAGAGGCATTTGAAATACGATTAGACTTAACCAAATACACATGTAAATGAACATGACTAAGTGGGTTAAGTGGATGGACTAATGGGACAAGCTTAGGTGGAATGCTTGTGGGAAATAATGGGGGCCCATTTCAACCAGTATCCCAAAACGTATCTTTGTGGGCTCGACCCAAGTCGAGGACGGGACACGCATACTGGGTTTGACTATAAGAGGCCAAAACAGGGAGCGGTGGCAACGCAAGTCCAACGGGTTTCATATGCGTGTGTGGACCCGGGCTGGTAGGTAAGATGTTGTTGCATCGTGTAGGTATAAGCCGTGCATCTCCGTTATATCGGGTTGCCACTTTAGGGGAATGATACACCCCACTGTGGGGCCAGCACGAGTATCTACGAGTAGGGAGCCGATCGAAAAATGGAAAGTGGGGTACACCTAGTGGAGATAGGGGCAGGCGGCACCTATGTAGTCAGCTAGGAGTACGTAAAGCTATTAAGAAAGTTTCTAAGTGAAGCTAAGTGGAATCAATCTTTAGGGTGACTGGTGTGGTGCATTATAGTGTTTATCCTTTAGTATTTAGGAGCGCCTATAACGTTTCCTTTAGCAATTGTCTATGTCCTTAATCTGCTCTTTCATAGACATTTCCTTGTTTTCCAGCTTATGCCTTAGTCCAGATATTTTGATAATAGTATTGTAGAATTATCATACTCGCCAGACTTTATGTCTGACCCCCCCCCCCCCTCTTTTTCATCTTTTTCTCCCTTCAGGTCCTCAGGTTGGGCCAAGTTCCAGTGAAGTCTGATTGGATTGCTTATCTCTTGGAAAGCTTGGACTGCTGAAGTAAAGTCCAGCTTGTTATCTTTCTTTTTAATGGCTATTTATGTAATGGGATTATGTACTTGTTTTATCAAGATAGATATTGTACTTGACTTTGATTATGGTGTTATGATGTAATCAAACATGTTTTGACTTCTGCTGCAATTGAAATAAAGTTTTTAAATTTCCAAGTACTATTTTATATCTGTCTTGTTGAAATTTTACTGTTCTATATTCACCTAAAACCTCCATAGAAGTTAATGCATTCCCTTTTTGAGTGACATTAATGGACGTGGGGTGTTACATATTGTCTGACCCATTTTCTCTCGTCTTCTTTTCTTCCGTTTCCCCCCTCAGGTCCACAAGGAGGGAATACTCCAGCTTAGTCAAACTCTTTGCAAGCTTCAAGAAAGTAGATGTACATGGCAAGAATGAGGTTAGTGTACATGGCACTCTTACATGAGGAAGACAAGGGCAAGAATGAGGCAAAAGCGGAAGTGCCTCAAGATAAGAAGGGGGAAGGGTCGCAGAACAAGAAGGCCGATTCAAAGAAAGGCGGGAAGAACAAAAAACCCCATGAAAAGAGAAAGTGTAATTTTTGTGGCATTCCCAGGCATCTGATCAAAGACTGCAACAAGAAGAAAAGGAAGATGGGTGGCTGTTTCCACTAAGGTGAGACAGGACACATGGCTAGGGCATGCCCAAAGAAGCAAAGGCAAGGAGCTGGACCTTTTTCTGGAGGAAAAGTTCACGCTCTCACGGCACCTCTGCAAGAACGAGGTAGAAATATTTCTGTCGAAAGTTTAGTCTATCTTTTTGATCATCCTGTACGTACACTATTTGATTCTGGCACATCGCACTCTTTTATATCTACTGCTATAGTGGAATCTCTGCACCTAGACAACAGTATAGTAGAGGATCCCTTGGTTGTTTCAATTCTAATTAGGGGCTCAGCTTATTTGTCAATTGCTTGTTTGGATTTGAAAATATCTATACTAAGCGTTGAGTTTAGATGTAACGCCTTTGTTTTGGGCTTCACGGGTTATGTGTTGATTATAGGCATGGACTGGCTATCCAATAATGGTGCCATCCTCGATTGTGAAAAGAGAGTGGTTAGACTCATGACTCTCCTCGGTAACACTCTCGAAATTTCTTGTAATCCCATGAACTCCGTCATGCTTAGTTATCTAGAATCACTTGATGCATCTGTTGAGAACTTACAGTCTATAAGGATAGTCCGCGAATAATCGGATGTTTTTGAAGAGGTAAAGGGCTTACCTCCGAAGCGGGAGATAGACTTCCGCATATACCTCGTTGATAATGCAAAGCCCGTTGCTTTACCTATTAGGCACATGGCCCCAAGGGAGAGAAAAGAGCTCAGCAAGCAAATCAAAGAGCTGCTTGAAAAGGGGTTCATAAGATGGAGTATTCCTGAATGGGTTGCTCCGGTAGTGTTTGCAACCAAAGCTGATGGTTCACTTTGCCTGTGCGTTGATTATAGAGAGCTAAACAAGCTGACCAAGAAGAATAGACACCCACTCCGAAGAATAGTTGATTTGTTCGATCAACTTGTAGGTGCATCGGTTTTCTCCCAATTAGATTTAGCTACCGGATTTCATCAGCTAAGAGTGGCCGAAGACAGCTTTGATAAGACCGCGTTCAGAACTCCCGATTGTTTCTTCGAGTGGCTTGTCATGCCTTTCGGCTTGACAAATGCACCCGCTTACTTCGTGGATTTAATGAGCAAGGTGTTTTGAGAGTTCCTCAATAAGTTAGTGGTGGTCTTCGTAGACGATATTTTGATCTTCTCAAAGAATGAGGAAGAGCACGCTCAGCATCTAAAGGAAGTCATGGATACTCTCCGTGCACATCAGTTAAAGGCCAAATTCTCTAAATGCCATTTCTGGAGAGAAGAAGTTAGGTTCCTTGGACATGTAGTGTCAAAAGAGGAGATAGCTGTGGACCCCGCGAAAGTGGTTGCTGTGCAAGATTGGAAGGTTCCTCGAAACGCAACCGAAGTCCGAAGCTTTCTCGAGCTAGCAGGCTTTTATTGAAAGTTCATCAAAGATTTTGCAAAAATCTCAGCTCCACTAACAAGATTTACAAAGAAGAACCTAGCTTTCAATTGGGATTTGGATTGCGATATTGCTTTCCAACATTTGAAAAGGGCTCTAACAACCGCCCCAGTTCTGACATTGCCTGGTGGAAGCAAAATGTTTACAGTATACACAGATGCATGCGGAACGGGACTAGGCGCTGTTCTGATGCAAGAAGGGAAGGTAGTGGCTTATTTTAACAACCCGTATTTTTGAATAATCGAATTAACTAAATTGAAGAATAATTAATCTCAGACGTGAGAATTATGGGGATTGGGTTGCGCCATTGTGTTCGTCTCGGAATTCTAGTTGAAATAAAGTCCGAGTTTGCGGGAAACGAGTACCGGATGAAAGAGTTATGGACGAACGAAAGTTGGTGGCAAAAGAAGAAGAAAATACATATATATATAAATGAACTGGCACACTTGGGAAGTGCGCCAGTACATATTTACACTGGCGCACCTGCCAAGTGCGCCCAGGCCGAGGCAGGAGCCTGCACAGCTTTCTGGTTCAGGCTGACCCATGTTGTTGAGTCCTTTCTGACTCCTTGCTGAGTCATTAGGGCTGACTCATCACCCTATCATGATTGAATGGTTTTGATTAACCCTAAGACCATCCGACGGCTTAAATTAATTCATAACTCTATAAAAAGACCCATAGACTCAAACCCTAAATCAGAATTAAAACTAAAACAATGGCCGTCATGTTGTTGTCTTAAACCCTAGAGCAGCCGCCACCAAAATTAAGAGGAAGAACAGCAACCAAATCAGAACTACTCAACCCCAACAGCGAATCTTCATCAAAGGAGCGCTAATTCAACTCCAGATATCAGAATTCAGAACTAAAGACTGCTTTTGAGTTGTGAGTTCGATAGTTTTAGCAATATAATTAGTAATTTAATTAGATTAAGTTATAACGCGGATTGTATGGATGTGATATGAAGTATTGATTGCATGTTGTAATTATGTTGTAGGATTGTGATTGAAATATCTATTATGTTATGTTGTGATGCTATCATTTATGATGCAAAGTTATGTTGCTATCATCCATGTTGTAAATTTTATATACAATCAAATCATCATGTTTCTTATGCTAGTTTTTATTGAATCATATGATAAGTCATATGTAGGAAAGTTTAGATGTTGATTCAAACATGAACCATATTCAAGTTTGGGTAGAATTATATGTCACTTTACGTGGCTATGGCACCTAGTTTATGTGAAATTTAATTGAAAGTTAGGCTATGATATATGCTAAATTCTACATGATACTTTACATGTTAGATATTAGTTTACACGATTGTTGCGATATATAAATCATATATGTGAGTATATGAGTTGGATATGAATTATGTTATGTTATTACCTATGCAAGTTTAACCCCTTTAGGTATAGGTCTATGACATATGTTGTCTATGCAAGTTTGTGGCCATTATTTCATCAAGTTCACACCTTTAGATTTGGATCTATGTTATACATGATGTTTATGCAAGTTTGTGGCCATTATCTCATCAAGTTCACACCTTTAGATTGGATCCATGACATATTTTGTTTATGCAAGTTGTAATCTTGGCCTATGCAAGTTTTAGATGTAGAACATCATTCACATATGTAAGTTCACCCCTATGTTAGATCTATGTTTTAATTATGTGTATATATGTGATGTTTTCTTTTATTTCATGAGTTAGACTATTCGAGTCTAATGTATATTTCTACGTTAAACGAACAAACGTACTACGTGGGGAAAAAGGGGATAATATTAAAAATGTTTAATTGGCATAAATGCCTTAAAAGGCATAAAATAAAATTGTGGTGAAATTGGTATGATTTCACATACCATAAATGGATGGACATAATTGAGTCAATTATGGACATCGCTAAATTTGGAATTGATTGATAATTTGAATAGGGAAAGTAATTCAAATTGGGGGTGATTAATTAGGAGTAATTAATCGTCTAAGACACGAGGTTAGGCTCTTTTGTGGTGTAAGACTGCCCGGACCCGCCCGACAAATCCAGCTGCCACAAATGTCAGTCTAAAGTGAGAGGTCTTAGGCATAAACTAAATACGTAACAATTGTAAAGACACGAGGTTAGGCTCTTTTGTGGTGTAAGACTGCCCGGACCCGCCCGGCAAATCCAGCTGCCACAAATGCCAGTCTAATGTGAGAGGTCTTTATGAGGTTACGGTCTTAATGAATTAAGAAATACTTAACCGGATAAGCATGTAGTGGGACATGAGGGGGTTAAGTGGGTGTCTTGGGTGGCATGTGGAATCTAGTGGGTGCCTTGGGTGGCATTTGGAAATACGATTAGAAACACTTAACCAAAATTGAAACATGTAATTGAAACATGAATAAAAAGTGGATTAAGTGGGATGTACTAGAGGGGACCAAGCTTAGCTGGATAGCTTGTGTCAAGTAATGGGGGCCCGTTTCAACCAGTAACCCATACGTATCTTTGTGGGTTCGACCCAAGTCGAGGACGGGACACGCATACTGGGCTTGACTGTAAGAGGCCAAACCGGGTTAGCGGTGGCAACGCAAGTCCAACGGGTTCATATGCGTGTGTGGACCCGGGCTGGTAGGTAAGACGTTGTTGCATCGTGTAGGTATAAGCCGTGCATTCTTTGTGGTATCGGGTTGCCACTTTGGGGAGTGATACACCCCACTGTGGGGCCAACACGGGTATCTACGAGTTAGGGAGCCGATCGCTTGGGGGTAGTGGGTACACCTAGTGGAGATAAGGGCAGACAGCACCTATGAAGGCAGCTAGGGGTGCACGAAACTACCAATATCATTATTAAGTCTGTAGGCGGGATCAACCTTAGGATAACTAGTGGTGGTGCAGTATATTAGTGGCGGTGCAGTTTAGTAATTATCCCATAGTGTTGGTGTAGTTTAGTAATCATCCTATAGTGGTTTAGGTGTGCTTAACGATATCGTTGATCATCCTATTTTCTTATTTACTCTGCCATACTCAATGGTTCATGATCATTTCATTATTTTCCAACTTACGCCTTGGCCTAGTTACTTTGTTAATTATATTGTTAGAATTATTGCACTCGCCAGATTTTATGTCTGACCCCCCCTTTTCCACCTCTTTCCTTCCCCCCCAGGTGCTCAGGTTGGAACTAGCACCAGTGGAGCTTGATTTTTGACTGCTTTTAGAACATTTCTTGGACCGCTGAAGTAAAGTTCATCTTCTCTTTATTTATGGCTATTTTAATGTTGGGGGGTTATGTCTTTCAGTTTATGTACTTTGTTTTATCAGGATGGATATGATGTACTTGACTTTGGTTTATGGTTTTGATGATGTAATCAAACATACGGGTTTATCCGCTGCAATGAAATAAAGTTTTAATTTTCAAGTACTGCTTTATATCTGTCTTGTTGTGATTTTCTGTTCTATATTCACCTAAAACGCTCCACTGAAGTTAAGGCATTCCCTTTGCGAGTGACCTTAATGGGCGTGGGGTGTTACACGTGGTATCAGAGCTGAAGGTTACCAGAACAGATATGAATTTTGAAAAATTATTTTTTTTAAAACAATTTTTATAAAGAAGTACTTTCAAAAGTGTGTTTTAGGGAAAGTATTTTCAAGAGAAAAGTATAGTTTAGAAAGAATAACCCCAAGAGCCATATATCTTTCCTTCAGTCCTTTTTTTTGAATCTTTCCTTTTTCGTTTCAGCATGTCTGAAGCATCTGAGATACCAGAGGGCGTTCATATGCCCGGTTGGTTCCGTCAATATCTTGAGGCTAGGGCCGCCGCCGCAGGTCCAGCAAATCCTCCTCCTCCTCCTCGTGTCGATAATTTCGCAAAGATATGTAAGGACTTTAGAGAAATGGGTGGGAAACCTTTTCACGGGACGGAGACATTTGTTGAAGCTCGTAACTGGCTAAAGGAGGTGGAAGAATTGTTTGTGCTCTTTGAAGTGGATGAGGGAAGGAAAGTCCAGCTAGCTGCTTGGCTAATGAAGGATGAGGCCTCGTTTTGGTGGGAGGTCACTAATGGGGGACGTCCAGTCGATACATGGCTAGATTTTAGGCAGAGGTTTGAGGCGAAGTTTCTCTCACAGGCTGAAGAGAATCTATACATGGAAAGGTTTTTATCACTGAAGCAAGGGAATCTATCGGTGAAAGAGTACGTTAACAAATTCAACCAATTGGCAAGGTTTGGCTTAGACTTGGTGAATACTCCAGAAAAGAAGGCTCTAAGATTTGTTAAGGGTTCAAATGAGCCGCTTCATGGGTTAGCTATGACCCACATTCCCGTGGGGGCTACCTTTGAGAGGTTAGTTGACATGGCACTCATGCATGAAGAGGAGAAGGGCGCCAATGCTAATAAGGCACCCGAGAAGAAAGGGGATCAAAAAAAGTCGCAACAGCAACAATAGAACAAGAAAGGTGGCAAAGGCAGCAATGCTAAGGGGAAGAAGAAATGCTTTAACTGTGGGACACCCGGCCATCTAAGCAAAGATTGTAGGAAGAAAATAAGACAGGTTGTTTCCACTGTGGCGAAGCGGGACATCTTATTAAGGACTGCCCAAAGAAAGGGCAGAGGGCAGGGTCTACCTCGGGAGGACAGGTGCAAGCTCTTATGGCACCAGGGCAGGCAAAGGGACAAGTTCAGGCTCTCGTGGTCCCACCACTACAAGAACGAGGTAGACCAATTTCCGTTGAAAGTTTAGTTTTTCTGTTTGATCATCCTGTCCGTACTTTATTCGATTCTGGCGCATCACATTCGTTTATTTCTACATCATTAGTTGAAACACTGCACCTAGATACTAGTCTTGTTACTGATCCCTTAGTTGTCTCAAATCTTATTGGTGGTTCGGCTCATCTTTCTATGATTTGTCAGGATTTGAGAGTGTCTATCTTGGGCGTTGGATTTGAATGCAACGCCTTCATCCTTGGCTTTATGGGCTATGGTTTAATTCTAGGTATGGATTGGCTAACTAGATATGGGGCCATCCTAGATTGTGAAAGAAGGGTAGTTAGATTGTTGACTCGTTCGGGAAAGACTCTTGTTATTTCTTGTGACCCTAGAGGTCCAGTAATGCTTAGTTACCTAGAATCCCTTGACGCATCCGATGATGATTTACATTCTATTCCCATAGTCCGTGAATATGCTAATGTCTTCAATGAGGTGAGGGGTTTATCCCCAAAATGTGAGATAGACTTTCGAATATATCTAGTGGACAATGCAAAGCCAGTTGCATTGCCAGTGCGCCATATGGCTCCAAGAGAGAGGAGAGAACTCAGTAAGAAAGTGAAAGAATTGCTTGAGAAGGGGTTCATTAGACGTAGTACATCGGAGTGGGGTGCTCCAGTAGTATTTTCCACGAAGGCAGACGGGTCCCTTAGACTTTGTGTGGACTATAGAGAACTTAATAAGCTTACTAAGAAGAATAAACACCCACTGCCGAGGATTGACGATCTCTTCGATCAGTTAGTTGGCGCCTCAATGTTTTCGCAGTTGGACTTAGCCACTGGCTTCCATCAGTTGACAGTGGCTGAGGATAGCATAGACAAGACTGCCTTTAGGACTCCAGACGGTTTCTTCGAGTGGATTGTGATGCCCTTCGGTTTGAAAAACGCCCCCGCATACTTTGTTGACTTGATGAGTAGGGTGTCTAGGGAGTACCTTAATAAATTCGTGGTAGTCTTTGTGGATGATATCTTGATCTTTTCTAAAAGCGAAGAAGAGCATGCCCTACATCTTAGAGAAGTGTTGGAGACTCTTTGAGCGCATAGCCTTAAAGCTAAATTTTCCAAATGTCACTTTTGGAGAAAGGAAGTGCGATTCTTAGGGCACGTGGTTTCCAAAGACGGGATAGCCGTGGATCCCGTGAAGATAGCGGCCATCCAAGATTGGAAGGTTCCTAAAAATGCTACCGAGGTGAGAAGTTTCTTAGGATTGGCTGGCTACTATAGGAAGTTCATTAAAGACTTCGCAAAAATATCAGCTCCATTAACACGCTTGACGAAGAAGAACTTAGTTTTCACATGGGACGTAGATTGTGATGATGCATTCCAACGTTTAAAGAGAGCTTTGACCACAACCCCAGTCTTAGTGTTGCCAGATGGGAGTAAGCCATTTACAGTTTATACCGATGCTTGTGGGACAGGACTAGGCGCAGTCTTAATGCAAGAGGGAAGGGTAATAGCCTATGGTGGAAGGCAATTGAGAGTACATGAGAGAAATTACCCCACACATGACCTTGAGTTAGCCACTATTGTCTTCGCGCTTAAGTCTGGGCGTCATTATCTTCTTGGCGAAAAATTCGAATTATTCACTGACCACAAGTCGTTAAAATACTTATTCTCTCAGAAGGACTTGAACTTAAGGCAGCAATGGTGGATGGAGTTCTTAGCATCCTACGACTTCGAGATAGCATATACCCCTGACAAGAGTAACATAGTGGCAGATGCCTTAAGTAGAAAAAGATTATCTTTGAGTCCGTTGTTTGTTGAGCGGCAAAGTTTAGATTTCATCTATATGTTTGACTTTACACCTTCCATTGACTTCGTACCTGGTTTGCTAGCATCCTTAGAGGTCAGACCTACGCTTTTGGGACGGATTGGCGAGGCACAGCGAGACGACCCACAGTTGGTTGAGTTAATAGAGAAGCTCAAAGGAGGGGAGTCATTGATCCATCTCCGTAGGTATACCCTAGATGATAAGGGTTGGTTACGTAGGGACGGTAGACTTTGTGTACCACGGGACGAGAATTTGGGGAAGACCATTCTTGATGATGCCCATCGTTCGAAGATGGCCATTCATCCCGGCGGGGACAAGATGTACATGGACATGAGACGAGTTTACTTTTGGGCCGGCATGAAGAAAGATGTGGCTGAGTATGTTGATAGATGCTTGGTGTGCCAACAAGTAAAAGCGGAGCAAAAGAAGCCCGGTGGATTGCTTCACCCATTGGAGGTCCCACAATGGAAGTGGGAAAGCGTCTTGATGGATTTTGTCGATGGATTACCAAGATCGGGGAGGGTAATACGAGGATTTGGGTCATGGTAGACAAACTTACTAAGAGCGCCCATTTCATTCCCGTGAAGAGTAAGAGGACCGCTCCATGGTCAGCCTCCGTATACATCTGAGAAATAGTTCGTTTGCACGGTGTTCCTTCTAGCATAGTGAGCGACCGCGATCCTATTTTCACTAGCGAATTTTGGAGGAGCTTGCAAGAGGCGGTAGGGACTCAGTTATGTTTAAGCACCACATATCATCCTCAGACGGACGGCCAAACCGAGAGGGTGAATCGTATTCTAGAGGACTTATTGAGGTTGTGTGTCTTAGATTTCGGAGGTACATGGGAGGAACATCTTTCTTTGGTAGAGTTCACATATAATAATAGCTTTCAGTCTAGTACTGGCATGACACTGTTCGAAGCTCTTTACGGACGGCCGTGTCATTCGCCTACATGTTGGTGGGAATCTACGGATAAGATCTTGCTTGGACCCGATATGATTAGAGAGACTTCGGAGAAGATCGATTTGACTCGAAGGAGAATGAAGACGGCGCAAGATAGACAGAAATCTTATGCAGACAAGAGAAGGTCAGATCTTGAGTTTGATGTTGGGGACATGGTCTTTGTCCAGGTGTCTCCATTACGGAACGTCGTTCGGTTTGGGTCCGTTGGGAAGTTAGCACCAAGGTTCGAAGGGCCGTTTCCTATTAAGGAAAGGATTGGGCAGATGGCGTATAGAGTGGAGTTGCCCGAGAGACTTAGTGGTGTACACGACGTATTACATGTATCACATTTGAGGAAGTGCATGCACGGGACTGCGGAAGTGGTAGAGCCGAGCTTGCTTAGAGAGGTGAAGATCGAGCGTGATGCGACGATTCGACGAGCTCCTATGCGCATTCTTGGGTCGGAGATTAGGAAGTTAAGGAATCGAGAGGTCAAACTAGTCAAAGTGCAATGGGGAGATGATGAGAGCAACGCTACTTGGGAGACGGAAGCGAAGATGCGTTCATTATAACCTTTTCTTTTCGAGGGTATGTCTTTTAATTTCTCCTTTATCGCTTACCTTGTACATATCTTATCTTTAGTATGTCCTCTCGCTTTTATCTTTGACCTTTAGATAGGATAGTCCTATGGTTGAAACACGTGTTTGAGACGTGTTATGTATGATGGATGCACGTGGATGCAAGTGTTTGCTAGTGGTTGCTCGTGGATGCATATACACACACTTTAGGCACTAGATCGGCTCAGTCACTTCATATCGCATATTGCATATAAATGTGTGTACATATTTAAGTAATGGATGTATAATGGTTGTACCATCATATGGATGTTGCATTTTTGTGAATGGTTGTGCACACATGTAGAAATAATATGTATCGGTAGGGTTCTTTCCCATACATAATGGACGCATGGCACTATCATGGTTTCCATTAAGGAGGTCAACTGAATCAGTAGACCGCCTGATTTTGCATTAGTTAAGGAACATATACACACACTTCTTGCATATATTCATACAGCATTAGAAATTTTATAAGGACAATGGATGCCCGTGTTTGATGGTTGAGTAGATGGTTGTTTGGATGGTAGGATATGCATTCTACTTAACTTGGAGATTTTGGGGACGAAATCCTTTAAGGAGGGGAGAATATAACACCCCGGATTTTTGAATAATTGAATTAACTAAATTGAAGAATAATTAATCTCAGACGTGAGAATCATGGGGATTGGGTTGCGCCATTGTGTTCGTCTCGGAATTCTGGTTGAAACAGAGTTCGAGTTTGCAGGAAACGAGTACCGGACGAAAGAGTTATGGACGAACGAAAGGTGGTGGAAAAAGAAAAAAAATATAAATGCACTAGCGCACTTGGGAAGTGCGCCAGTACATATTTACACTGGCGCACCTGCTAAGTGCGCCCAGGCCGAGGCAGGAGCCTGCACAGCTTTCTGGTTCAGGCTGACCCATGTTTTTTAGTCCTTTTTGACTCCTTGCTGAGTCATTAGGGCTGACTCATCACCCTATCATGATTGAATGGTTTTGATTAACCCAAAGATCATCCAACGGCTTAAATTAATTCATAACCATATAAAAAGATCCATAGACTCAAACCCTAAATCAGAATTAAAACTAAAACTATGGTCGTCATGCTGTTGTCTTAAACCCTAGAGCAGCCGCCACCAAAATTAAGAGGAAGAACAACAACCAAATCAGAACTACTCAACCCTAACAGCGAATCTTCATCAAAGGAGTGCTAATTCAACTCCAGAAATCAGAATTCAGAACTCAAGACTACTTTTGAGTTGTGAGTTCGATAGTTTTAGCAAAATAATTAGTAATTTAATTAGATTAAGTTATAACGTGGATTGTATGGATATGATATGAAGTATTTATTGCATGTTGTAATTATGTTGTAGGATTGTGATTGAAATATCTATGATGTTATGTTGTGATGCTATCATTTATGATGCAAAGTTATGTTGCTATCATCCATGTTGTAAATTTTATATACAATCAAAACATCATGTTTCTTATGCTAGTTTGTATTGATTCATATGATAAGTCATATGTAGGAAAGTTTAGATGTTGATTCAAACATGAACCATATACAAGTTTGGGTAGAATTATATGTGACTTTACGTGGCTATGGCACCTAGTTTATGTGAAATTTAATTGAAAGTTAGGCTATGATATATGCTAAATTCTACATGATACTTTACATGTTAGATATTGGTTTACACCATTGATGCGATATATAAATCACATATGTGAGTATATGAGTTGGATATGAATCATGTTATGTTATTACCTATGCAAGTTTAACCCCTTTAGATATAGGTCTATGACATATGTTGTCTATGCAAGTTTGTGGCCATTATTTCATCAAGTTCACACCTTTAGAATTGGATCTATGTTATACATGATGTTTATGCAAGTTTGTGGCCATTATCTCATCAAGTTCACACCTTTAGATTGGATCCATGACATATGTTGTTTATGCAAGTTGTAATCTTGGCTTATGCAAGTTTTAGATGTAAAACATCATTCACATATGCAAGTTCACCCCTATGTTAGATCTATGTGTATATATTTGATGTTTTCTTTTATTTCATGAGTTAGACTATTCGAGTCTAACGTATATTTTTACATTAAACGAACAAACGTACTACGTGGGGAAAAGGGGATAATATTAAAAATGTTTAATTGGCATAAATGCCTTAAAAAGCATAAAATAAAATTGTGGTGAAATTGGTATGATTTTACATACCATAAATGGATGGACATAATTGAGTCAATTATGGACATCGCTAAATTTGGAATTGATTGATAATTTGAATAGGGTAAGTAATTCAAATTGGGGGTGATTAATTAGGAGTAATTAATCGGCGCGGAGCGCCTCGGCGCGGACCCGCCCGACAAATCCAGTTGCCACAAATGTCAGTCTAATGTGAGAGGTCTTGGGCATAAACTAAATACGTAACAATTGTAAAGACACGAGGTTAGGCTCTTTTGTGATGTAAGACTGCCCGGACCCGCCCGGCAAATCCAGCTGCCACAAATGCCAGTCTAATATGAGAGGTCTTTATCAGGTTATGGTCTTAATGAATTAAGAAATGCTTAACCAGATGAGCATGTAGTGGGACATGAGGGGGTTAAGTGGGTGCCTTGGGTGGCATGTGGAATCTAGTGGGTGCCTTGGGTGGCATTTGGAAATACGATTAGAAACACTTAACCAAAATTGAAACATGTAATTGAAACATGAATAAAAAGTGGATTAAGTGGGATGTACTAGAGGGGACCAAGCTTAGCTGGATAGCTTGTGTCAAGTAATGGGGGCCCGTTTCAACCAGTAACCCATACGTATCTTTGTGGGCTCGACCCAAGTTGAGGACAGGACACGCATACTGGGCTTGACTGTAAGAGGCCAAACCGGGTTAGCGGTGGCAACGCAAGTCCAACGGGTTCATATGCGTGTGTGGACCCTGGCTGGTAGGTAAGACGTTGTTGCATTGTGTAGGTATAAGCCGTGCATTCTTGGTGGTATCGGGTTGCCACTTTGGGGAGTGATACACCCCACTGTGGGGCCAGCACGGGTATCTACGAGTTAGGGAGCCGATCGCTTGGGGGTAGTGGGTACACCTAGTGGAGATAGGAGCAGACAGCACCTATGAAGGCAGCTAGGGGTGCACGAAACTACCAATATCATTATTAAGTCTGTAGGCGGGATCAACCTTAGGATGACTAGTGGTGGTGCAGTATATTAGTGACGGTGCAGTTTAGTAATTATCCCATAGTGTTGGTGTAGTTTAGTAATCATCCTATAGTGGTTTAGGTGTGCTTAACGATATCGTTGATCATCCTGTTTCCTTATTTACTCTGCCATACTTAATGGTTCATGATCATTTCATTATTTTCCAACTTATGCCTTGGCCTAGTTACTTTGTTAATTATATTGTTAGAATTATCGCACTCGCCAGACTTTATGTCTGACCCCCCTTTTTCCACCTCTTTCCTTCCCCCCCCCCCCCCAGGTGCTCAGGTTGGAACTAGCACCAGTGGAGCTTGATTTTGGAGTGCTTTTAGAACATTTCTTGGACCACTGAAGTAAAGTTCAGCTTCACTTTATTTATGGCTATTTTAATGTTGGGGGATTATGTCTTTCAGTTTATGTACTTTGTTTTATCAAGATGGATATGATGTACTTGACTTTGGTTTATGGTTTTGATGATGTAGTCAAACATATGGGTTTATCCGCTGCAATGAAATAAAGTTTTAATTTTCAAGTACTGCTTTATATCTGTCTTGTTGTGATTTTCTGTTCTATATTCACCTAAAATGCTCCACTGAAGTTAAGGCATTCCCTTTGCGAGTGACCTTAATGGACATGGGGTGTTACACTTATGGTGGAAGGCAGTTAAAAGTACATGAGAAAAACTACCCAACCCACGACCAAGAGTTGGCAGCCATCGTTTTTGCGCTTAAGTCTTGGCGCCATTATCTCCTAGGTGAGAAATTTGAACTGTATACTGACCATAAATCGTTGAAATACCTATTCTCACAGAAAGATCTCAACTTGAGGCAACAAAGATGTATGGAGTTTCTTGCCTTGTACGATTTTGAGTTTCCTACACTCTTGGAAAGGGCAATGCAGTAGCAGACGCCTTGAGTAGAAAGAAACTGACCTTAAGCCCTCTCTTTGTGGAAAGGCAAAGCTTGGAGTTCATAGCAAGCTTTAACTTCAGACCCTCCACTGACTTTGTCCCTGGCTTGCTAGCAACGTTAGAAGTACGACCAACTCTATTAGACTCAATCGGAGCCGCGCAAAGAGAAGACCCTCAGCTAGCCGAAGTGATGGAAAAATTAATTAGGGGTGAGACTTCTAGTCACCTCAATAGATACTCCATGGATGCCAAGGGCTGGTTGAGACGAGATGGAAGACTGTGTATCCCACAAGCAAGGGGCTTGGTAAAGGCGGTTCTAGAAGAGGCACACCATTCCAAGCTGACCATACACCCAGGCGGGGAAAAAATGTATAAAGACATCAAAAGAGTTTTCTTTTGGAATGGCATGAAGAAAGACGTAGCTGAAATTGTTT
Source organism: Allium sativum (assembly GCA_030737875.1). NCBI lineage: Eukaryota > Viridiplantae > Streptophyta > Magnoliopsida > Asparagales > Amaryllidaceae > Allium > Allium sativum. Next base: position 321,586,358 of record CM060913.1, read on the forward strand.
CTAAGTGTTTAATATGCCAACAAGTCAAGGCGGAGCAGAAGAAGCCTGGTGGTCTGCTCCATCCTCTAGAGGTCTCACAGTGGAAATGGGATAGCATCTCAATGGACTTTATAGATAGGTTTCCTAGTTCAAGAAGGGGCAACATCAACATTTGGGTAATAGTGGACAAGCTCACAAAAAACGCCCACTTTATACCCGTCAAAAGTAGAAGGACTGCCTCTTCTCTAGCATGCATATATCTTAAGGAGACAGTTCGACTCCATGGGATACCCTAAAACATAGTGAGTGATCGAGACCCTATCTTCACGAGCGAGTTTTGGAAGAGTTTACAAGAGGCTGTAGGCACACGGTTATGCTTAAGCACGGCCTATCACCCTCAAACTGATGGCCAAACGGAAAGAGTCAACAGTGTATTAGAAGACCTCTTAAGGTTATGCATTATTGGCTTCGGAGGAACATGGGAGGATCATCTACCTTTGGTGGAATTCGCTTACAACAATAGCTATCAAGCGACCATAGGCATGGCACCTTTCGAAGCTTTATATGGAAGACCTTGCAAGTCACCAACTTGCTGGTGGGAGTCCACAGAAAAGATCATACTTGGACCAGACATGATTAGGGAGACTTCAGATAAAGTAAACTTGATACGAAGAAGAATGAAGACTGCCCAAGATAGACAGAAGTCCTACGCAGACAAAAGAAGAGTTGACCTTGAGTTCGAAGTTGGAGACAAGGTGTTCCTTAAAGTATCTCCTTTGACGAACGTCGTTCGCTTTGGATTCGCAGGAAAGAAAGCACCAAGATTTGTAGGGCTGTTCCCTATCATCAAGAAGATTGGGAAGATGGCTTATAGGGTACAGTTGCTCGAAAGATTATTCGGGATTCATAATGTCTTTCATGTCTCTCACCTGCGGAAATGCTTACACGAGTCTACGGATGTGGTAGAACCAAGTATGCTTGAGGAAGTCGAAGTTGAACGAGAAGCTACTATGAGAAGAGTTCCAACCCGTATCTTGGGAACAGAGGTCAAAAAGCTACGCAACCGTGAAGTTAAGCTCGTCAAATTTCAATGGAGCGACACCGAGGAAGACGCGACCTGGGAAACTGAAGAGAGAATACGCGCAACCTATCCTTTTCTTCTTGAGGGTACATCCTTAATCTCTTTTTCCTCAAGTTTGTACTCGTATCTATCTTTTTAGCTATATCTCCTCGATCCTATCCTTTATCCTTAGGTAGGAACCCATTTGGATGTAAACATGTAATTGAAACATGTTATGATTGATGGTTGCAAGTGGTTGCTAGTGGTTGCTAGTGGATGCATATACACACACATTAGGTATTAGAACGGCTTAGTCACTTCCATATTGCATATGCATATATGTATTGGTTTATGGATTAAAACTTGATGTGTTATTATATGAACGTTGCATTTGTATGAATGATTGTGCACGCATGTAATAAATTTTGAGTAGGAAAAATTGCATTCATAATGGACTCATGGCACTGACATAATTTGCATTAAGGGGGTCAACTGAATCAGTAGACCGCCTGATTTTGCATTAGATAAGGACATATTCACACACAATGCATATGATCATGAAGCATTAGAAATCTTTTAAGGACATTGGACGCCTGAGTTTGATGGTTGAGTAGATGGGTGTTTGGATGGTAGGATATAAGTTCTTCTTAACTTGGGGATTTCGGGGACGAAATCCTAAAAAGAGGGGAGAATGTAACACCCCGTATTTTCTATTAACGTTATAATAATGAACCCTATAATACTTAATTTAAAATGTGAGAATTAAGGGAAACAGGTTATGCCATTGTGTTCGTCTCGGAATTCTGGTTGAGATAGAGTCTGAGTCTGAGTTCGCGTAAATTGGACTTCGTATGAAGAAGTTATGGTCTCCAGAAGTTTCAGAAATTCAAACAACTCGAAGAAAAACAAGTTCAAATTCAAACAGAAGCCAGAAGCGGGCTGGGCGGGAAAATTCCCACCCAGGCAGGTCGACCAGGGGGTCGACCCTAGAGGTCGACTTGGGGGTCGACGTTAGGGTCGACCTGGGAGTCGACCTGGCCCCCGGCCAGATCTGAAATTTGAACGACTGATGACATGTTGCTGAGTCACTAGGGTTTCTAGATGGTCGTGATCAGGTCTGAGTGGTTGTGATTAACCCTAGGTTCATCTGACGGCTATAATTAAACTGAAACTCTATATAAACAACCCAATTCTCAACCTAAACACACACAGAAAAATAATCCTAGAACTGAAATGCCATCAGTAGAGAACTTGGAGTAGTCGTCACCTTTTTTTCAAAGACAAGTTGAAAGCATACATCAAAAATCAAAATAGTCTAATTCAACTATCTTCTTCAAAGGCGCGCATCTCCAATTTCATAATTCAGATTTCAGAACGCAAGAATTCTTTTTAGTTTGTAAGTGGGTTATTACGTAGATTTAAACATTCTTTCGCTTGAATCATGACATGTTGTAATTGGGATATAGAATGATGCTTATGTGTAAGATTTCATCCTCGTTTATCTTAAAGTATCGTTGTAATTGATCATGTCCACAAGCTTATGGCAATGAACATGTTGTATATTTCATATCTATATGCTTATGACGATGAACATGTTGTATATTTCATGTCTATATGCTTGTGGTGATGTACAACATTGTATGTTATTGGAATCTTTTACAATTGGGTAAAGAACTTATTATTCCAACAAAATGGTGAAACATGTCATGTTGTAATTTGGTGGTTATTTGCAAGTTTAGGATATAAATCACATGCTTACATGTAGATTAACATTCATGAATAGTTAGAACCATTTCAAGTTGAATCTGTTTATGTTGTAAAACGTTGGAATTGCAATCCTCCTATGTTTAACACACATAAGTTATCATGCTAAGTTGCAGTTTAAAAATGGTTAGAGTAGCTTTCTTATGTTTTGACATACATAAGTTAGTATGTTAAATTGTGGTTTAAAATCTTGTTTATGTGTTAAACCTCCACGTTAGACCCATATCAAGTTTACATGACTTAGTCACAAGTCCACCTTTACATGTTTAGTTGAGATAATGATACATCTATGCCAAGTTACATGTGATATGTTTAATGTATGCTATTTCATGTTTATGTCATGTTCCTTGATTATTACTCCTTTTTGTTTATGGATTTGGGCTAATTTCTTAGCCCAACATTTTATGTAATTCATACGTACGTTCTACGAGGATAATGATGGGAAAACATGAAAATTCATGGCATAGATTTGTTCATAAAATGGTATATTTGATATACCATTTATTGTGAGCAATATTTGAAAATATAATTATGGCATGAGTAAATTAAAATTAATTTACATAAAGATATTTGATATATATAGAAAAATATGAATTAGAAAAGACGAATATGCCTAACTCGAGGTTAGACTGAGCTGTGGTGTAAATCTTCCGGGAACCGACCGGCATATCCAGTGACCACAACAAGACCTGCCTAATGTGGGTGGTTAGTGCATCAAGCCCAAAAAGAACCTGAGGTTAGACTGAGTTGTGGTGTAAATATGCCCGGAGCCGACCGGCACATCCAGTGACCACAACAAGACATGTCTAATGTGAGTGGTTGGTGCTTTAATAAATTAAAGCTAAGTCAGGATTGGTAGGGTTAAGTCAAATTAGGAAAACACTTAACCGATTCAACATGTTAACTAAACGAATGGGCAGGGTTAGGTAAAACTTGGACACTTAACCAAATAAACATGTTGATTAGAAAACCCTAGTAACGGGGACCCATTTCAGCAGTAACCCACATAGATGTATCATGGTACCGCGAAACTAGGCAAGGGGGCAGGATTACTGGGTTGAATTATAAACGGTCAAAATGTCGGCGGTTGGTGGGCCAGTGTAGGTTCCGACGGAGTATGGGCGTGCACGTACTCCGGAGTGGAAAAATCAGGCATTGGGCATCAGTAGTGTACACTGTGCATCTTGAATCGTGTCGGGTTGCCACCAGAGGGACTGATACACCCCATGGTGGGACCAGCACAGGTAGCTACAGTCAAGCGGGGCCGAATGATACAGGACATGAATGCATGCGAGTAGGAGCCGATCATTATGGGGATCGTTTGTTGTAAACACGTGGGCTGGTTGAATCAATGGTTAAGTAGGAGCAGAGACTATAGTAATGGGTGCGATCACACGTCCGTCTTATCTTATATTAGGGTATTGTCCTATGTTCTCTTATCACTGTCATGATCCCTTCCTTGTTTAAATACTAGTAATCACTGAACTTACCAGACTTATTGTATGACCCAATTTCTCTCGTCTTCTTTTCTTCTGTTCCCCCCCTCAGGTCCACAAGGAGGGAATACTCCAGCTTAGTCGGACTCTTTGCAAGCTTCAAGAAAGTAGATGTATAATTTGGACTCTCTCTCACCTTGGCTATGGCTCTTGGACATTATCCTTGGGGATTTATGCATTTTTTTTTCTTTTGGTTTATGCTTCTTTATTTAAAAATCAAGACAGAGATTATGTTGTAATATTTTGGAAGTTATTTTGAGACAATTTGATGTAATGCTTTTGTATTAAACTACGTATGCAATAAATGTTTGAATTTCCGCTGCTTAAATTTATCTGTCTTGTAAAATTTTCTGTGTCTTGTACCCATAAACCTCCACCGAAGTTAAGGAATTCCCTTTGTGAGTGACCTTAATGGAGGTGGGGTGTTACACAGGGAGTGATAAATAGATGCCATGTGCCGACCATTTCTGACATGGATCGGAGGCTTACGCTTTTGATGCTTTAACTTGGACCATTCTGATTTGGGCGCGAAGAAATGCTTACACACCATCCCCTCCGAGGGGTGCCTTACCCTAGCCATCTTGGCAGTGACAAGGGTTTTCAACCATTGCAATTTTACCTATTTTGGGTTATTCTGAATGTTGATAGGGTTTCTGTACCCTAAGCTATGTAGGCAATCATTTTTCGAGAAGACTTTTGCTAGACTTAGTTTGATTCTTTTACAATGTCTTCCAATTGGTCTTGATTAAAGAACTTGATAATCATCCCTTCAAGAATTCTACAATGGTTGGTTTCATGTCAATTTATCATGTGATAGTGGTAGTAAGGTCCTCCTAATTTCCTTTCATATTTGAGTTTCTTCTTTGCAGATGGCTAGAAATTAAGCTCACGTTTGGTTAGGAAGTAGATGTTTTCCATCGAAGTGGTAAGGTGGCATTCTTTTGGTTGCCTTGACACAAAGTTTTCCCTTGGTTGTTGGAATTTAGCCCTTTTGTAATGTCTCGTATTTCTGGTGGTCAAATATTTAATTCGCTATTGTTTTAAATATTTAATTTGAATTTTAAATGGATTTTAATAATTTATTTGTTTATTAAAACGAGTTTGAACGTTAAATTCATATATAATACAAATCAAGCTTGAAATGGCGCGGTAGTTTGTAATATTGATTTTTGAACTTCAATTTGATATACAAAGTCTGTTTTAAGTCGGATATCCGTGAAACAAGAAACATTGGAATCTTGTTGATTATAATTTTCATATGAAAGAGAAAAATCCGGATTTCATGTTATAGATGGTTAGTTATGGCCAATTCAAAATTTAAAATAGTTGCTATGGAATTCGTTTATAAATTATAACGTTTATTAATTTAATAAGGAATTTCTATATATTTGAATACTGTTCAATTAGAAATTTTAACGTCGAGTAATAAAGCCATATTGGGTGAATTAGAAGTGATATATATTTTTATGTTCGATAATAATAATAATTTGTTATATTTAATTTAAATGTTTTGAATTAAATTAATAATTTATCAGTGTTATATAAGCCATAAAAATAATTATTTTTCCAAACAACTTCTGTTTTCATCGAAACGAATTTTATTGGAATACGTATGGTCAATTTTTGCTAGTTTTCCAGTTTGGAGCCAATTGGAGTTATTTTGTTGGTAGACGAAATTTAACCGTGAACAGTTGAATAATTTGAAATTAAATTAAGGTTATATTTCCGAATGGAGTTGGAATTCGACCAAACAAGTTTCATTAAGACCGTATCGCCAAGGCGTAACAATGTGTCCATTTTCACCACATTTGAAGATCGTGTGTGGCGGTACGAACATTAAACGTTTAATGCACATATCGTTAATTCAACTTTTAAAATATTAATAAAATAAAATTTAAACTTAAACCCCAAGTAAATAAATAGAAGACATGCCTACACTAAAAACATACACACAACTATCTATGACAATGCAAATCTCATGCGCAACTAAACGGGATGGACATCAGCTATTGAAAATGATGGAACACAAGCATACCGGCCTAGCAAGTGTACACACATACAGGAAGATTTCACAAGGAAGAAATTTGCATGTACCATTGGAAAGTGATAGCATAAAAGCCATGTTACATAGTCCTTTTTATTGAGCAGCTATCCTACCCTTCACATGCCTAAGATAATTCATTGTTCACCAACGTACATGCTAAACTAAAAAGAACACGCACATGAAATACACAACAACTATGCTATGTTTGTCTTTGCAAACCTATCTATCTATTAACTTAGCACCCATGGCTCCTCTCCCTTATATAAACATGCTGCTCCATCCATTTTCTTCCTCTTCCAGAATTGGTGAAACGTGGATTTCCTCAACAACAAATATATATATATATATATATATATATATATATATATAATCAAAAGCAATTCAAAATTTACCCCTTAAATCTCGGAATCTATATATTTAGAATTCTCGCATGATGCTCTACATTCTGGTGTATATTTTAAGGGGATCCATTTATTTCTTTTTCTCACCAAAAATATAACGTGAGAAGGGTGCTGACCGAATTTTAATGGATATTTTTGATCTTAATGTTTGATGGACAAGGAGTGTTGGCATGGGAAGGCGATCTTCGGCGATCAGATCTAGATCTGGCGGTGGTTCTCTGGTAAAGAGGAAGTGCGGAAGTCTGGTTGGTGGTGGCATTTGTTGTGGGTTCGGTGTAATAGCGAGTGAGATGGTGGAGCTCGACTCTGGTGGGTCGACTTGGAGTCCGCGGGGATGGATCGCTGGCAAGGGTAGGCGCTCGTGTGGGGTTGCCGAAGTAGATGGTGGTGCAAAGTTTAAAGGTGGTGGCGAGACAGAGGTCTAGGGTGATGTCTGGGTTGTTGGGTTACGTACTACAGGGAACTAGTGATAGGATAAAGCAATATGCGATAAGTGAAGGCAATATGGAAGTAAACGATGGCAAGAAGTGAACATGGCATAGTGGGGAGATTGTTGCGTGATGAGAAAGGTATTGTGTGTATGAGGAAAGGCACAATGGAGCGGAGACTTGCAACTGATGGGGAAGGATTGTGCATTGGCGTGGGGTATGGAATAATGCGCAGGTAGGAAGAATGAGTTGCAGAGGGACTTTGTTGTGGGTATGCATGTTTATAAGTGACGATGAACAGTTAGACGGAGAGAATAAAGCTTGCACAAATGAAGTAAATGGAAGCATGAAATAGTGAAGTAGGGGAGTTGCGTTCTAGATTTTGGGAGGAAGGATTTAAAAAAAAATGTATGGGATAAAAAAAATAGACAGGCGGATGGTTTTTGTGCTGAACGAAGTGACATGGGGATAGATTAGTAGAATTAAAGAAGTAGAAACTGTAGAGTGGTGCAGTTTCATTTGTACGTGGGCTTTTGTTGGTGTAGTGGGCTTTGGGCCTTAACTTAAGGAAAAAATATAACAACGAGGGGAGGAAAGCTAACGTAGTGAGAAGGAACCCAGTTCCATGCGAGAAGTACAAGGAATAGTAGCTAAAAATGGAAAGTAGAGATACGTTCGATAGCCGATGGTTCCGTAAGTAAATTAATTAAGGCTTATGATATATATATATATATATATATATATACAGGTTGTACTATTTAAACAATATAATTAGATGATTTAACCATAATTAGTGACAATTAAGATTAACTACTTTAAATTAAAATGTGATATAAAATTTGTGTAACGTGCTTATATATTAACAACATCGAACCAAAACAGGAGCGTCGGAACAATAATAAGGAGCAATACATTCTGGTTTTGAAACAGACGAAGTTGAAAGCAGCTACAGTTTTAATTAAATTAAACGCAAGTTTAATTTAATTAAATCGGACCATTTTAATGATAGAACTAATGCAAGGGGATTTAAACTCACTCAGTTATCCCACTTATATTTATATAAGTCGAGTTTAAATATTTGTGTGCTTTGTTTGCTATTGGTTGAATGATTTGATAATTGTTTGCATATATACTAGATATTCTTATATAACTGATTTAAATTAAACATTTGTTTAATTTAATCAAAACCAATCGTTATATTTTAACGATTAATTCCAATAGAGGTAACTTACATTGTTGGTTACGTTTATAATAATATAAATGCTTAAAATTAAATTGGATCCTTGAATGCTTACTAGTTGATCGTCACCAGTTGAATAAATTATTCATGTTTATTTAGATTGTCATACTAAATACAGGGAAGAATAGGTTGGAGGGATCCAATAAATCCCTCAAAATTATTATTTATTTTCATGTTACATCACATGCACTGTTTAATAATCCGATTGGATGATGGATTGATTACGGATTATTATTGAACCCATGATGAAACGATAAGGAATTTTGTTCGATCCGAATCGATCGCTAAACCGACCAAGACCGTTCGAAACCCCTGATTGTTTTGAGAACACGACAAATCAGAACGCAAACAGAAGAACATTTCATTGTTTATTACAACAATTCATCAGAATACAAGAATATACAGAGTATTAACAAATAATATACATTATAAAATATCAGAGATTACAATACATTACATAGCAGTGGAAAATAATACAATACACAATTAGAAGTAATACATGGATACAGAGCTTTCTGAGTATCGTTCCAGCTGTAAATGAGGATCCTATGAATATAAATCTGCAAAACCAAAACTACTAGCTGCCCGTGTCAAAATAAGGGCACCCAGAGTTTAGGTTAAAACAATAAACTCCAAGTCAGTCATGTGACTGTGGTGAGAACTAAAACAGTTATTTAAAACTTTACTTTAAATCAGATATATCAAGGGACCACGCCGTATAACACGGAACGGGTTTCCTCCCAAGAATACCAGTGCATATAACAAAACAGCGCAATGCTTTTTGAAAAAATGAAGCTATTATAAGACCCCCCAGGTCCCATCACACAATGCAACACAAGCCGGAGGATAAGGTTTTCCCTTATAATAGCCAAACATGCTTGGTACTTTAAAAACAAATCACTTGATACTATTATAAGTGCATAGTGTATAAAACAACTTCAAATATAAATGTATCAATCCTAGACGGCATGGGTACCTTATATCATGTCGCCATACCAGGCTCTACAATCAAAAACCGCAAACTCATGTATTTGGAAGTTGGATTTCCATCTATGAACCGAGGCAAGGGATCGTCCTCTACCGAATTCGAGACTGTCTAGCCCGAGCCTTAGGAACAGCCGCAACTGCACCTTGGATCATCAGGGCCGGTCCACTGATGTGGATTATTATGCCTGAACACTACGTTTCGCCGCCCTTTGGGGCGTAAATGAGCCAAATGACTCCATCGGCTCCACATAGTCACCGATATATCCGAGGCGCCGTGCAACAGCAACAACCACACAGGTGAAAATAATATAAATGTCAGGGCTGGTAGGTCACTGACACCACCCTAGCTAGAAGGAAACGCATGCCCTTCCCGATGTCCTCTCCCGTTTCTGGTTCACAACCGGGTTGTGAGGCTCGCGAATTCACGTTACACAAAGCTATGCCACATAGGCGGTGCTTTGATCATCAACCACAAGACTTTGCTTTTCAATAGAAGCCTTGATCAATTGCCACTTAGGCATGCCACACAGGCAATTCACTCCATGCGATTAATATCCATCGATATATAACCCCTGAGCTCGTACGTCTCAGAGAAGGGCGTTAAGCAAGGGAATAAATTCTTCACCGCCAAACAGATATATATTTAATAGAAATCAATCACACAGAATAAAATCCATTGTCAGACACACAGTCCATTTACAAGTCTGTTCTGGGTCTGAACGAAACCGGAGGCACCTTGTACGTCGCCTATCCATCGATCTCCAAGTATGTCTTGACGATCACCAACTGATTCCCTCCTCTTGGGTGTACAGCCCAATCAAGATCATCAGTAATCACCCAAACGACGTGAAGACGTCCAGTCTTCGACCACCGTCTTCATCCTCGACACATCGTCGAATCAGTTATTCAGAATGGGATAAACCCAGTCTTTCTGAATAACTCGCGTATATAATAAACAAGTGTTACACAAACACAACATACGCCTCATTGCAATTCAGAATATTCCTTTATTCAAATATTCTCATACTTTGGGAAAGGTTCCCATTAATTTTATCAAAGATAAATTCTTTAAATTTATTCTTTAATCTTCATTTGAATATCAATTCAAATTAGTCGGGATTTGCGAACCACACCAAAGTAATCATTTATTTTATTTCCCAATCCCAACCTATTCAACCCATGAAGTAAAACTGGTCATACTTCATATCTAACACCACGGTGTTATCGGTAAATTCAATTACCATTTCACGTTCAAATCTAATTAAAGATTTAACTATCGCCTGGAGCAAAACTGGTGATACCCCATTCTCGATCACTTCAATCTAATTAAAGATGCATTAAAACTCCACTTAGTTTTAATATTCCCAAAAATCAATATCCTGTCTTTAACTGCGTTAAAGAACCAATGTCATCTAAAACACGGTTCACGATAAACCCAAAATCACATTCCATTAATCATGGGGTTAAAGAACAAGTGTTATTTAAAACACCGTTCACGGAAAACCCAAAAATCAATTCCAATTCAATTCCAATTCAATTCCAATTATATACCATTTAATTGGTACACTTCATTAAATCTAAATAAAAAGATTTGATCTTTTTCTCAGTTGGGTTTAAGAACAGTGTTAATGAAGACACCATTCACGACAAACCCAAATCACATTTGATATTAAATACAAGGCTCTGAATAGAAAATATATCGGCTTATACTCAATATCAAATTCTACGACCAACAAATATCGTATTGGAGATAACGATATAAATATATCTTTCAAATTCCTATAACAATATCTGTATCATCACGAAATCCAACATCGAAATATTCCAAAGATAATTTCGATTCAAATCCATTCCAATTCAATTATTGGAAATTCTGGTTACTTTTAAAACCCCTTTCAAATTCGATTTATTTATTTCAAAAATAAATTGATTTTAATTCTAGTTCAAAACCAGTTCATTTCGATAAAAATCTATTTTTCTTTTCTAATTTGGAATTTTTCATCCCAATTCTTCACAAATCATTTCTTATGATTTTAAAATAATTATTAATATTTTTAATAATTTTATCAAGGCCCGTACAGTCGATTTCCATCAACGACCATCGAACTGCACTTACAGCGACCTTTTCCAAATTTGATTTGGACATAATTCCAAATCCACCCGTTAGATTTCTAATTTCTAATATTCGTTAGAAAGCACTTTTCGATACGAACCCAATGGTTCCGGTTTTAGGAGAATCCGGCGGTCTGATCTCCCGTAATATCTGTTCGAAGCCAATGGTCGAAATTCGCGAACTACCGCGGCGCGGCGCGTTCTATTCAGGTCATTATATGTATAATATATATATATATATATATTATATTTCGTCGATTTCCTTTCAAAACGTATTTTATAAATCCTTTTAAATTCGTTTTCGAAACGATTTCAACTTCATATTCAATTTCGAATCAAAATTGAATATTCCACATCATCGATATACAAATGATAATATTTTCAAAACGTTATATTTTGAAATCACTTTCTTTTCTATATTCATTATAAAAATGAATAAAATCGATATAAATATCATTCACGTCAAAATGGCGTCAATATAATCAACACGGCTTTTATTCAACACATGAATGTTTATTCTATTCAACACATGAATTTATATTATTCAACACATGAATTTATTTTCTATTCAACACATGAATTTATTTTCTATTCAGCACATGAATTTATTTTCTATTCAACACATGAATTTATTTTCTATTCAACACATGAATTTATTTTCTAAATTGGAATAAGGCCCAATCAATTACCATATAATGTTAATTATATGGATTTTCTACAACACATGTATATAATAGCAACGATAAATAATCAACCATCAGCCAGAGTGCACCACACAACTGCATAAGCATTAATTATAAATAATTAATGCTTACACAGTCTGCCATTCTATCGATTGACATACAACTAAACAATCGGGATTAGTGTACGTCAAATATCATCCCAATACCTGTTTGGGGTTTCAAATCAACAAACACAGAATTTATTTGTGTAGTTGGGCGATGTGTAAAATTTATCGTCCCAATCAATATCAGTCAAATCAGTGTTTATAAACAAATCGTCTGATTTGTTTATAAATATTTCTTTTATATACACGTTAAAAATTATATTTTTAACTATAAAATATTTTCCACTATAAAATATTTTATTTCATTTCACATCACACAATCAATTTTCACAACACATCAATCAAACAAACAAGTCATCCATGGTCTGTGGACGACGGGTGTTGGGTGCTGCTAAGCACCGTCTGCATCCTAGTATATATTTCAACTAGAAAATAAATAAAAAGAGAGAAGTTCTCACAGATTAGCTAAACCAAACGCCACGACTCTTTATATGCAGGAAATCTTCATCGTGCTCGCCTTTTTTCAAGTTCATTGTCCGTAGCCACTACATATATAAAAATCGCATTTATTCCGCTACTATATAGATAAAAATTCTATTTTTAGACCGCTACATATATTATAAAGATCACATTTTTCTTCTTGTACCGTTCATATAAAAATCACATTTTTATTCTTCTCACTATATAAAAATTATATTTTTATTATCTCACACATATAAAAATCATATTTTTATTATCTTACATATATAAAAATCATATTTTTATTATCTTACATATATAAAAATCAAATTTTCATTATCTTACATATATAAAAATCATATTTTTATTGTCTTACCTATATAAAAATCATATTTTATTATCTCTATAATTTAAAAATCATATTTTTATTATCTCTATAATTTAAAAATCATATTTTTATTATCTCTATAATTTAAGAATCATATTTTTATTATCTCTATAATTTAAAAATCATATTTTTATTATCACAGAAATCTAATTTTTATTTTCATAAAAATCTAATCTTTTCACATGTAAAAATATATCCATTCTATTTCTAAAAATCTGATCTTTTCTTGTTTAAAAATGTAAACTCTTCAATAAAAAAATGTGAACTTTCTTCACATTAAATATTATTTCATTTTAGTTTTAAAAATCCTAACTTAATTTAAAAACCACAACTTTTATTATTTAAAAATCCTAGCTTATAATTTAAACCCTCTTATATAAAGAATAAGCATAAAAACAATGTTTTTAATATAAATATTACCTATAAGTTTCCAGCGAGAGGGGGCTTCATTGTCGACAGTCTGAGGTGGGGTAGGGCGGAGCCGGTGTCAGCTGGTGGCGGGGAGCTCGCAAGTGGCGACGAAATGGGGTGGCAGTGGTCTCCAGCTAGGGTTTGATTGATTCTGCGATTTGGGGGTGGACGGTTTGGGGTCAACGGAGGAGAGAGAGAGGTCGCAGAGGGAGGGAGGAGGTGGAAGAAGGGGCGGCGACGTCAGCACAAGGGGGGCGGTCGATCCTCGATGGTGGCGGCGACTTCGTTTCCCCCATCATCGCGATTTTTTATATTTCTTTCTTCTGTAACGAACGAGAAAAAGGAAAGGAAGAGAGAGTGTGTGGTAGAGAAGAAAGGAAGGGGTATTTGAAAATATATATATATATATTAATTTATTTATTATTTTTCTCCAATCAAAGTTGACTTTTCGTTTGAATCCCAAATCAAACCATTAGATTTCTAATATTTTTGGTTTCACTAAAATCCGGTTTATTTTGAATCTTGTACATTCATTTGAAATTTGAAATCGAATTTTCAAACTACCGCGCCATTTTCAATCCCTCTTATAATTTAAATAAAATATTTATATTCTAACGACGATTCAAATAATTATATACGTTCGAATCCTATTCAAAATAAGTTTCTCGTCGTTATTATTTAAAATAATTCATTTTAAATATCCAAAATTCATTAAAATAGCCAAAATAAAAATTTTAATTGGCTCAGATTTCCGGGTTATTACAATCTCCCCCATTTAAAACTTTTCATCCCCGAAAAGGAACGAAGCCGAAAGTTTTTATACAAACCAACTCAACTTCCATTGTTTTCATTACGGCTTAAGTTCTTCAACTTTTCAGTTTCTAAGAACTTTTCAAATTTTTCAAAAATTTGGCTAACACCCTAAATTTTCGAAAAATTTCGCCATAACCTCCCCTGCACCGGGAGCTTCAGGATATTTCAAATAGCCTCCCATGGCCCTCATCAATCCAAAAAGAAAAAGAAACAGCCAAGCAGCTAGCCAATCGGCTCATAAAATCATAAACAATTTTATTCCTCTTCTCTAGCCTCCTTGCTATGACCTGTTCAATGTAAGTACATGTACAAGCATGCAAATGCGATAAATTTTCAATATAATTCACCTTTTGGTTCAATTTGGCTAAAGGTTCAACATTTAATTAATCAAACAATAATCAAACAACCCAACCAGCAATCAATTTGTTGATTATCATTTCAAATTCATAACTTTGATATATAGTCAAAAAAATCACATTTTTGATGCCAAATCACAACAATATATTCTAACTATATTTTGGTTCTCACACCAGTCTAATGGAAATATATAGATATCACGCTTTCGGCACTCGAATAGAAATACTGATGATGCGGCCGAATCATCAGAATTATTCCCGGGCGACTAGAGTGTGACTCTATATCCATCCAGTATATTGGAGGCTTACAATACACGTGGATCAGACGTATATTAAAATCTCTATATACTTGATAGTCCAAATCAATATAAATAAATATTCAAATACGAATAATTGAATTAAATTATCAAAACAAACTTGTTTTCAATTTTATTTTTCGAAACAACACTCTTCACACTCGTTCTAGGATGCTACTGATCCCATCTATAACGAGTCATTCCCATTGCATATTACTAATCCAATCTCTGATGAATTCTTTCGTATTGTTCTAATGTGTCTTGTTCTCGAGCTTTGTAAACCAAAGCTCTAATACCAAATGAAACGATAAAGAATTTCGCTCGATCCGAATTGATTGCTAAATCGACCAAGACCGTTCGAAACCCCTGATTGTTTTGAGAACACGACAAATCAGAACACTAACAGAAGAACATTTCATTGTTTATTACAACAATTCATCAGAATACAAGAATATACAGAGTATTAACAAATAATGTACATTATAAAATATCAGAGATTACAATACATTACATAGCAGCGGAAAATAATACAATACACAACTAGAAGTAATACACAAATGCAGAGCTTTCCGAGTATCATTCCAGCTGTAAATGAGGATCCTGTGAATATAAATCTGCAAAACCAAAACTACTAGCTGCCCGTGTCAAAATAAGGGCACCCAGAGTTTAGGTTAAAACAATAAAATCCAAGTCAGTCATGTGACTGGTGTGAGAACTAAAACAGTTATTTAAAACTTTACTTTAAATCAGATATATCAATGGACCACGCCGTATAACACGGAACGGGTTTCATCCCAAAAATACCAGTGCATATAACAAAACAACGCAATGCTTTTTGAAAAAATGAAGCTATTATAAGAC
This sequence comes from Allium sativum, assembly GCA_030737875.1. Taxonomy (NCBI): domain Eukaryota; kingdom Viridiplantae; phylum Streptophyta; class Magnoliopsida; order Asparagales; family Amaryllidaceae; genus Allium; species Allium sativum. The sequence continues at coordinate 321,602,240 of CM060913.1, forward strand.
CCAGGTCCCATCACACAATGCAACACAAGCCAGAGGATAGGGTTTTCCCTTATAATAGCCAAACATGCTTGGTACGTTAAAAACAAATCACTTGATACTATTACAAATGCATAGTGTATAAAACAACTTCAAATATAAATGTATCAATCCTAGACGGCATGGGTACCATATATCATGTCGCCATACTAGGCTCTACAATCAAAAACTGCAAAACTCACGTATTTGGAAGTTGGATTTCCATCTATGAACCGAGGCAAGGGATTGTCCTCTACCGAATTCGAGACTGTCTAGGCCGAGCCTCAGGAACAGCCGCAACTGCACCTTGGATCGTCAGGGCCGGTCCACTGATGTGGATTATTATGCCTGAACACTACATTTCCCCGCCCTTTGGGGCATAAATGAGCCAAATGTCTCCATCGGTTCCACACAGTCACCAATATATCTGAGGCGCCTCGCAACAGCAACAACTACACAGGTGAAAATAATATAAATGTCAGGGCTGGTAGGTCACTGACACCACCCTAGCTAGAAGGAAACGCATGCCCTCCCTGATGTCCTCTCCCATTTCTGGTTCACAACCGGGGTGTGAGGCTCGCGAATTCACGTTACACAAAGCTATGCCACATAGGCGGTGCTTTGATCATCAACCACAAGACTTTGCTTTTCAACAGAAGCCTTGATCAATTATCACTTAGGCATGCCACATAGGCAATTCACTCCATGCGATTGATATCCATCGATATATAACCCCTGAGCTCGTACGTCTCAGAGAAGGGCTTTAAGAAAGAGAATAAATTCTCCGCCGCCAAACAGATATATATTTAATAGAAATCAATCACACAGAATAAAATCCAATGTCAGACACACAGTCCATTTACAAGTCCGTTCTGGGTCTGAACGAAACCGGAGGCACCTTGTACCTCGCATATCCATCGATCTCCAAGTACGTCTGGACGATCACCAACTGTTTCCCTCCTCTTGGGTTTACAGCCCAATCAAGATCATCAGTAATCACCCAAATGACGTGAAGACCTCCAGTCTTCGACCACCGTCTTCATCCTCGACAGATCGTCGAATCAGTTATTCAGAATGGGATAAACCCGGTCTTTCTGAATAACTCGCGTATATAATAAACAAGTGTTACACAAACACAACATACGCCTCATTCCAATTCAGAATATTCCTTTATTCAAATATTCTCATACTTTGGGAAAGGTTCCCATTAATTTTATCAAAGATAAATTGTTTAAATTTATTCTTTATTCTTCCATTGAATATCAATTCAAATTAGTCGGGTTAACGAACCACACCAAAGTAATCATTTATTTTATTTCCCAATCCCATCCTATTAATCCCATGAAGTAAAACTGGTCATACTTTATATCTAACACCACGGTGTTATCAGTAAATTCAATTACCATTTCACGTTCAAATCTAATTAAAGATTTAACTATCGCCTGGAGCAAAACTGGTGATACCCCATTCTCGATCACTTCAATCTAATTAAAGATTCATTAAAACTCTACTTAGTTTTAATCTTCCCAAAAATCAATATCCTCTCTTTAACTGGGTTAAAGAACTAATGTCATCTAAAACACGGTTCACAATAAACCCAAAATCTCATTCCATTAATCATCGGGTTAAAGAGCAAGTGTTATTTAAAACACCATTCACGGTAAAGCCAAAAATCAATTCCAATTCAATTCCAATTAAATACCATTTAATTGGTACACTTCATTAAATCTAAACAAAAAGATTTAATCTTTTTCCCAACTAGGTTTTAGAATAGTGTTAATGAAGACACCATTCACGACAACCCCAAATCACATTTGATATTAAATACAAGGCTCTGAATAGAAAATATATCGGCTTATATTCGATATCAAATTCTACGACCAACAAATATCGTATTGGAGATAACGATATAAATATGTCTTTCAAATTCCCATAACAATATCTATATCATCACGAAATCCAACATCGAAATATTCCAACGATAATTTCGATTCAAATCCATTCCAATTCAATTATTGGAAATTCTGGTTACTTTTAAAACCCCTTCCAAATTCAATTTATTTATTTCAAAAGTAAATTGATTTTAATTCTAGTTCAAAACCAGTTCATTTCGATAAAAATCTATCTTTCTTTTCTAATTTGGAATTTTTCATCCCAATTCTTCACAAATCATTTCTTATGATTTTACACTAAATTTTAATATTTTTAATAATTTTATCAAGCCTCGTACAGTCGATTTCCATCAACGGCCATCGAACTGCACTTACAACGACCTTTTCCAAATTTGATTTGGACATAATTCCAAATCCAACCCTTAGATTTCTAATTTCTAATATTTGTTAGAAAGCTCTTTTCGATACGAACCCAACAGTTCCGGTTTTAGGAGAATCCGACGGTGGGATCTCCCGTAATATCTGTTCGAAGCCAATGGTCGAAATTCGCGAACTGCCGCGGCGCGGCGCGTTCTGTTCAAGCCATTATATATATATATATATATATATATATTATATTTCGTCGATTTCCTTTCAAAACGTATTTTATGAATCCTTTTAAATTCGTTTTCGGAACGATTTCAACTTCATATTCAATTTCGAATCAAAATTGAATATTCCACATCATCGATATACAAATGACAATATTTTCAAAACATTATATTTTGAAATCACTTTCTTTTCTATATTCATTATAAAAACGAATAAAATCGATATAAATATCATTCACATCAAAATGGTGTCAATCTAATCAACACGGCTTTTATTCAACACATGAATGTTTATTCTATTCAACACATGAATTTATATTATTCAACATATGAATTTATTTTCTATTCAACACATGAATTTATTTTCTATTCAACACATGAATTTATTTTCTAAATTGGAATGAGGCCCAATCAACTACCATATAATGTTAATTATATGGATTTTCTACAACACATGTATATAATAGCAACGATAAATAATCAACCACTAGCCAGAGTGCACCATACAACTGCATAAGCATTAATTATAAATAATTAACGCTTACACAGTCTGTCAAGCCATCGATTGACATACAACTAAACAATCGGGATTAGTGTACGTCAAATATCATCCCAATACCCGTGTGGGGTTTCAAATCAACAAACACAGATTTTATTTGTGCAGTTGGGCGATGTGTAAAATTTATCGTCCCAATCAATATCAGTCAAATCAGTGTATATAAACAAATCGTCCGATTTGTTTATAAATATTTATTTTATATACACGTTAAAAATTATATTTTTAACTATAAAATATTTTCCACTAAAATATTTTATTTAATTCCACATCACACAATCAATTTTCACAACACATCAGTCAAACAAACAAGTCATCCATGGTCTGTGGACGACGGGTGTCGGGTGCTGCTAAGCACCATCTGCATCCTAGTATATATTTCAACTAGAAAATAAATAAAAAGTGAGAAGTTCTTACAGATTAGGTAAACCAAACGCCATGACCCTTTATATGCAGGAAATCTTAATTGTGCTCGCCTTTTTTCAAGTTCATTGTCCGTACCCACTACATATATAAAAATCGCATTTTTATTCCGCTACTATATAGATAAAAGTTCTATTTTTATACCGCTACATATATTTTAAAGATCACATTTTTCTTCTTGTACCGTTCATGTAAAAATCACATTTTTATTCTTCTCACTATATAAAAATTATATTTTTATTATCTCACATATATAAAAATCATATTTTTATTATCTTACATATATAAAAATCATATTTTTATTATCTTACATATATAAAAATCATATTTTTATTATCTTACCTATATAAAAATCATATTTTTATTACCTCTATAATTTAAAAATCATATTTTTATTATCTCTATAATTTAAAAATCATATTTTTATTATCATAGAAATCTAAGTTTTATTTTCATAAAAATCTAATCTTTTCACATGTAAAAATATATCCATTTTATTTCTAAAAATCTGATCTTTTCTTGTTTAAAAATGTAAACTCTTCTACAAAAAAAAATGTGAACTTTCTTCACATTAAAAATTATTTCATTTCAGTTTTAAAAATCCTAACTTAATTTAAAAACCACAACTTTTATTATTTAAAAATCCTAGCTTATAATTTAAACCCTCTTATATAAAGAATAAGCGTAAAAACAATGTTTTTAATATAAATTATTACCTATAAGTTTCCAGCGAGAGTGGGCTTCATTGTCGACGGTCTGAGGTGGGGTAGGGCGGAGCCGGTGTCAACTGGTGGCGGGGAGCTCGCAAGTGGCGGCGAAATGGGGTGGCAGCGGTCTCGATCTAGGGTTTGATCGATTCAGCGATTTGGGGGTGGACGGTTTGGGGTCAACGGAGGAGAGAGAGAGGTCGCGGAGGGAGGAGGTGGAAGAAGGGGCGGCGACGTCAGCACAGGGGGGGGCGATCGATCCTCGATGGTAGCGGCGACTTCGTTTCCCCCATCATCGCGATTTTTTTTATTTCTTTCTTTTGTAACGAACGAGAAAAAGGAAAGGAAGAGAGACAGTGAGGTAGAGAAGAAAGGATGGGGTATTTGAATATATATATATATATATATTAATTTATTTATTATTTTTCTCTAATCAAAGTTGACTTTTTGTTTGAATCCCAAATCAAACTGTTAGATTTCTAATATTTTTGGTTTCACTAAAATCCGGTTTATTTTGAATCCTGTACATTCATTTGAAATTTGAAATCGAATTTTCAAACTACCGCGCCATTTTCAATCCCTCTTATAATTAAAATAAAATATTTATATTCTAACGGCGATTCAAATAATTATATACGTTCGAATCCTATTCAAAATAAGTTTCTCGTCGTAATTATTTAAAATAATTCATTTTTAATATCCAAAATTCATTAAAATAGCCAACGAGAAATATTGGCGGAGAAACTGGCAGTAGATGGCCTAAAGTATAATCGTTTATAAAGATCGATTTACCGTCAGGTGAATCGATAGAAATGAAGTTATAAAATTTGTTTTATAACTGAATATAGATTTTTAAGTATGTTCTTTTAAATGAAGTTTATAAAAAGAAAAATATACCGCTAGTAAAGCACGTGCATATATTGATATTTTTTTAACCACAAATACCAATTCTGTATCAAAAATATACCGTGTGCAAAGCACGTGTATATATTGATTTCTTAACCACAAATACCATTTTTATATCAGAAATATACCATGTGCGATGCACATGCCACATCGTAATTGTTAAATGATTTAAACTAAGTCTTATATTAATAAGATGGACAAGCAGGTGAGCAATGATAAATATAACAATTAAAAATGGGGATTAATTATTTTTAAGTAATGATTAAAATGGGATTATATTAATCGATTATTATCTATTTAATAATAATCGAAGTAAATCGGATAATTTAAATTAATTATATTATTAATTAATTTAAAGAAAAGAAGAGTTAGAGTAGATCAACGAGTTAATCGTGTTTTAAAGTTGACCAAGCCAACTTAATGGAAATTGATTATTAAATTATATTAGTTTATGCTGATTAATCTAATGGAATAATTTAACGAATAGTCGTTAAACATAATAAGATTTTTAGAAAGATAATTGAACATTTATTCTAGTTAACGATTAGGTAAATTATGGTAAATTAAGGAGTTATTTCTTAAATGAAGTTCGTTTAAATGAGTAATCGAAGTGGTAATGAAATATAATTGCATTTCTAAGGAAGCCTATGAGCAGTTTATATTTAAACCGAATTTGGTGAATGAACTTATAAAGTGATTTTAAGCGTATGTGATAAGCTTGAAATAAATGTTGGAATTAAGGAAAGGAAATTGAGACGAAAAGGCTTTATATTGAACTAGAGTTGTATAAATGAGTTTATAAAGAGAGATGTGAAATTAAAGCGTTAAATTAACGTTAACTAATGATGGCATTAAGTGAAATGAATGGGATTTGAAATAAATTTTTTCCAAAGGAAATAATTAAAAGTTTTAGGAAAAAGTTTTCTTGCAATTGAATATGGTAAAAGATTTGGTAATACAATTTGTAATAAGAATCTAGATAATAAAATAAATAGTTTAAAGAAGTTAAAGTTTAAAGGGTTATGTTTTATTTATATTTTACTAAATTAATGAATTTAGTAATAATAGTATATTTAAAAGGGAGATTTCAAAAGTAAGAAGGTTTTATAAGACCACATTTTAATAAAGTAGTGAATTGGTATTTGTCGATATTAGAATGAATATGGGTTTTTGAATTACAACTTGTATTTATCTTAAGATAAGAACGGTGTTAATCAAGGTCTGAGAGGTAATTAAAATACCCCAACTTGAATGACTTCAGGATTATCGGAGGATGATATTAGTTGTAATGACGGCAATATTAGAAGTGAATTATTTTATGAAATAATAATGTAATGTTATTTGAAGAAGTTGGGAATATACATATATTGGAATTCCAAAGTAAAGGAACTTAAAAAGGGCTATAGAATATGAAATGAAATTTCTATAGTAAAGAAACAATAAAAGGAGACTGTGAAAATATAACGATATTTTCAAAACAAAGAAATGGGACTTAGAATGGGCTATTCTAAAAGAATAAGTGACGATTATGGTGTTCAAATAACAAAACGAAAAGGAGATTTTGTAACGATTATTTGAGAATGACAAATTTGGACCAATTTCCAAATGTTAAGTAATTAAGAATGTTTTTAGCAATATTTTGAAACGATAGCTGAAGGAAAATTGAATATGATTTAAGATATTTTTTTCGAATGATTAAAATAAAGAACTTGAGAATATTAATATATTAAAACTAATATATTATTTTTGTATTACAACCAATATATTATTTTTAAAGGCCAAGTGACGCTGTGTGCTAAACAAATGGATCTATTTGGTTTTATTATTTATTTTGATAGTTAAATAACCGACTATCAAAATCAGACCCAACGTGTGTTGGTACGGAAAGACCAGGATTGAATTTATATTCGAAAATCATTCCGACCAATAAATACGAATATGTGGATGATGCTAATCGAGATGGAGCAATTGAAGATCGTAAATCTTCATGAACGGGTTAACTACTGTAGAATTTCTCTGGCTGATCCCTAAAGATATATTTTTGGCAGTGATTCTATTGTGATTGGAATCTACGAATTACAAGAACTGCTCGGTATCGATCTATAGGGTGATTCCTTTGATGTGGTAGGAGGGTGCCTTCGGTACATCCTATTCCTGGATGACTTGTATGGACGGATGTCTGACAAAGTATTTCCAAAAGAATTGCATACGTTGATTTCTTCAAACGTAACATAGTTGGGTAGCTACCAACTAGGGTATTTTTATGGGTAACAATTGCTGATTTCTGGAGGATCCGATGATGTGGCATTCAAAGTGGATGGAGAAGTACTGTTCTAAAGGATAAGCTTAACCTCTAGCCTCATCAACCGGGAATGGCATAAAATCGGGTAAGTCGCATGGCTATGTGGGTCGCACCCATCAAAAGGGTATATCATTACCTGATCTTGTGAAATCAAATGCCTTCGGTTGTCCCTTTTTTTGTATGTATGCTATCGGTTCGGTTGGCTGGCCCCCTACCGTGGTAACGATATATTCGGTACTCTCAAGAGAAAGTGAGGGGCCGGTCATGTTTAGCCTGGGTTGCAACATGTTCTTGTTTAATCCCAATGTGTTCATCTCTAGAGGTACATTGTCGGGAAGGTGGTCCCATACCTTGCCAGGAAATCCATTCTCTAATAAGTGCCCGCCGTTTTGATTGTATACTATATATATGTAGCATGAGATGTAAGCGTTCGGCAAGATTCTATTTATTTGTATTTAGAATCTATCATAATACCATAATAATATTGTTTTCAAAAGTGTTTTGGGTTATCATAAGGTAAAAACCATCCGTATTTATGTGTGGATTTGGTCTAAAGATTATCCTTTTCTTTCGAAAAGATTTTGATGTTAAAACCAAGTTGTGTGTGCCTTTAAACTTAGTGTGTTTTCCTCACTCTGGTTCAGAAGACTGACCCGGAGTTTGTAATGCTCGGGTTAGACCGGGTTGTACAGGTTCAGGTTATAGAATGTTGTAAAGAGACGAACTGAAAGAATTCAGACATATGATATTATATATATATACTATTATGTTGTGTGTTGTATATAAGGACAGGTTATTATAACTTTTTGGATGTGTGATGTACTCTGAAAATTGTAAGTTTTATTTCAAGCTCTCAATAAAGATTTATTTCTGTATTATATTTTGTTCCGCTGCGATGTGAGACTCTATGTTATTGTAATAACCCGTAAAATGCGGGCTAGTTTGAAATTTTTATTTTAGCGAATTTTGATTATTTATAGTGAATTATTTTAAATAATATCGACGAGAAAATTTATTTTGAATAAAATTCGACGTATATATTTATATACGTCGTCGTTAGAATATAAATATTTATATATAATTATAAATAGAATTGAAAATGGCGTGGTAGTTTGATAATTCGATTTCAAACTTCAATTGAATGTACCGGGTGCAAAACAATCCGGATTTTAGTGAAACCAAAAACATTGGGATCCATTTGGGAATATCTTTCCAACGAATCCGAAAAATCGAGATTTCATAGCGGGAATCAAAAGATATGTCCAGTTGAAAATTCTGAATAGTCGCTATGGAATTCAGGCCCTTAAAAATGGGAATTTTGCAAACGACCTCAGATTTCGACGAAACCAGTTTTGTTGGATCCGCAGTGTCAGATTATTGCTAGATTCCAAATTTCGTAATTTTTCGAATCAATATGTGAGCGTGGCAAAGGAAAACGCGTTTGACCAGTTTCAGTTGATTTTAATCGACTGGAAAATGGCCATTTTTCCAACGGCATCAGAATTCGACGAAATTAGTTTTGTTAGGACCGTATCGTCAATACGAAGATAGAAATAATTTTTCTGGAATTTTTCGAGTTAGTATGTGGCCCCGGTAAATTGAAATGCGCGTTTAAATTCAAAATGTAAACAATTATATTTTGATTTTGACGGAAACTAATCGTAACAGCCGAATTGGGTTACGAAACATATCCCATTGTATTCGGAATGGGGGTAATTAGCTAGGGACGACAGTCGTTGGGTCTCATTTGGAGGTTGAATTAAAAGTCAACTTCGGGGGAATTAAATAATATAAATAAATTATTATAAAAAAAAACCCTTCTAACTCACCTTCCCCCCCCCCCCCCCTTTCCTCTTTGACCGATTCAGACTTCAAGGAAAATAAAAAAAAAGAAAGAAAAAAAACCGCTGGCCCTCGATCTCGAATCCGCCGCCTGGGTCACCGTCGCGAGCCTCTCCCCTTGGCCTCCGCCGATCGAATCCCCTCACCCTCCCTCCATCGCTTCCTCTCTCCTCTTTAATCCCACAACCAAACCCAATCCTCCCCAATTCCAACGACGCAGCACCAAGACCGCCACCCCTCGCCAGTGTCGCGCCCTCCGGTGATTTCCCCCTCGCTCCTCTGTTCGCATCCACTTCGACAAACCACACCAGACCCGAACCACCCCAGTTCCGGCGACAACCAACAGCAGTGGCGAAGGTGGAGTTTTTGGCCGATGCGATGGGTTTTGCACCTGACAGTTCTGAACGGTGAATGGATTAGAAGAAAGGTGTTACGAAAAGGAAAAAAAACACAGTAAGCTTTTCTATTTATGTATTTTGTAATTAGTTTATATTTGAATATGAAAAGAACATTGTTTTTGAAAATTAAGGTAGCAATGTTTTTGAAAACGAAAATAACATTGGAATTTTTAAAAAAAGAAAAGCATTGATAAAAAGGTAAATTTTTATCGAGGTAGCTTAAGGATAAAAATATGGTTTTGCTTAGGTAAAAATATAATTCTTATATAGAGGATAATGTTGTAAAAATATGATTTTTATAAAGTGAAAGACGATATTTTTATAAGGAAGTAGAGGATGTAAAAGTGTGATTTTTACATATATGAAGTAGCGATAAAAATTCGATTTTTATATATGGACTAGCGAAGTAAAAATTCGATTTTTAAAGGTATGAAGCAATTATAAAAATATGATTTTTAAATTGAAGGTGAATAAATAAAAATGTGATTTTTATTTTAAAGACATCAAAATATAAAAATGTGTGATTTTTATATATGTAGTGGCTACGGGCAACGAAGATGACAAAAAGGCGAAGACTTCGACAAAAGAAGAGTCGAGATGATTGGATAGCTATCGGTGAGAACTTCTCACTCAAAATTCTTTTTCTAGTTATATATATATACTAGGATGTAGACGGTGTTTAGTAGCACCTGACACCCGTCATCCACAGACCATGGATGGCTTGTTTGTTAAATTGTTTGGTTGAGTAGTTAGTTAGAATATTTGATTGAATGGAAATTGTTTGGTGAAATGAAATTGATTTGATTGATGTGTGAATGGCGTAGGCCTTCACTAGACCGGGGATAAGGCTAGGCCTTGTCCCGTTTCTAGTATCGTGCCGTTATGCCGCCGAAATTTTCTAAAAAAAGTTAGAAAATAAAAATACCATTTTATTTAAAGAACGAACTGAATAGAAATTCATATGTTAAAATAAAATGTTTTATTGTTAAAAATATAATTTTTAACGTAAATATGAATATAGTGAATGTGAATAAATAAAATATTCATTTACAGACCGGACGGTTTGTTTATGTACACCTATTTGAAGGACATTGATTGGGTCGATAAATTTTACACATCGCCCAACTGCACAAATAAAATCTGTGTTGGATTGTTTGAAACCCCACACGGGTGTTAGGATGAAATTTGAAGTTCACTCATCCTGATTGATTAAATATGTCGATCGATCGATTGATAGGCTGTTATAAGCGTTAGATATCTATATTTGATGCTTATACAGTGTAGTGCACTTTGGTTGATGATTGATTATTTTTCAATGCTATTATATGTGTGTAATGTATGAAAATCCATATAATTAATTTTATATGGTAATTGATTGGGCCTCATTCCGATTTGAAAAATAAAGAATATATAAAATAAAAGTTCATGTGTTGACAGTACTCATCCATTAAGATTGGTCATGTGTTGAACGACATATTTTGATAATAACAACTATTTTGAAAAAGAAATATTTGAAATAGAATATTTGAAAATAGAAATGAATTGAATTGAAATTTGAATTGAATAGAAATGAATTGAATTGAAAGCGAATTGAAATGAATTCAAATTGAATTGAAATTTGAATTGAATAGAAATGAATTGAATTGAAAACAATTTCGAAATGAATTGAATTGAAAACGAATTCAAATTGAATTGAAAGCGAATTGAAATGAATTCAAATTGAATTGAAATTTGAATTGAATAGAAATGAATTGAATTGAAAACAATTTCGAAATGAATTGAATTGAAAACGAATTCAAATTGAATTGAAAGCGAATTGAAATGAATTCAAATTGAATTGAAATTTGAATTGAATAGAAATGAATTTTAAAACGAATTTATAAAGAAGAATTCAATTTTGATTTGAATTGAAATGGAAGTTGAAATTGCTTTTGAAACGAATTTTAAAACTATTTATATAATTCGTTTTAAATAGAAATCGACGAAGTATATATTATATATATTATATATATAATATAATGGCCTGAATAGAACGCGCCGCGCCGCGGCAGTTCGTGAATTTCGACCATTTATTTCAAACGGACATTACGGGAGATCCGACCGTCGGATTCTCCTAAAACCGGAACCGTTGGGTTCGTATCGAAAAGAGCTTTCTAACGACTGTTAGGAATTTGAAATCTAACGGTTGGATTTGGAATTATGTCCAAATCAAATTTGAAAAAGGTCGCTGTAAGTGCAGTTCGATGGCCATTGATGGAAATCGACTGTACAGGCCTTGATAAAATTATTAAAAATAGTAATAATTTGTGTAAAATCATAAGAAATGATTTGTGATGATTGGGATGAAAAACTCCATATTTGAAAGGATAAAAATAGATTTTTATCGAAATGAACTAGTTTTGAACTAGAATTATAATTCTATTTATTTTTAAATAAATAAATTGAATTTGAAAAGGGTTTTGAAAATAACCAAAATTTCCAATGATTGCATTGGAGTGGATTTGAATCGAAATTGTCTTCGGAATATTTCGATGTTGGAATTCGTGATTATACAGATGTTGTTATGGAAATTTGAAAGATATATATTTATATCGTTATTTCCAATACGACATTTGTTAGTCGTAGAATTTGATATTGAATATAAGTCTATATATTTTCTATTCAGAGCCTTGTATTGAATATCAAATGTGATTTGGGTTTGTCGTGAATGGTGTCTTCACTAACACTGTTCTTGAACCCAGTTGAGAAAAAAAATTAAATCTTTTTATTTAGATTTAATGAAATGTACCAATTAAATGATATTTAATTGGAATTGAATTGGTATTGATTTTTGGGTTTATCGTGAACAGTGTTTTAAATAACACTTGTTCTTTAACCCGATAATTAATGGAATGCGATTTTGGGTTTATCGTGAACCGAGTTTCAAATGACACTGATTCTTTAACCCAGTCAAAGATTAAAACTAAGTGTAGTTTTAATGAATCTTTAATTAGATTGAAATGATCGAAAATGGAGTATCACCAGTTTTGCTCCAGGCGGTGGTTAAATCTTTAATTAGATTAGAACGTGAAATGGTAATTGAATTTACCGATAACACTGTGGTGTTAGATATGAAGTATTACCAGTTTTACTTCATGGGATGAATAGGTTGGGATTGGGAAATAAAATAAATGATTACTTCGGTGTGGTTCGCTAATCCCGACTAGTTTGAATTGATATTCAAAGGAGATTAAAGAATAAATTTAAAGAATTTATCTTGGATAAAATTAATGGGAACTTTTCCCAAAGTATAGGAATATTTGAATAAAAGAATATTCTGAATTGGAATGAGGCGTATGTTGTGTTGGTGTAACACTTTTATAATATATACGCGAGTTATTCAGAAAGACCGGGTTTATCCCATTCTGAATAACTGATTCGACGTGGTGTCGAAGATGAAGACGGTGGTCGAAGACCGGAAGTCTTCACGTCGTTTGGATAATTACTGATGATCTTGATTGGGCTGTACACCCAAGAAGATGGAAACAGTTGGTGATCGTCCAGACGTACTTGGAGATCGATGGATATGCGGGGTACTAGGTGCCTACGGTTTCGTTCAGCCCCAGAACGGACTTGTAAATGGACTGTGTGTCTGACATTGGATTTTAGTCTGTGTGATTGATTTCTATTAAATATATATCTGTTTGGCGGCGGAGAATTTATTCTCTTGCTTAACGCCCTTCTCTGAGACGTACGAGCTCAGGGGTTATATATTGATGGATATCAAACGCATGGAGTGAATTGCCTGTGTGGCATGCCTAAGTGGCAATTGATCGAGGCTTCTGTTGAAAAGAAATGTCTTGTGGTGATGATCAAAGCACGGCCTTTGTGGCGTAGCTTTGTGTAACGTTTACTTCGCGAGTTTCATACCCGGTATGAACCAAAAACGGGAGACAGACCTCAGGGAGGGCATGCGTTTCCTTCTAGCTAAAAAGTGGCGTCAGTGGTTTTACACGCCCTGACGAGTTTGACTTATGTGGTTGTTGCTGTTGCGAGGCGCCTCGGATTGATCGGTCGTTCTCGAACCGATGGAGTCATTTAGTTGGCTCATTTACGCCCCAAAGGGCGGGGAAACGTATTGTTCAGGAACTATAATCCACATCGGTGGACCGGCCCTGACGATCCAAAGGGCAGTTGCGGCTGTTCCGGAGACATGGGCTAGATTGTCTCGAATAGGTAGAGGACGATCCCTGGCCTCGGTTCATAGATGTAAATCCAACTTCCAAATACGTGACATTTGCGGTTTTATTTGTAGAGCCTAGTATGGCGACATAGTGGGATGGGGCATTCATGCCGCCTATGATTGATACTTATGATTTGAAGATGTTTTCTACAATATGCACTTATAATAGTATCAAATGATTTGTTTTAAACGTATCAAGCATTCTTGGCTATTATAAGGGAAAACCCTATCCGCGGCTGCGTTGCATTGTGTGATGGGACCTGGGTCTTATAACAGCTTCATTTTTTCTTTATTTAGCATCGCGCTGTTGTTTTATGCACTGGTATTCTTTGGAGGAAACCCGTTCCGTGTTATACGGCGTGGTCCCATGATTTACCTAATGATTTAAAATAAAAATTTATAACTGTTTTAGTTCTCACACCAGTCCCATGACTGACCTGGAGTTTATTGTTTTAACCTAAACTCTGGGTGCCCTTATTTTGACACGGGCAGCTAGTAGTTTTGGTTTTGCAGATTTATATTCGCAGGATCCTGATTAACAGCTGAAACGATATCGGGAAAGCTTTGTATCCATATATCTCTTCTAGTTGTGTATTGTATTATTTTCCGCTGCTATGTATTTAAATGTAATTTAAATCTATGATATTTCTGTGTAATATTCATCTATACTCTGTATATTCTTGTAATCTGATGCATTGTTGTAATATACAATGAAATGTTCTTCTGTATGCGTTCTATTTTGTCCTGTTCTCAAACGATTGGGCGTTTCGAACGGCCTGGATCGGTTTAGCGACTGGTTCGGACCGAGCGAAATTCCTTGCCTTCACAGTTGGTATCAGAGCTTTGGTTTACAAAGCTCGGAGAACTAGGCACATTAGAACCATGCGAAAGAATTCATCAGAAATTGGATTAGTAATATCCAACGAGAATGACTCGTTAGAGATAGGATCAGTAGTATCCTAGAACGAGTGTGAAGAGTATATTTTTCAAATGAAAATAATTTTGTTTGGAAAATTTAAATCAACTATTCGTATTTGATTATTTGTTTATATGTATTTTGGACAGTCCAGTATATAAAGATTTTGCATATGCGCCTTGCAAACGTATATTCGAAATTTTGATATATTGGATAGATATAGAATTACCCTCTAATCACCTAGAGATGATTTTGATGATGGAGCTCCATCATTAGAATTTATATTCGAGTGACGAACGTGTAATATCTATATATCTCCTATTGACTGGTGTGAGAACCAAAATTAGATAGGGCCTATTGTTGTGATTTGGTATCAAAAACATGATTTTTGTATATGTATCAAAGATAATGAATTTGAAACTCTAATTCACTAATTGATTGATGTTTGTGTTGTTTGTTCATTTGTTTGATAATTTTGAACCATTTAGCCTAATTTAATCAAATATTGAATTATATTGAAAATTTGGTCGCATTTGCTTGCATATACTTGTACTTACATTGAACAGGTCATAGCAAGGAGGCTAGAGCCGAGAATAAAATTTGTTTGCCCGACAAATAGGTACATGTTTACTACATAATTTACTGTTTTGTTTGGGTGATGATGATTTTATGAGCCTATTGGCTAGCCGCTTGGCTTTTTCTTTTTCTTTTTGAGATTTGAAGGACCGGGGAAGCTATTTGAAATTCCCCGATGCTCCCGGTGCAGGGGAGGTTATGGCGAAATTTTTCGAAAATTTAGGGTGTTAGCCAAATTTTTGAAATTTTGAAAATTCTCAGAAACTAAAAAGTTGGAGAATGAAAGCCAGATCGAACGTAGAGCTGAATAATCAAACCACTTTCGACTTTGTTCCTTTTTGGGGACGAAAAGTTTTAAGTGGGGGAGATTGTAATAACCCGTAAAATGCGGGCCAGTTTGAAATTTTTATTTTAGCGAATTTTGATTATTTAAAGTGAATTATTTTAAATAATATCAACGAGAAAATTTATTTTGAATAAAATTCGACGTATATATTTATATACGTCGTCGTTAGAATATAAATATTTATATATAATTATAAATAGAATTGAAAATGGCGCGGTAGTTCGATAATTCGATTTCAAACTTCAATTGAATGTACCGGGTGCAAAACAATCCGGATTTTAGTGAAACCAAAAACATTGGGATCCATTTGGGAATATCTTTCCAACGAATCCGAAAAATCGAGATTTCATAGCGGGAATCAAAAGATATGTCCAGTTGAAAATTCTGAATAGTCGCTATGGAATTCAGGCCCTTAAAAATGGGAATTTTGCAAACGACCTCGGATTTCGACGAACCCAATTTTGTTGGATCCGCAGTGTCAGATTATTGCTAGATTCCAAATTTCGTAATTTTTCGAATCAATATGTGAGCGTGGCAAAGGAAAACGCGTTTGACCGGTTTCAGTTGATTTTAATCGACTGGAAAATGGCCATTTTTCCAACGGCCTCAGAATTCGACGAAATTAGTTTTGTTAGGACCGTATCGTCAATACGAAGATAGAAATAATTTTTCTGGAATTTTTCGAGTCAGTATGTGGCCCCGGTAAATTGAAATGCGCGTTCAAATTCAAAATGTAAACAATTATATTTTGATTTTGACGGAAACTAATTGTAACAGCCGAATTGGGTTACGAAACATATCCCATTGTATTCGGAATGGTGGTAATTAGCTAGGGACGACAGTCGTTGGGTCTCATTTGGAGGTTGAATTAAAAGTCAACTTCGGGGGAATTAAATAATATAAATAAATTATTATAAAAAAAAACCTTCTAACTCACCTTCCCTCCCCTTTCCTCTTTGACCGATTCAGACTTCAGGGAAAATAAAAAAAAAGAAAGAAAAAAAACCGCTGGCCCTCGATCTCGAGTCCGCCGCCTGGGTCACCGTCGCGAGCCTCTCCCCTTGGCCTCCGCCGATCGAATCCCCTCACCCTCCCTCCATCGCTTCCTCTCTCCTCTTTAATCCCACAACCAAACCCAATCCTCCCCAATTCCAACGACGCAGCTTCAAGGCCGCCACCCCTCGCCAGTGTCGCGCCCTCCGGTGATTTCCCCCTCGCTCCTCTGTTCGCATCCACTTCGACAAACCACACCAGACCCGAACCACCCCAGTTCCGGCGACAACCAACAGCAGCGGCGAAGGTGGAGTTTTTGGCCGATGCGATGGGTTTTGCACCTGACAGTTCTGAACGGTGAATGGATTAGAAGAAAGGTGTTACGAAAAGGAAAAAAACACAGTAAGCTTTTCTATTTATGTATTTTGTAATTAGTTTATATTTGAATATGAAAAGAACATTATTTTTGAAAATTAAGGTAGCAATGTTTTTGAAAACGAAAATAACATTGGAATTTTTATAGAAAGAAAAGCATTGATAAAAAGGTAAATTTTTATCGAGGTAGCTTAAGGATAAAAATATGGTTTTGCTTAGGTAAAAATATAATTTTTATATAGAGGATAATGTTGTAAAAATATGATTTTTATAAAGTGAAAGATGATATTTTTATAAGGAAGTAGAGGATGTAAAAGTGTGATTTTTACATATATGAAGTAGCGATAAAAATTCGATTTTTATATATGGAATAGCGAAGTAAAAATTCGATTTTTAAAGGTATGAAGCAATTATAAAAATATGATTTTTAAATTGAAGGTGAATAAATAAAAATGTGATTTTTATTTTAAAGACATCAAAATATAAAAATGTGTGATTTTTATATATGTAGTGGCTACGGGCAACGAAGATGACAAAAAGGCGAAGACTTCGACAAAAGAAGAGTCGAGATGATTGGATAGCTATCGGTGAGAACTTCTCACTCAAAATTCTTTTTCTAGTTATATATATATATACTAGGATGTAGACGGTGTTTAGTAGCACCTGACACCCGTCATCCACAGACCATGGATGGCTTGTTTGTTAAATTGTTTGGTTGAGTAGTTAGTTAGAATATTTGATTGAATGGAAATTGTTTGGTGAAATGAAATTGATTTGATTGATGTGTGAATGGCGTGGGCCTTCACTAGACCGGGGATAAGGCTAGGGCTTGTCCCGTTTCTAGTATCGTGCCGTTATGCCGCCGAAATTTTCTAAAAAAAGTTAGAAAATAAAAATACCATTTTATTTAAAGAACGAACTGAATAGAAATTCATATGTTAAAATAAAATGTTTTATCGTTAAAAATATAATTTTTAACGTAAATATGAATATAGTGAATGTGAATAAATAAAATATTCATTTACAGACCGGACGGTTTGTTTATGTACACCTATTTGAAGGACATTGGTTGGGTCGATAAATTTTACACATCGCCCAACTGCACAAATAAAATCTGTGTTGGATTGTTTGAAACCCCACACGGGTGTTAGGATGAAATTTGAAGTTCACTCATCCTGATTGATTAAATATGTCGATCGATCGATTGACAGGCTGTTATAAGCGTTAGATATCTATATTTGATGCCTATACAGTGTAGTGCACTTTGGTTGATGATTGATTATTTTTCAATGCTATTATATGTGTGTAATGTATGAAAATCCATATAATTAATTTTATATGGTAATTGATTGGGCCTCATTCCAATTTGAAAAATAAAGAATATATAAAATAAAAGTTCATGTGTTGACAGTACTCATCCATTGAGATTGGTCATGTGTTGAACGACATATTTTGATAATAACAACTATTTTGAAAAAGAAATATTTGAAATAGAATATTTGAAAATAGAAATGAATTGAATTGAAATTTGAATTGAATAGAAATGAATTGAATTGAAAGCGAATTGAAATGAATTCAAATTGAATTGAAATTTGAATTGAATAGAAATGAATTGAAAACAATTTCGAAATGAATTGAATTGAAAACGAATTCAAATTGAATTGAAAGCGAATTGAAATGAATTCAAATTGAATTGAAATTTGAATTGAATAGAAATGAATTGAATTGAAAACAATTTCGAAATGAATTGAATTGAAAACGAATTCAAATTGAATTGAAAGCGAATTGAAATGAATTCAAATTGAATTGAAATTTGAATTGAATAGAAATGAATTTTAAAACGAATTTATAAAGAAGAATTCAATTTTGATTTGAATAGAAATGGAAGTTGAAATTGCTTTTGAAACGAATTTTAAAACTATTTATATAATTCGTTTTAAATAGAAATCGACGAAGTATATATTATATATATTATATATATAATATAATGGCCTGAATAGAACGCGCCGCGCCGCGGCAGTTCGTGAATTTCGACCATTTATTTCAAACGGACATTACGGGAGATCCGACCGTCGGATTCTCCTAAAACCGGAACTGTTGGGTTCGTATCGAAAAGAGCTTTCTAACGACTGTTAGGAATTTGAAATCTAACGGTTGGATTTGGAATTATGTCCAAATCAAATTTGAAAAAGGTCGCTGTAAGTGCAGTTCGATGGCCATTGATGGAAATCGACTGTACAGGCCTTGATAAAATTATTAAAAATAGTAATAATTTGTGTAAAATCATAAGAAATGATTTGTGAGGATTGGGATGAAAAACTCCATATTTGAAAGGATAAAAATAGATTTTTATCGAAATGAACTAGTTTTGAACTAGAATTATAATTCTATTTATTTTTAAATAAATAAATTGAATTTGAAAAGGGTTTTGAAAATAACCAAAATTTCCAATGATTGCATTGGAGTGGATTTGAATCGAAATTGTCTTCGGAATATTTCGATGTTGGAATTTGTGATTATACAGATGTTGTTATGGAAATTTGAAAGATATATATTTATATCGTTATTTCCAATACGACATTTGTTAGTCGTAGAATTTGATATCGAATATAAGCCGATATATTTTCTATTCAGAGCCTTGTATTGAATATCAAATGTGATTTGGGTTTGTCGTGAATGGTGTCTTCACTAACACTGTTCTTGAACCCAGTTGAGAAAAAAAATTAAATCTTTTTATTTAGATTTAATGAAGTGTACCAATTAAATGATATTTAATTGGAATTGAATTGGTATTGATTTTTGGGTTTATCGTGAACAGTGTTTTAAATAACACTTGTTCTTTAACCTGATAATTAATGGAATGCGATTTTGGGTTTATCGTGAACCGTGTTTCAAATGACACTGATTCTTTAACCCAGTCAAAGATTAAAACTAAGTGGAGTTTTAATGAATCTTTAATTAGATTGAAATGATCGAAAATGGAGTATCACCAGTTTTGCTCCAGGCGATGGTTAAATCTTTAATTAGATTTGAACGTGAAGTGGTAATTGAATTTACCGATAACACTGTGGTGTTAGATATGAAGTATTACCAGTTTTACTTCATGGGATGAATAGGTTGGGATTGGGAAATAAAATAAATGATTACTTCGGTGTGGTTCGCTAATCCCGACTAGTTTGAATTGATATTCAAAGGAGATTAAAGAATAAATTTAAAGAATTTATCTTGGATAAAATTAATGGGAACTTTTCCCAAAGTATAGGAATATTTGAATAAAAGAATATTCTGAATTGGAATGAGGCGTATGTTGTGTTGGTGTAACACTTTTATAATATATACGCGAGTTATTCAGAAAGACCGGGTTTATCCCATTCTGAATAACTGATTCGACGTGGTGTCGAAGATGAAGACGGTGGTCGAAGACCGGAAATCTTCACGTCGTTTGGATAATTACTGATGATCTTGATTGGGCTGTACACCCAAGAAGATGGAAACAGTTGGTGATCGTCCAGACGTACTTGGAGATCGATGGATATGCGGGGTACTAGGTGCCTCCGGTTTCGTTCAGCCCCAGAACGGACTTGTAAATGGACTGTGTGTCTGACATTGGATTTTAGTCTGTGTGATTGATTTCTATTAAATATATATCTGTTTGGCGGCGGAGAATTTATTCTCTTGCTTAACGCCCTTCTCTGAGACGTACGAGCTCAGGGGTTATATATTGATGGATATCAAACGCATGGAGTGAATTGCCTGTGTGGCATGCCTAAGTGGCAATTGATCGAGGCTTCTGTTGAAAAGCAAAGTCTTGTGGTGATGATCAAAGCACGGCCTTTGTGGCGTAGCTTTGTGTAACGTTTACTTCGCGAGTTTCATGCCCGTTATGAACCAAAAACGGGAGACAGACCTCAGGGAGGGCATGCGTTTCCTTCTAGCTAAAAAGTGGCGTCAGTGGTTTTACACGCCCTGACGAGTTTGACTTATGTGGTTGTTGCTGTTGCGAGGCGCCTCGGATTGATCGGTCGTTCTCGAACCGATGGAGTCATTTAGTTGGCTCATTTACGCCCCAAAGGGCGGGGAAACGTATTGTTCAGGAACTATAATCCACATCGGTGGACCGGCCCTGACGATCCAAGGGGCAGTTGCGGCTGTTCCGGAGACATGGGCTAGATTGTCTCGAATAGGTAGAGGACGATCCCTGGCCTCGGTTCATAGATGGAAATCCAACTTCCAAATACGTGACATTTGCGGTTTTATTTGTAGAGCCTAGTATGGCGACATAGTGGGATGGGGCATTCATGCCGCCTATGATTGATACTTATGATTTGAAGATGTTTTCTACAATATGCACTTATAATAGTATCAAATGATTTGTTTTAAACGTATCAAGCATTCTTGGCTATTATAAGGGAAAACCCTATCCGCGGCTGCGTTGCATTGTGTGATGGGACCTGGGTCTTATAACAGCTTCATTTTTTCTTTATTTAGCATCGCGCTGTTGTTTTATGCACTGGTATTCTTGGGAGGAAACCCGTTCCGTGTTATACGGCGTGGTCCCTTGATTTACCTAATGATTTAAAATAAAGATTTATAATTGTTTTAGTTCTCACACCAGTCCCATGACTGACCTGGAGTTTATTGTTTTAACCTAAACTCTGGGTGCCCTTATTTTGACACGGGCAGCTAGTAGTTTTGGTTTTGCAGATTTATATTCACAGGATCCTGATTAACAGCTGGAACGATATCGGGAAATCTTTGTATCCGTATATCTCTTCTAGTTGTGTATTGTATTATTTTCCGCTGCTATGTATTTAAATGTAATTTAAATCTCTGATATTTCTGTGTAATATTCATCTATACTCTGTATATTCTTGTAATCTGATGCATTGTTGTAATATACAATGAAATGTTCTTCTGTATGCATTCTGTTTTGTCCTGTTCTCAAACGATAGGGCGTTTCGAACGGCCTGGATCGGTTTAGCGACTGGTTCGGACCGAGCGAAATTCCTTGCCGTCACAGTTGTGTTGATTCTTCTTCTTCTTTTCTAATATTTCTTTCTTTCTTATCTCACCATCTAATTTCTTTCTAATAACTATCTGCATTTCTATACAATTTGGGTTGGACGTGACTTGTGATTGTCAACTCAAAGGGTACGGGAAAGTGATTATGTTACAGTAGTATCAGAGCTATTGGTTTAGTAATAACCTTGGCTCTGTGGCGTAACTCGATAGAGATAGGGTTAGTAATACCCTAGATCGAGTTGAGTGTATATATATATATATATATATATATATGAGTGCGTATTTGTAATTTTTATATACAAATGTTTTGTATTGTGTTGGTTGATCGGTTCAAGTGTTGAAAAACATTAAACTGGTAATGAATACGATATTGTTTTGTAAAGAGGGTAGATGAAATAATTTTACGAAAACTCTTTTTTGTGTAGAAAATAAACAATTTTATTAAATTATTGTGATATTGTGTGCTTAATTGATTTGAAAGGAATTCAAATTTGGATCTAAAATTTGAATTGAGACCTAACTTGGATAGGTGGAATTGAGAAATGATTTTGAAATTAAATAAATTAGTTTTGGAATCTAGATAATTTAATGAATAATAATTAAATAGGAATCAATCGAGTATTAACCGGTTGATATTCAAATATGTTAAGCCAAAGTGAATATTAATATTAAATGTTAATTCAATTGATTTGATTGAGTTGGTTGTGCGTTGATTAATTGATTGTTAGATAAGTTGGATATAATTTACTGATGGTTAATTAAAGAATTGAATGAATAGTAAACCAAAGAAATGAATTCCAGTATAAACAATTGGAAAGGAACCACATATGAATTAAAACTGGATGATTTAACCCTTTATGTGCAAATGAATGATGCTTCAATTTATTTCTTGAAATATGGATACTTATACCTGTTAGTTAATGAAATGTTATTTGAAATTTCATTGCCACTTATATGTTTAATTGAGTAAGCATAGGTGCTAGATGGCTTGAGGATTGATTTTGTAGAGTCGATCACGATGAATTGAGCAAGTATGCTCACAGCGCTCGCATAAGGTATGCCTACGCGAAAATATAAAATTTTGGGTTTTTGGTTTTTGTTTTTCGACCGGATGAGTCGATGTCTATATATTATTTGTTCCTGCGATATCGTAGATGTCACTCCGTACAGGGGAGACTTCCAAATTTCTCCGGGAATTTAAAGTGTTAAAAATATTTTTTGATATTTTTGAAAATATATATAGCGATAATAAATGGGTTTATGTTTTTTAAAAAATTGGTTTTTGGAAATTAGTGGGTTGTAACATCTTTCTTACCTTGATAATTTGGGGATGAAATTCATTTAAGGGGTGAAGATTGTAATTTCCCGTATTTCTAGTGGTCAAATATTTAATTCGTTATTGTTTTAAATATTTATTTTGAATTTTAAATGGATTTTAATATTTTATTCATTTATTAAAATGAGTTTGAATGTTAAATTTATACATAATATAAATCGAGCTCGAAATGGTGTGGTAGTTCGTAATATTGAGTTTTGAACTTTAATTTGATATACAGAGTCCGTTTTAAGTCGGATTTCCGTGAAACAAGAAACATTGGAATCTTGTTGATTATAATTTTCATATGAAAGAGAAAAATCTAGATTTCGTGTTATAGATTGTTAGTTATGGCCAATTCAAAATTTAAAATAGTCGCTATGGAATTCGTTTATAAATTATAACGTTTATTAATTTAATAAGGAATTTCTATATATTTCAATACCGTTCAATTCAAAAATATTAACATCGAGTTATAAAGCCATAATGGGTGAATTTGAAGTGATATATATTTTTATGTTCGATAATAATAATAATTTATTATATTTAATTTAATTGCTTTGAATTAAATTAATAATTTATCAGTGTTATATGAGTCGTAAGAATAATTATTTTTCCAAACAACCTCTGTTTTCATCGAAACCAATTTTATTGGAATACGTATGATCATTTTTTGCTAGTTTTCCAGTTGGAGCCAATTGGAGTTATTTTGTCGGGTAGAAGAAATTTAACCATGAACCGTTGAATAATTTGAAATTAAATTAAAGCTATATTTCCAAATGGAGTCGGAATTTGACCGAACAAGTTTCATTGGGATCGTATCGTCAAGGCGTAACAATGTGTCCATTTTCACCACATTTGAAGATCGTGTGTGGCGGTACGAACATTAAACGTTTAATGCACATATCATTAATTCAACTATTAAAATAATAATAATAAAATAAAATTTAAACTTAAACCCCAAGTAAATAAATAAGAGACATGCCTACACTAAAAACATACACACAGCTATCTACGACAATGCAAATCTCATGCACAACTAAATGGGAAGGACATCAGCTATTGAAAATGATGGAACACATGCATACCAGCCTAGCAAGTGTATGCACATACAGGAAGACTTCACAAGAAAGATGTTTGCGTATACCATTGGAAAGTGATAGCGTACAAGTCGCGTTGCATAGTCCTTTTCATTGAGTAGCCTTCCTACCCTTCACATGCATAAGCTAATTCACTGTACACCAACGTACATGCTAAACTAAAAAGAACACGCACATGAAATACACAACAGCTATCCTATGTTTTGCTCTGCAAACCAATCTATCTAGCAACTTGGCACCCACGGCTCCTCTCCCTTATATAAACATGCTGCCACATCCATTTTCTTCCTCTTTCATAATTGGTGAAACGCGGATTTCCTCAACAACAAAAAAATATAAAATCAAAAGCAATTCAAAATTTACCCCTTAAATCTCGGAATCTATATATTTACAATTCTCGCATCATGCTCTACATTCTATTGTATATTTTAAGGGGATCCATTTATTTCTTTTTCTTACCAAAAATTTGACAGGAGGAGGGTATTGAATGAATTTTAATGGATGTTGTTCATCTTAATAGTTGATGGACAAGGAGTGTTGGAGTGGGAAGGTGATCTTCGGCGATCAGATCTGGATCTGGCGGTGGTTCTCTGGTGAAGAGGAAGTGCGGCAGTCTGGTTGAGGGTGGCATTTGTTGTGGCTTCGGTGTAGTATCGGGTGGGATGGTGGAGATTGACTCTGGTGGGTCGACTTAGAGTCTGTGGGGATGGATCGCCGGCAAGGGTAGGCGCTCATGTGGGGTTGCCGGAGCAGATGCTGGCGCAGCATTTAAAGGTAGCGGTGGGCTAGAGGTCTAGGGCGGTGTCTGGGTTGGTGGGTTATGTACTACAGGGAACTGGTGATGGGATAAAGTAATATGAGGTAGGTGAAGGCAATGTGGAAGGAAACGATGGCAAGAAGTTAACATGGCATAGTGGGGAGATTGTTGCGTGATGAGAAGGGCATTGCGTGTATGCAGAGTCAGCCCACAAAATCTGCTGCCCAAGCCTAATAAGCCAGTCTTTAGGTAAGAAGAAGGTAAAAAAATGCCCTGGTAGTATGTGGGTTTTGTTGTATATAACAGTGTTGTATACACAATTATATGATTTTTGTTTGATGATAACAAACCAAATATTTATTATTTGAAATGTGTTTGTTATTGTACTGTTATATTACATCACAGACATGAATATAATATTTATATTAAGTAGAATATGACTGTACAGAATTTCATATATTCACACAGTATTTTATTTAAATATAAATATTATATTTCAACATTCAAACAGTACAAAATATATGACTCCACTATTTGTACACATTCACATATATTACACATGATATTGTACTTGTATATAAACTAAATACGTTAGACGAATTTGTTTGAACGCAATAAAAATAATATTTTATTTTAGTCAAATTTGTTTAATACAAACTTCAGTACATTTCTCTCATTACATACACAGTTCTTCTCTACAGCACTCACACTCAGTCATACAATTTTTTATATACATTCAGTTACACTCGTATACAGATGCTTTTGTATATTTTTCACTATCAATTTCTGTCTTCAGTCTTCACAGCACTTCACTGTCAGTCCAGTCATCATCTACTTACCTGTCACAATGAAACAGAAGCACGCACAATACACTGCAATAGAATTTAAACTGAATATATGCAAATATAAATTTTATTTTTAATATTTTATTTGCCTCAGATTTCTGGTGTGTTTCTCATCATTTTTCATGACTTAATCTGATTCATTTGTGTCTAGTCAGTTTGTATAGTACAGGGACAGAAAAATAGTCTGAATGGCGGCATATACACATGTGTATATATGCACGTGTGCACTGCCTCGCCCATTCAGTGTGCAACTGAGGAGTAGCCACATGGACCAACTCGACTCAGTGCATAATCATCAATCAACTTTTATGGCAAATCAGTTTTTCAGATTTCAGATCAATCCCAAACATACCAACAAACATAGAAGAACACATTCAATACATGGCAGATCACCAAATGTAATAGGAAGTACACAGCAGCAGTATGAATGGTCAAGCAAAATGCAGCAGCAAACACGCAAGTGACATAATGACAAGCCACAGTAAAGAAATGGACACAACAACATATAGGTGAACAAGTGCCAAATCAGTATGGACATAATTCACTGCGCATGTACATGTAAGAAAGTAACATGGTGATACAACATGACCAGATCAATATGGAGCATTTGCATAGAACAAGACTGGGTGCAGCTATAAGGTGAAACCAAGCTTATACAAAGCAGTTCATGTATGTAAGCTGTGTACACAGCTACATGGTGTATAAGCAAAATTGACAACAACATTGATACACAATAATTCAGAGTGGCTCAAACATGGAACAAATCTGACCATGGTGCATGCACAGGTGCACACAGAACTAGACGAAAACTGGGTGTAACATGCAAGCAGAAAGACATGTATGAGTATAGGAGTATAGCATACAAATGCAGGAAATTCAAGATCATAGACAAGCCAAGTTTTCATATTATTAATTCTGGTTTTTCATGGCCATGGAAATCAATACTCATTCCAGTATTTTCATATTTCCAGTTTTGTAATCAATCCAGAAAATCAACTCGTGCATGGATTCTTTCAACAAAGCAAATTCTTGGCAAAAAGCAGTTGGAAGTTATCACACTTTGTTTCCCGAAATTATGCTTTCAGATTTGGCAAGGAATTCAAATCTGCTAGTATTTAGCAAAGGAAACTCACAAAGTTTTTTTTAAGTGGGCCATTGTCTTATTTCATGAATCCACAAAGTATATATTCATGCAAAGGAGAAAATAGATTTTCAAGTATTGCCAAAATCCATTAAGGGACAGAATTCATTTCCAGATTTCGAATAGGACTGTATGGGAAATAAATTAAAACTTGTATGACATAAATCATGGAAACAAACAAGGGAGTGGTGCAATTGTGTTCGTACTTAGAAAAGAATGTAACATATGAAATTCAGGAAAGAGTTTAATGCTTTCGAATTCGAATTTCTCTTCTCCAGATATACCCATTCATATATGGCATGATGACTAGGTGAAAT
The DNA here is from genome assembly GCA_030737875.1 of Allium sativum. Classification (NCBI taxonomy): domain Eukaryota; kingdom Viridiplantae; phylum Streptophyta; class Magnoliopsida; order Asparagales; family Amaryllidaceae; genus Allium; species Allium sativum. The sequence goes on from CM060913.1 coordinate 321,629,796, forward strand.
CATATTTTCAAAATTGGCAAGTATGAAATCAATTTAGGGAAGATATTCATTTTGATATTTTCCAGATTTCATCCACAAATACATGACCGGATTCAAGGCCGATTCATTTTTATTCAAGGCACCAAATTCCAGGAATCCCGCAAGTATATAAAAGCCGTGGATATCATCTCATTAAAGCCAAGAATTTGAAAAGAGGAAACCGCACAATTCAGGCTAAAATCAGAGCAAATCATTATTTTGAAATCAGAGATGATAGGATTCCTAAATCCTATTTTAACACCATCTACATATTGGCAAAGAGATCGAGAAACCAATAACAAAAATTCAAGAGCATACCGAATAATCAAGTCAAAATACTCACATCGTTTTCGATCACAGAAATCCCAAATTACCAAGATGAGAGATATACAAATTCTAGCATAAGAAGATTGATCCAGAATTGAAGAAGCAATCGAATTTGGGATTTGCTAAAAACCCTAATTCCAAGCCATCGGCCGCCATTTTAATTCAAGAAAGAAAAGGGATCGGGGCTTTGCAAATAAATGGAAATGGGCCGACAGAGTTACAAAAGGGCTTAGAGTTTTCAACTTGTTAAAAAGGGGTTTTTTTAAATTCCTTTTAAAAACTAGGGTTTTCTTTTTCTTTTGTATTGTTTGTTTTTAATTTGTTTTGTAAATCGTTTGAATCAGTTTCTAGCGTCTGTAAAATACTAGGGATTCAGTCAGGGTGTTGACTGACAGTTGCTAGAGTCTGTAAAACCTAGGTTACTAGTTACGGGGTCGTAACTAGGGGAAATCTGATCGAGGGGATATCGATCAGTCTAGGGTTTTGAGCGTAGGGTTAGTACAGGAGCATGAAGTGCGAGTTTACTGGGTCTGTAAGCGGGATATGTTATTAACTCCTAGTAGAAACCTTAGGAATGCAGCGGTAGGCAGGATTTTGCCGAAGCTGGGTATTCCTGTGCGTTATTTACTTTCTGCATTTCTATTTCTGCTATGCTCTGTGATCTGTGATTTTTTAATAACTCACCAAATTTCAACGAACCCTATTCACCCCCCTCTAGGGTTAATCTAGATCCAACAAGTGGTATCAGAGCAGGTATTTCTTTAACTCTAGAGTCTTGGGTAATCATAGTCGTCAGTCTAGTGAGAGTCAGTCCAATTTATCTCCAACTATTTTCACTGGAACAGATTTTTTAAACTGGAAATCCAAAATGGAATTTTATTTAAAATCTGTTAATATTAAATGTTGGGATGTTGTTATCAATGGGTTTGATAGCGTAGATATTACTTTCAATGCTCGTGCTATGAAAATTATATATGATTATCTTAGTACTAAACAGTTTAATCTTATCTGTTATTGTTTATCTGTATAGGAAATTTGGGATACTCTCAATACGCTGTATGAAAAATCTGACGACTGCTCAAATCCCCAGAATGTCAACTCAGCTTCAGATTTTTGCTTAACAGGATTTACAAATGAGAATTCAGATGGATCAGTCGATGAAGATTCAACAAAAAATGAGACAGAATATTTCTCATACGAAGATTTAGTTTATATGTGTGCTAATTTAACTAAATATGTTGATAAACTCCAACTGAAAAACAAAACTCTGAAATATAAAAATCTTGAGTTGATCAGCAAATATAACTGTTTGGAATAAACTTGAAAACATTAGAAAATTTGAAAATTCTGATTGTAAAAATTGTGCGAAATTGAAAATCGATCTCGTTCATCTCAATAAAAATATTTAACAGCTTGAAAATGAAATACTAATCCTAAAAGAGAACGAGATTGAGTTATTAAGTTCGAATAATTTTCTACAAACGGAATTTGAAAATTTTAAGACTAACAAAAATTCCAAACATGAAATTTTTGAAAAAGAAAGCTTGTTGAAAACTAAATCTGTTTTGAAAGAGCTTGAAAACGAGATTGAAAAATTCAAGAATTCTGAGAAACAACAAATCGAAAAACAAATTCAGTTTGAATCTGAGATTTTTGAATCCAAAACCAAAATCAATTTGCTTGAAAATGAAAACTTGGTTTTGAAACAAAACGATATTGAAAGGAGAAAGATCAGCATTAACCGTTGTTCAAATCTGATAAAAGAAAATTCTGATCTTAAATCCAAAATCAATGATCTTGAACTGAGTTTAAAACATTTTTCAACAGGAGAAAAATATTTGAATATGTTGTTGAAAAATCAACTTTCTCCAGGAAATAAGAATGGTCTTGGTTTTGGAAAAACAAATTGTTTTGGAAAACACAATTCTAATAATTTTAAAAATTCCTCAAGTCACTTTGGAAATGTTTGTTTTAAAAAATTAAAATTTGAAAACTTCAAAGGATTTTTAAATCACAATCGAGATGAGAATTTGGTTTATAACAATCCATTTGTACATTCTTGGATCCCAAAAGGAAATAAAATGTATTTTGTTAAATTCAAACAGATTTGGGTTCCTAAGGGTACAAAAGTTAATTATAATGGTTTGTTGTGCAAACAAGTCTGGGTACCAAAACATATGAATACAACTATGAGTGGTTTTACAAATTTAGTTAGACCACTCGATCCTTTAAACTGTTAGGTACCGAAGGTGGCTGAGGAACTACTGTGCTGAAAGGAAATTAGAAATCAAGCTGGTCTATAATTTTGTATCATTTATAGTTCCTTTAGCTAAGACCTGATGAGTTAGAGATTATATTGTTTACATCAATTTCAGGTATAACCTCTAAACTCATCTTTGTAAATATTTTTTATGTATTCCTTCTTCTACCCTTTCTTTTCCTGTTTTCTGTCTTGTCACTGTCATATCATTATAACTTCTACTGGGCATCATTAACTTCCAATTGTAGAACTCATATTTTTTGGAAATTCGCTTTAGTTGAATAGAACTCTGATGTGTTAATTATTTCTAGAGCTTAAATTTAAATTTGTAAATATCTGCAATTGTTTTGAAGTTTATTATCTAATTTTTGAATTCATAATAGTGTTGATGTATTCTTGTCATATCTTGAAAACTATTGATTTGAATTCTAAATTTTGAAGATCTGAATATTTAATGGAATTTCACACACCTCTGCTGTTTTTGAGTTTCTTCTAATTCTGTTTAGAAAAGCGTGAAATATTATACTCATTACAACACATTACTACTTCTCAGTCGTGATAGTTTCATTGACTTTCAGATTGGCTTGGATATTTTGATCTATCTTGAATCATTTCTTACACCTTAATATTTACTGTTATTCATGACCATGTGGTTTAGTTTGTTTAAGATCATTTGAAATTTCTGATATTTTGAATGTCGCATACCTCTCAGTTCTGAAATTATTAATCCTGTGTTATTGATTCATTGTATCTCAAGAATTACAGTTATTTCAAGTGACTTTGAATAAACCACTGTTTCTGGATCATGAATTATCTTTCAAACTTGATGTAAATTTTCTGAAAAATTCTTTAGGCTTGTCAGAAATAATTTTGAAAAAATCTTTGAAAATTCGGTCTTGAAACTCAGTGTTATTTCATGATTTTTTTTTTAAATATTTGTTGGATTAAAATCTTTTGAAATTATTGATTTCTTGAATCTCATACACATCGTGAATTTAAAATTTAATTTTGTGTGACTGATTCATTGAATCTCGATCTTTTCATATCCCTTCAAATGATTTAAAATAAATCAAATATTTAACCATTGGATCATGAACCATTCTTTGAATGTTTGACAGTTCTTTGGAACATCTCATTGACAAGTCTGCTTTGAAAATGATTTTTGTGCTGCTCAGATATTGTTTTGAAAATATCTTGGAAATTGTTATTTATGATCAGTTTGTTGCTCTGATACTGTTTTTCGAATAACTGCTTGTTCTTTCCTACAGCTCTGATAAATGTGCCAAATTTGTTAATTTTTGTCTAGTTGGGCTTTGTGATTAAAATTTGTTAATAAGGACACCAATTGGTATCAGATGTGCTGATTTTTTTTGTAAATATTTTTTCCTTGTCTTGTATAGATCTCCATATCCCTCTTGTAATTGATTTTCAATTTTAAAATTATTTATTGATTATTCATTCAGAAATTGAAATCAATATCCAAATTGAACTGTATTTATAATTCATCAAAATTATTATCAGATTTTGAAATTGTGATGAATTATGACTGCAGTATATTTCACAATGAGAGGAGATTTTATTCAGATTTTCATGATGGTTGAACATTTATTATAATATCTTCGAATTGGCGTTTATTTCACGACCATCTTCTTTATCTATCATTATTCTGTCATTCATCATGTTTTTTATATTAATGTGGAGAGTTCAATACTCAAAAGAAATATTCTTGAATAAACAGTGGAAATATTTGTGATTGAAATTGGACTATGTTATTATTCAGAATTAGTGATAACTGAAAATCTTCAATGATCCTAATACAATCGAGCATATTTCATAATATAATTAATTTAGAAATTTATTTCATAGTCCATTTTTGTACTTACCACATTTCTATCATTCATATTGGTTTTAAATACTGAGGAGTTTTTCTTTTGAAGCTGAAAATTATAAATATAATTAATGCATATGTGTTTCTCTAACCTCATTTAAAAATCCAAGCTCTGGTTATGCATGGTTATGAGATTACTTATATTTAAGCTGCAACTGATCTCATTTAAATCCAAGATCTGGTTATGCATGGTCAGTGTGCTCTTAAATCAAAAGAAAAGAAAATAATTTGAATAAATAAAAATTTCTATGAAATTATCCTTGGTGTTCAAAAACCTGTCTATCAATCCATCTTCTAATCTGTGAAATGTTTTAATATTTTATGACGTATTATGATTTGTTGATTGATAGCTATCGAGATTTGAGATTATACGATTTTGTTACTTAAATTGAATTATTAATTATAGTCCAAATCCATTACTGTTTTTGTGCTCATTTTTACAAAATTCTTTTGAACATAATTGGAAATCATATTTTTGTAACTCTCTCCATTTTATATAAAATTCATCGTAAATCCTTCATTTTCTACAATGTGAAATATGCTACTAGTTCTCAGAATATTATGATTTTTGTTTGGCTGATTGAGATTTATGATGACCGTTCTTCCTCTTAAGCTGAAATTATATTTTAGTCATTTTTCATCTGTATTATAAATTATGTATCCTTTTGATGATAATAAAAGGGGGAGAATGGGTTGAGACTTTGATTTATGACTGAATATTTTGTAAATATTTTTAATTTTGAAAATTCATTAAATTCATTTATTTCACTCATGCATAATTATAGTGGGAGTTCCTGTTGTAGGGGGAGCATTCAAATTGGGGAAGTTCTGTTCTTCACAGTCAAACACATACATTTGTTTTCAAAATCTTCATATTTGTTTGTCATCATCAAAAGGGGGAGATTGTTGTATATAACACTGTTGTATACACAATTATATGATTTTTGTTTGATGATAACAAACCAAATATTTATTATTTGAAATGTGTTTGTTATTGTACTGTTATATAACATCACAAACAGGAATATAATATTTATATTTAAGTAGAATACGACTGTACAGAATTTCATATATTCACACAGTATTTTATTTAGATATAAATATTATATTTCAACATTCAAACAGTACAAATTATATGACTCCAATATTTGTACACATTCGCAGATATTACACATGATATTGTACTTGTATATAAACTGAATACATTAGACGAATTTGTTTGAACAAAATAAAAATAATATTTTATTTCAGTCAAATTTGTTTAATACAAACTTCAGTACATTTCTCTCATTACATACACAGTTCTTCTCTACAGCACTCACATTCAGTCATACAATTTTATAGATACATTCAGTTACACTCATATACAGATGCTTTTGTATATTTTTCACTGTCAATTTCTGTCTTCAGTCTTCACAGCCCTTCACTGTCAGTCCAGTCATCATCTACTTACCTGTAACAATGAAACAGAAACACGCATAGTATACTGCAATAGAATTTAAACTGAATATATGCAAATATAAATTTTATTTTTAAAATTTTATTTGCTTCAGATTTTTGGTGTGTTTCTTATCATTTTTCATAACTTGATCTGATTCATTTGTGTTTAGTCAGTTTGTATAGTACAGGGACAGAAAATTATTCTGAATGCCTACATATACACACATGTACATATACACGTGTGCACTGCCTTGCCTATTCAGTGTGCAACTGAGGATTAGCCACATTGACCAACTCGACTCAGTGCACAATCATCAATCAACTTTTATGGCAAATCATTTTTTTAGATTTCAGATCAGTCCCAAACATACCGATAAACATAGAAGATCACATTCAATACATGGCAGATCACCAAATGTAACATGAAGTACTCAGCAGCAGTATGAATGGTCGAGCAAAATGAAGTAGCAAACATGCAAGTGACATAATGACAAGCCATAGCAAAGAAATGGACATATTAGCACATAGGTGAACAAGTGCCAAATCAGTATGGACATAATTCAGTGCTCATGTACATGTAAGAAAGTAACATGGTGATACAACATGACCAGATCAGTATGGAGCATTTGCATAGAACAAGACTGGGTGCAGCTATAAAGTGAAACCAAGCTTATACAAAGCAGTTCATGTATGTAAGCAGTGTACACAGCTACATGGTGTATAAGCAAACTTGACAACAGCATTGATACACAATAATTCAGAGTGGCTCAAACATGGAACAAATCCGACCATGATGCATGCACAGGTGCACACAGAACTAGATGAAAACTGGATGTAACATGCAAGTAGAAAGACATGTATGAGTATAGGAGTACAACATACAAATGCAGGAAATTCAAGATCATAGACAATCCAAGTTTTCATATTATCATTCTGTTTTTTCATGGCTACAGAAATCAATACTCATTCCGGTATTTTCCTATTTCCAGTTTTGCAATCAATCCAGAAAATCAAATCATGCATGGATTCTTTCAACAAAGAAAATTCATGGCAAAAAGCAGTTGGAATTTATCACACTTTGTTTCCTGAAATTATGCTTTTAGATTTGGCAAGGAATTCAAAACTGCTAGTATTTAGTAAAGGAAACTCACAAAGTTTTTTTTTAAGTGGGCCAATGTCTTATGCCATGCCTCCACAAAGTATATAATCATGCAAAGGAGAAGATAGATTTTCCAGTATTACCAAAATCCATTAAGGGATAGAATTCATTTCCAGATTTCGAATAGGACTGTGTTGGAAATAAATTTAAACTTGTATGGCATAAATCCTGGAAACAAACAAGGGAGTGGTGCAATTGTGTTCATACTGAGAAAAGAATGTAACATATGAAAATCAGGAAAGAGTTTAATGCATTCAAATTCGAATTTCTCTTCTCCATATATACCCATTCATATATGGCATGATGACTAGGTGAAATCATATTTTCAAAATTGGCAAGTATGAAATCAATTTAGGGAAGATATTCATTTCGACATTTTCTAGATTTCATCCACAAATACATGACCAGATTCAAGGCCAGTTCATTTTTATTCAAGGCACCAAATTCCAGGAAACACGCAAGTATATCAAAGCCGTGGATATTAACTCATTAAAGCCAAGAATTTGAAAAGAGGAAACCGCCCAATTCAGGCTAAAATCAGAGCAAATCATTATTTTGAAATTAGAGGTGATAGGATTCCTAAATCCTATTTTAACACCATCTACATCATTGGCAAAGAGATCGAGAAACCAATAACAAAAATTCAAGAGCAAATCGAATAATCAAGTCAAAATACTCATATCATTTTCGATCACAGAAATCCCAAACCACCAAGCTGAGAGATATACAAATTCGAGCATCAGAAGATTGATCCAGAATTGAAGAAACAATCAAATTTGGGATAAAAACCCTAATTCCAACCCATCGGCCGCCATTTTAATTCAAGAAAGAAAAGAGATCATGGCATTGCAAATAAAGGGAAATGGTCCAACCAAGTTACAAAAGGGCTTAGAGTTTTCAATTTGTTAAAAAGCGGTTTTTTAAATTCCTTTTAAAAACTAAGGTTTTGTTTTTCTTTTGTATTGTTTGTTTTTAATTTGTTTTGTATATCGTTCGAATCAGTTTCTAGTGTCTGTAAAATACTAGGGATTCAGTCAAGGTGTTGACTGACAGTTGCTAGAGTTTGTAAAACCTAGGTTACTGGTTACATGGTCGTTACTTGGGGAAATCTGATCAAGGGGATATCGATCAGTCTAGGGTTTGAGCGTAAGGTTAGTACAGGAGCAGGGAGTGAAAGTTTGTAGGGTCTGTAAGTGGGATCTGTTATTAACTCCTAGTAGAAACCTTAGGAATGCAGCAGTAGGCAGGATTTTGCCGAAGCTGGGTATCCATGTGTGTTATTTACTTTCTACATTTCTATTTCTGCTATACTCTGTAATCTGTGATTTTTTAATAACTTGCCAAATTTCAATAAACCCTATTCACCCCCTGCCCCCTCTAGGGTTAATCTACATCCAACAGGTTTCGAACCTGCAACCAATATGCCATGTCCAAACAGTTTTACCACTCATGCACGCAATGCTTTAGCTTTCTTCTCGTTTACAGTATTTATATCAAAAATTTGTATAACATAAAATGTTTTATATTTCCCCACCCCAATGGGCTACCCCACCCTAAGGGCTTGGTGGGTTGTCCATTGGGCCGGGTCTACGTTTATGGGGAAAGGCACACTGGACCGCAGACTTGAAACTGATGGGGAAGGATTGTGCATTGGCGTGGGGTATGGAATAATGCGCAGGTAGAAAGAATGAGTTGCGTAGGGACTTTGTTATGGGTATGCATGTTTATAAGTGACGATGAGCAGTCAGATGGAGAGAATAAAGCTTGCACAGATGGAGTAAATAGAAGCAAGAATTAGTGAAGTAAGGGAGCTGCGTTCCAGTTTTTGGGAGGAAGGATTAAAAAAATGTATGGGATAAATTAAAAAAATAGACAGACGGATGGTTTTTGTGCTGAACGAAGTGGCATGGGGATAGTTCAGTAGAACTGAAGAAGGAACTGTAGAGTGGTGCAGTCTCATTTGTACGCGGGCTTTTATTGGTGCAGTGGGCTTTGGGCCATAACTTAAGAAAAAAAATATAACAACGAGGGGAGGAAAGCTATTGCAGTGGAAAGGAAGTCAGTTCCATGCGAGAAGTACAAGGAATAGTAGCTGAAAATGGAAAGAAGAGATACGTTCGATAGTCGATGATTGCATAAGTAAATTAATTAAGGTTTATGATATATATATATATATATATATATATATATATATATATATATATACAGGCCGTATTGTTTAAATAATGTAATTAGATGATTTACCCATAATTAGTGACAATTAAGATTAACTAATTTAAATTAAACTATGATCTTAAAATTTGTGTAACGTGCTTATATATTAATAGCATCGAACCAAAACAGGAGCGTCGGAGCCATAATAAGGAGCAATACATTCTGTTTTTGAAACAAATGAAGCTGAAAGCAGTTGCAGTTTTAATTAAAGCAAACACAAGTTTAATTTAATTAAATCGGACCGTTTTAATGACAGAACTAAAGCAAGGTGAGTTAAACTCACTCAGTTATCCCACTTATATTATATAAGTCGGGCTAAAATATTTGTGTGCCTTGTTTGCTATTGGTTGAATGATATGATAATTGTTTGCAAATATACAGGATATTCTTATATAACAGATTTAAATTAAACATTTGTTTAAATTAATCAAAACCAATCGTTAAATTTTAACGATTAGTTCCAATAGAGGTAACTTACCTTGTTGGTTACGTTTATAATAATATAAACATTTAAAATTAAATTGGATCCTTGAATACTTGTTAGTTGATTGTCACCAGTTGAATTAATTATTCATGTTTATTTTAGATTGTCATATTGAATATAGGGAAGAACAGGGATCCAACCAGATTCCTCAAAATTATTATTTATTTTCATGTTATATCACATGCACAATTTAATAACCTGATTGGATAATGGATTGATTACGGATTATTGTTGAAACCACGGTATTAACCAATGAGAAATATTGGTGGAGAAAATGGTAGTAGTTGGCCTAAAGTATAATCGTTTATAAAGATCGATTTACCATCAGGTGAATCGAAAGAAATGAAGCAACAAAATTTATTTTATAACTGAATATAGTTTTTTAAATATATTCTTTTAAATGAAGTGCATAAAAAATATACCGTTTGCGAAGCACGTGCATATATTGATTTTTTTAACCATAAATACTATGATTGTATCAGAAATATAACGTGTGCGAAGCACGTGCCTCATCGTAATTGTTAAATTATTTATAAAGCTAATTCTTATATTAATAAGATGGATAAGCAGGTGAGAAAGGATAAATATAAGGATTAATAATTAGGATTAATTGTTTTTAAGTAATAATTAAATTAGGATTATGTTAATCGATTATTATCGATTTAATAACAATCGAAGTAAATCGGATAATTTAAATTAATTATATTATTAATTAATTTAAATGAAAAGAATAGTTAGAGTTGATCAACGAGTTAATCATGTTTTAAAGTTGACCAAGCCAACTTAATGAAAATTGATTATTAAATTATGTTAGTTTATGCTGATTAATCTAATGGAATAATTTAACGAATAGTCGTTAAACTTAATAAGATTTTTAAAAGGGAAATTTAGCATTTATTCCAGTTAACGATTAAGTAAATTATAATAAATTGAGGAGTTATTTCTTAAATGAAGTTCATTTAAATGAGTAATCGAAGTGGTAATGAAATATAATTGCATTTCTAAGGAAATCTATGAGCGGTTTATAATTAAACCGAATTTGGTGAATGAACTTATAAAGTGATTTTAAGCGAGTGCGATAAGCTTAAAATAAATGTTGGAATTAAGTAAAGGAAATTGAGACGAAAAGGCTTTATATTAAACCAGAGTTGTATAAATGAGTTTATAAAGAGAGATGTGAAATTAAAGCGTTAATTTTAAATTAACGTTACCTAATGATGGCGTTAAGTGAAATGGATGGGATTTGAAATAAAAAATTTCCAAAGGAAATAATTAAAAGTTCTAGGAAAAAGTTTTCCTGCAATTGAATTTGGTAAAAGTTTTATTTGTACAATATGTAATAAGAAACTAGATAATAAAATAAATAATTTAAAGAAGTTAAAGTTTAAAGGTTGATGTTTTATTTATCATTTACTAAATTAATGAATTTAGTAATAATAGTATATTGAAAAGGGAGATTTCAAAAGTAAGAAGGTTTTATAAGACTGCATTTTAATAAAATAGTGAATTGGTATTGGTCGGTATTAGAATGAATATGGGTTTTTGAATTACAAGTCATATTTATCTTAAGATAAGAACGTTGTTGATCAAGGTCTGAGAGTTAATTAAAATCCCCCAACTTGAACTACTTCAGGATTATCGGAGGATGATATTAGTTGTAATGACGGAAATATTAGAAGTGAATTATTTTTTGAAATAATAATGTAACGTTATTTGAAGAAGTTGGGAATATACATATATTGGAATTCCAAAGTAAAGGAACTTAAAAAGGGCTGGAGAATATGAAACGATATTATTATAGTAAAGAAATAATTAAAGGAGACTGTGAAAATATAACAATATTTACAAAACAAAGAAAAGGAATTTAGAATTGGTTATTCTAAAAGAATAAGTGACGATTATGGTGTTCAAATAACAAAACGAAAAGGACACTTCGTAACGATTGTTTAAGAATGACAAATTTGGATCAATTTCCAAATGTTAAATAATCAAGAATGTTCTTAGCAATATTTTGAAACGATAGCTGAAGGAAAATTGAATATGATTTAAGATATTTTTCCAAATGACTAAAATAAAGAATTTGAGAATATTAACATATTAAAACGAATATATTATTTTTGGTATTACAACCAATATATTATTTTTAAAGGCCAAGTGACGGTGTGTGCTAAACCAATGGATCTATTTGGTTTTATTATTTATTTTGATAGTTAAATAACCGACTATCCAAATCAGACCCAACGTGTGTTGGTATGGAAAGATCGGGATTGAATTTATACTCGAAAACCATTCCGACCAACAAATATGAAAAAGTTGAAGATGCTAATCGATTTAGAGCAATTGAAGACCGTAAATCTTCATGAACGGAGGAACTGCTGTTGAATTTCTCTGGCTGATACCTAGAGATATATTTTTGGCAGTGATTCTGTCGTGATTGGAATCTACGAATTGCAAGGACTGCTCGTTATCGACCTATAAGGTGATTCCTTAGATGTGGTAGGAGGGTGCCTTCGGTTCATCCTGTTCTTGGATGACTTATATGGATGGATGTCTGACAAAGTATTTCCAAAAGAATCGCGTACGTTGATTTCTTCAAACGTATCATAGTTGGGTAGCTACCAACCAGGGTATTTTTGCCGGTATCAATTGGTGGTTTTTGGAGGATCTGACGATGTGGCATTCAAAGTGGATGGAGAAGTATTGTTCTAAAGGATAAGCTTAACCTCTAGCCTCACCAACCGGGAATGGCATTAAATCGGGTAGGTCGCATGGCTATGTGGGTCGCACCCATCAAAAGGGTATATCTTTACCTGATCTGGTGAAATCAAATGCCTTCAGTTGTCCCTTTTTATTTATGTATGTATGCTAACGGTTCGGTTGGTTTGTCCCCAACCGTGGTAATGATATATTCGGTACTCATAAAAGAAAGTGAGTGTCCGGTCATGTTTAGCCTGGGTCGCAAGATGTTCTTGTTGAACCCCAATGTATTCATCTCCAGCGGTACATTGTCGGGAAGGTGGTCCCAGACCTTGCCAGGAAATCCACTCTCCAATAAGCGCCCGCGGTTTTGATTGTATACTATATATGTGGAGAATGAGATGCATGTGTTCTGCTAGATTCTATTTATTTTTATTTAGACACTATCATAATATCATAATAATATTGTTTTCAAAGTGTTTTGTGTTATTGTAAGGTAAAAAACGACCGTATTTATGTGTCGATTTGGTCTTACGATTATCCTTTTCTTTCGAAAAGATTTTAGCATTAAAATCAAGTTGTATGATGCCTTTAAACTTAGTGTGTTTTTCTCACTTTGGTTCACCAGACTGATGCGGTGTTTGTAATGCTCGGGTTAGACAGGGTTGTACACGTTCATGTTATTGAATGATGTGAAGAGACGAACTAGAAGAATTCAGGCATATGATATTATATATATAGTATTCCGTTGTGTGTTGTATATAAGGACAGGTTATTATAACTGTCCAGATGTGTGACCTACTCTGAAAATTGTAAGTTTTATTTCAAGCTCTCAATAAAGATTTATTTCTATATTATATTTTTTTTCCACTGCGATGTGAGGCCCTATGTTGTGTTAATTATTCTTCTTCTATTCTAATATTTTTTTCTTTCTTATCTCACCCTCTAATTTCTTTCTAATAACTATCTGCATTTCTGTACAATTTGGATTGGACGTGACTTGTGATTATCAACTCGAAGGGTACAGGAAAGTCAGTATGTTACACCTTTTGTTACTTAGCCTTGTTGCCTCATCCAGATCTTCGATCCATTTTTTCTAGGTGTCTTAAGATTGAAGTGCTATTCTCTTAGTCCATTTGGAGGTAAAACGGTTGAAGTCTCTCATTATTCCTTGTTCGAACATCGTTCCCTTAGTTTGTTCATGGATGGTTTTTCTTATGTAAGAGAATAGGTTATACTCCTTTGATGTAGAGAAAAGGTTAGGATTTGTCCTACATAGAAAGGGTTGCTGCTCCGACAATTAGAATCGTATTGTTCCATTTTCATTTTCTAGTTGATGATTCTCAAGGCTTCCATCCTTAACCATTGTTCTTCCTTCACTCTCAAGTCAGTAATATCTGACATAACCATTTGAATTCAGAAGATGCTTGTTGGGACACTTTGCCCATGGTTTTGCTTCTTCAAAGGTTTAGTCCAATCTCGGATGGAACAATACAGTTAGGAATGTGGTTTCTAACCACAAGGTCGGAGCTTCAGGTCCTCCTTCTAGCGCCAAAATGTTAATGATATTTTTCGTCAATAAGAATTAGGTCTAAGGATGTGGACCTAAGGGTATTGAAGGGTTTATTTAGTTTTTACAAGCTTGAGATAGTTCACCATTTCCTAGATATCAAGGTTTTGAGCCCAAAGATTAGTTACTTTTCCCCCAACGGGTGGGTTTTATGCTTATGAGACCCAAAAACCAACAGTTACCTTAGGATGAGGGATCCCTAAGTGCAATGCAAGTTAGAAAGCTAAACGGCTTGCAGAGGGGTATTTTGGGTAGTTCGATTTATATAGAAAGCCTTTCCATGCAGAAGAATTGAAGAAAAGTCACTTGCATAAGTATTAAAGAAATTCATGAAATTGATATTAAGTTTCGATTCTCTCTTTATTGACCACATGGTTGAGTACATAGAAGTTTCTAAGTAAAATCCCCAAATCGATTTAGAAATTAGGGTTTACTCTCTAAGGAAATAATTACAAGAATTGAGAAAGAGAAAATTTCTCTTAAATGAGACCCTGGGGTCTTATTTATAGGTAAATTGGGCCCTCTTTTGGTACCGATTCAGCAGAAGCCGGTTTGGAGCGCTTTTCGCTTCGGTAATGGGGAAAGAGCTTGGTGTCGGCCGCTTCATTAACTTTTGGTGCTGGTTATTGAGTTTTGGCCTCCCATATTCTGGACATTGCTATCAGATTTTGGTGTCGATGATAAGGTGTAGTTCCGTTAGCCACTTTTAGACTTTATCTTGCTTTCATGGTTTTTGATTTCGGTATCGGCATTAAGTATGTTAGTTTGGATGACTCTTCCTTTCACCAGCTTTAACTTGTTTTAGCATCCTCTAAAAGTTACTTTCGGACTTCGACCTTTGGTATCGACTTTCTTTCCTCGTCTAAGCTCTGTTATCGGGTCTCCTCGGCTTTCAGAGCACAGCTTTCGATCCTTAGTGACCTGTGAATCAAATACCGCTTTCGATTGTGTATCAATACCAGGTAGATTGGTTTGGATAGCCTCGATAGAAATCCTTGCTTTGCTAGTTTATGAGTGCCTTCTGGTGTCGTTATCGTGTTAGTATTTGTTAATCCCTAAAAAATTTATGCGCACATTGAATAAAGGATACGTTGCAAACATCATCGGGGTCGCTCGCACAAGAAATCATTAAGGCACTTGGAGCTGTAATGGAGAAGAACGGTCACTAAAGCAAGTGCCGAATGCCAAAGCCCAGAACAGATCAGATTGACCAAGTACAACCGGACGACATGGTGCAACGTGCGACCCTGAAACTTGGGTCCAAATCACAATCCTGGCACGAAAACTAAGACCAGCCGCTCACGCAAGTACAAGGCCGCGCCAAGCATCAACATGAAACAGGTCGCTCATCCAACATAGGCTAGAACGACCACACTGAACAGCCGCCAGACAAACCACACCTTCCAGGAGCAATAAGAGGATGAGCACCCTTGAACTAAAGCAACCGGTCGCACAGGTAACAATGGAGAGTCAATTTCAGACTTGTGTCCCGATCACAGCCATTCTCCCAAATGGTCGCCCGCACAGAAGCACCCGCTCTTGTAAACCCGCTCAACTACATAAGGCGCCCGACCTAAAAAGTCATCTACGCATAACAACCTAAGACAGCTCACGACAGCTAGCAATAGCTGGCAAATGGCCCGATTGTAATTAGCAGAATTAGAGATTTATAAGGCGGGAAAGGGATTTCAAACCGAGGACTCACCTATAAATACACCATAGCCACCACCGAAAAGAGGGGGGAGAAAGGGACAACGAAGTGCTGTCAAACTCAGCCACAAACCACGGATCTGGCCATGGTGTCAAGCTCAATTTCGTGATTCAGAGAGAACAAAGGCATCACCAACCTCAATCGTCCATTCATCCTCTTTCTCCTCAAATTCAACCATCTTCTTATATAACTTCCTAGATTAAGGTATATAAACAAGGTTGTATTAGGCGAAAATGGAAGTGTATGACGCAGAGAGAATTGATGTACTTTGTAATTCATATCATGAGATTAGAAATCACCTTCATAGTGGACGTAGGCCTCATTAACGGCCGAACCACTCTAAACGTCATCTCTATTTTTATCTTTTTTCTGCATTTTCTACTTTGAATTACTAATTGAATACGGCTGCGCTTTATTCCCTACCAAATTGGTGAAGTACAGCTTTGTACCTGAGGTGTTTGGACCATTTTTGGTGTAAACATTTTTGGCGCCCACCGTGGGGCTGTGTCATAATTTCCTTTTAAAAAAAACATCCCGAAATCACTTTCTCTTTTGGAGTCATGGTTGGATCGAAGAAGGGTAACAAATCCGTTAAAGTTTCCATCATCAACGAGAACAACAATACTGACGAAGCTACGCCTCAGATCCCGAATCAAGGGGCAAATGAAGCCCCCAGGCCCCCTATAACGCAAGATGAATTAAATTTGGTTGTAACGGGTCTGAACGAAAAGATGGATAACACTACGAAGATGATGATGGAAAGGTTCAATACCCTTACCGGCATTCAAACTAATCTGCCGTCTCCAAGCACTTTGGATGACGTTGGCGAGAAAGGGGAATCATCAGCCTCAGATCCTGAACGACCTCACCACACTGTGAGAAACGGGGAAGAGGCCGGCGTTGAGGATCCTAAACCCAAATCTCAACAGCACAAAGGGGGACGGCCAATTCGAACGACTGCAGGTCCCATCCATGTTGCACTCCCTAAAGGGAATACAAGGCGCCGAAGCTCAAACCGCGACCGCACTGATAAGAACACCGATATCGGCGCCAATGACCATGCAGATGACGAGAAGCACATGACGGATATGATCCAGCGAATAATGGAAGAGATGGCAACCCGAGAAGACGAGGAGAGGGAGTTGGAGTTCTCCCCCAGCAAGAACCCGTTCACTGAAGAAATCCGTCAAGCAAAATTCCAAAAGAAGTTCACGCCTCCGACAATAGCACCTTACGGTGGAGTTGGATATCCTACCATTTTCCTATTCAAGTACGACCAGCACATGAATGGAGCTAGGGCCACTGATCAGATCAAGTGCTTATACTTTCCTGTGTGTTTGGAAGGTGTGGCTTCATTGTGGTTCACCAGACTTCCGCCTACATGCATCAGCCAGTTTGCTGATCTGGCAAGGAGATTTCAGGATCAATTCCGGTTGTAGGCTACTAAGGCAAGGGACGTGATGTCACTTAGTGAGATGGGACAGAGGCCCGGAGAAACCATTAAAGCTTTCCTTACACGTTTCCATGCTGCCGTAGCGGAAGTTATAGAACCGAAGCCTTGGTACCTATTGGCAACCTTAAAAGGGGCTATCGATTAAAAGTAAGAATTCGGAAAATGGCTCAAGATGAAGAAGCCAAAGACTCTGAAGAAGTTCTACAAGAAAGCAGAAGAGTACATGAGCGTGGAAACCGACACCACAGACGCTCCGAAGGCTATGGGGAGTAGCACTGCAAAGGAAGGGAAGAATAACGTATCATCTCAGACGGCTCAGAGGAACGACTCTGGGCATAAGAGGGGTTTGATGGAAGGGACAATGGAATGCATAAGAAGTCCAAGTACTTCAGGCAATCAGAATTGACTCCCCTGACTGAAACTCCAAATAAAATCTATTCTGATACGAAGGATTCAGGCATCTTTTCTCAGGTGAAACCACAAAGAACCACAGAACAGCAAGCAAATTCTGGTAAGTTCTGTCGATTCCATAATCAACCGGGGCACAACACAAACGAGTGCCGACACTTGAGGAATTTGATCGAGGAGCTTATCCGAAAGAATCAATTAAAGCAATATGTTAAAAATCCTCAGAATGCACCAGAGAATCAGAGGCAGGGAAAGGTTGCTGATCAGGTCGGGTCGCACGAAATAACCCAAGCGCCAGAAGACATGCGACCGATCATCGATTGATGACTCTTGGGTGCAATCCAGTGTTTGGAGTTAAAATATAACCGAATATTTTCTCCACTCTATTTTACTGCTTTTGTAGTTTATCTTTCTCACTTGTCCTTTTTCATGAAATGATCTATGAATCCATCTTTATTATGTTAAGTAAAAACGTTGCATGATCGAAGATGTTCACCCATGGATTGTAGTCTCATGGAAAATAAAATTTATTCACGAACTAATGCTGAAACTGGTCTCGTGTATAGGGAAAAACGGTACACAACATACCAAAGGCATTGATCAAACCAAGCATGGTAATCAAGCTCATCATCTTGCAGAAACCAGAAGGGGTCAAAACTTTTCAAAGGTAATTTATGGAGAGTCCACCGAAATTCAGAGGCCGCGCTCTTTGCCGCCCTTTCTTAAAGAACCTAGGCTGGTCAAAACCAACCCTAGAATTGGAGGGTCCCACAAATATACCGGAGCAAAAGCAACTCAAAACAAAAAGTCCCTCGGATAAAATAGCTGAGCCCGCCAAAGAAACACCCTCTTGGGTGCAGGACACAAGTCATTTGGCTTGGGGAGATTTCTTAATTTTCTCAATCAAACGACCAATGTCTATTTCATAGGGCAAGATGCAAAGTCGGCAAAAACCGGCGGGTTCGTGAAAACCCTTACCGAAAGGAGGTGTCTGTCCTTGTTCTTTGTTGTTAACCAAGTCAAACAAAGCCAAGGGTGGATTACAGCAGAAATCCCAGCCGAAAGGGGGTAAAAGAATCCCTTACCAAAAGGAGGTGTCTGTCCTTGTTCTTTGTTGTTAACCAAGTCAAACAAAGCCAAGGGTGGATTACAGCAGAAATCCCAACCGAAAGGGGGTATAATAAATCCAATTTGGGTATCTATTTTATCATAATAGCCAGATCAAATAGGACCGAAATTGGGTCGAAAATGCTTAACCCAAGTCCTCCCATGGGGGCACGTACCCAAAACCAGTCTCCGAAGGACTCGGGTCATTGAGTTAGTGAGATATGGGATTTGGATACATTAAAAGGAATAACCCCAGCATACGTAAGTACATTTAATTAGGTTTCAAAAGGGCCTGGGACACCAAGCCAATGAGGAACAAAGTTAAGTGTACAGTAAGGTGTCTACATCTCATAAAAATACACACATAAGATTAACTTTAAAGGTTTGGGTTACCAAATCATTGAAAATGCTAATAAATGTGCAGTTAAGACTAAAACCCCTCAAAGATAAGATAAGATGTCTAAAATCAAGACCAACCCGCAGTACTGACGTTAGACGACGTAAAAGCGTAACCAGCGCACGATTCGCAAAAAGCGCAATACGAAACAGATAAGTAAAAATTACAACATACCAACATCAACAGGTTCATCACAAAAGTACACTGTCATAAGACTGGCACTAAAAAAGTACAGAACAAATTTTACATCATTTGGCAACATTTTCAGGTGTAACATAACCCTCAACCAAATGAGCCTTGGAGGTACCTTCACCAGCAGTAGGGGATTCCGTCAGAATAGCTGGGGATCCCGGGGCACCATCTCCTACAGAACTAGGGGCTCAGACGGGAACCACATTCTGAACCTCTTTTCCAAAGGATTTGGCTCGTTCGCCAGCTAATATGCTCCTACCCGTCTCTAGAGCATCAAGGTCTTTTGGCTCAAGAAGGGCTTCTTATAGAGCCTTATCCTCCTTATCTTTGGAATAACCAAGCACCTCTTCCCAGACAAGGACTAATATACGAGGAAAGTCCTTACCCAGATAGCTCAAGCTTCCGCGAGTCATAACACTAAGAGTGTAAAACCGAAACAAGGTCTCATCGGTTTTCTTTTTGACCTCCGCAAGATTGCTGGATAGCTTTGCCTTATTGCCCTCTAAGATTTCAATAGCTTTGCATTGCAAAATAATTTTACCTTCGAGCATTGCTTTCTCCTGGCGGCAAGAAACCACGGATTGATGTACAGAAGTTAGCTGGGATTCCAGGAACTCGCGGTCAGTCTGGGCTTCATCTATTTGCTTCCTTGCAGCTTCAATCTCTTCCTGAAGCCTCCTATTGTCAGCCTCCAAATTTTTCACCCGACAATGCCCGTTCTTAAGAAGTGCAATTTCAGCTGCTTGATTTTCCACTTCATGGATCAGTTCAGCCTTGTCATTTTCCAAAAGCCCGATATGTTTGAGATGCTGAGTGTTCAACTTCTGAAACTCAAAGAAAAACCTATTCCAAGACTCCAACCGCTCCCTGGAAGTGTTTTCGGCCTCGTTTAACTGAGCTTCAAGGTTACTTATGACCGTGGTAAGATGGGAGGTCGCATAATTTTTTATAGCACTCGGCTCTCCAACGCTACTCTGATCGTCACATGGCGACAAGTCTAGATCAAGTTCTATTCCACTCAAGTCCCAACCAACGAATCTATCCCGCAGCACAGTATTTCCAGGGATAACTGCATAAGGAGGTCTGTAAATGATCGCTTGAATCTGACTGGAAATAGACGTATTAGGTATAGAAGAACTAAGCAACGGCTCCGAAGGAACCGAGGAACTGGGGTGCAAAAGTCCGACTCACTCAGAAGATTCACCAACGTCATCCCAGACCTGCCTCATATCACTTGTTCTTCGCTCAGCATCCCATTTTCCCCCTTTTAACACTCGAGGATGGTCATACTTCTTTTTCTTCAACAAGCTTGCCAGCGGTGCCTCAAGAGCATCTTGGGATAAGAGATCTGGAAAGGGGAAGGAGCGTTTTCTCCCGCAAGAGAGACTAGACTGCAAAATATCTCGCGGATCGGTAAGAGCAAGCTGTTGAGAAAGACTACGTGGTAATGGAAACCCCATTCCTGAATCTAAGAAGAAAGGGAAAATTTTAACCACTTCGATTGAAAGGAACTAGAGAATAAAACCAAGAAAAGAGATACGTATGACATACGAGGTTGAAGTGGTTCCAGACTTTGTGAAATACCATTTCGACCCAGGGACAAGGGTTTCTTTCGTAGAGTTGTGTAACTAAAGATTCTCCTTAAAAGTATGAATATTCAAATGACAACCTTACCTTGAACAAGTCCTCCAGTCAGAGCAGAAAGATTAAGTTCTTTTAAAGCCTCTGAACCATCTTCCTCTTTATCTCCCTTGGAGGAATCCCTTCCGCCCCCAAGCTTTCGGCAGAAATCTCTATAATGTCATCAAGCTGTTCCGCCTCCCAAAACTGCTCCGGGGCAGTCTTCGAAGGGATCACGCTCACATCTCCCCGCGAGGCTCCCTCTACCAAAGATCCACCCTCTCCGTGCGAAGCCGTTGAGATCTTAGAAGCCTTGCACCTGGGTGTTTGACTGCTGCCTTCTTGACAGAGATCGCCCTACCACTGGAAGATGCCTCACTGCCATCCGAGACACTGGAAACCTCCTTTTTCAAGGACTTCTTGACGGGGGACAGGTTGATAGGATTCTTTTTGCCAAAAGCATCCGCCGGAAAAGTACGCGAAGATGAAAGCAAGTTATACTGCTTTAAAAACCCTTCATTAATCAAGAATTTCCTATTTCTCTATTCTTCGTCAACGGTTAGTAACGAGTTGCATAGGTCTTGATCAAAGGGTACACTCTGATCAGGAAGCACTGCAATATATTGAAAGGTCTCAGAAAAAATAAAAACAAGAGGAAGAAGAGATTAGAATCTGAAGGGTAAGAGTCTTACCAATTACCTTCCAAAGGCCACAAAAGTTGTCGGGACATCTCACAAAGAAATATTGATTTGGAAATCCTCGCACATTGTCCTCTAAGCCGGTGATTATCCTCGGAACCCGACTTTCCATAAAGACAAACAAGGGACGTTGGCTTATTGTCCTGAAAGCATACAATGAGCGTATGTGCCTAAACGAAGGAGCCTGAAGTTTTTCTCTCATGAAAAGGACATAAAGACTTGTCAAGATTGCATAACCATTGGGGTGTAGCTGGTAAGGAGCAATGGCCAAATTCCCAAGAACCATTTCTATGAAAGGGTTAAAGGGAGGAACCGCCCCACTTTTCAACATACCTCGAGTAACAGCAACAAACCCCTCAGGAGGGTTGTCGGCAAATTCCTTTCCCACCGGCAACCTAGCTTCTTCCTCCTCCAAAATCCCAAATTGTTTGCACAACTGACGGAATGAGGTAGGCGAGAGCTCCGTTGAAGGCCTTTTGTGTGGAACCTATGAAAGCACGAAAGGTTGCATAGATTCTTCGGCAGTGTCCATCGAAGGAATGGCATGAGGGGCGGGCGTGACTTGGTCAGAACTCCTTTCTGGGTCTTGGTCCGACATTGACGATTCCTTGAATTCTCTCTCTAAAAAAAGAAGGAGAAAACTGTGTTCAGAAACCCTAAGAAGTCGCACGACCAAATTCACGCTTTAGAGATTGCATAAAGGCAAACCCACAAAAAAAGAAAAAGAAAATTGCTTACAAGCAAACGAGCAGCCCACAATCTGAGCGGACGGTCCAAACGAATTGATTTCCAAATCGATTAGCTAAAAGAACTGGGATCACCAGAAGGTATAGAAGAGTATCAGCGGTAAAGAAGATGACTCAAAACAACGCCGCCATTAAAGCTTCCATTCACTTTTACTTAGCAAAATGACACTTGAAAAAGAAAGAGATTGGCAAGCCAAAAAGGAACTACCGCCCTCTCACTGCATAGCTATTTGCACGAAAGCCGAGAAGACTCGTCAAGTTCTGCACACGCATCAGGAAAATAAGACCGCCCCCTGGATAATACGCTCCTAATTTCTCGCGCGACCGACCCCCCCCCCCCCAACAAGCCAACTCAACAATGTACGATCGAATATGTCGAAGCCAGTAATTCCTCATTAAAAGAAATCACAAGCTTCGAGGGGCAAGTGTTAATCCCTAAAAAAACCACACGTACATTGAACAAGGGATACGTTGCAAACATCATCGGTCGCTCGCATAGAAATCATTAAGGCACTTGGAGCATCAGTAATGGAGAAGAACGGTCACAAAAGCAAGTGCCGAATGCCAAAGCCCAGAACAGATCAGATTGACCAAGTACAACCGGACGACATGGTGCAACGTGCGACCCTAAAACTTGGGTCCAAATCACAATCCTGGCATGAAAACTAAGACCAGCCGCTCACGCAAGTACAAGGCTGTGCCAAGCATCAACATGAAACAGGTCGCTCATCCAACATGGGCTAGAACGACCACACTGAACAGCCGCCAGACAAACCAAACCTTGCAGGAGCAATAAGAGGACGAGCACCCTTGAACTAAAGCAACCGGTCGCACAGGGTACAATGGAGAGTCAATTCCAGACTTGTGTCCCGATCACAGCCACTCTCCCAAAATGGTCGCCCGCATAGAAGCACCCGCTCTTGTAAACTCGCTCAACTACATAAGGCGCCCAACCTAAAAAGTCATCTACGCATAACAACCTAAGATAGCTCACGACAGCTAGCAACAGCTGGCAAATGGCCCAATTGTAATTAGCAAAATTAGAGATTTATAAGGCGGGAAAGGGATTTCAAACCGAGGACTCACCTATAAATACCCCATAGCCACCACCGAAAAGAGGGGGGAGAAAAGGGACCACGAAGTGCTTTCAAACTCGACCACAAACCACGAATCTGGCCATGGTGTCAAGCTCAATTTCGTGATTCAGAGAGAATAAAGACATCACCAACCTCAATCATCCATTCATCCTCTTTCTCCTCAAATTCAACCATCTTCTTATATAACTTCCTAGATTAAGGTATATAAACAAGGTTGTATTAGGCGAAAATGGAAGTGCATGACGCAGAGAGAATTGATGTACTTTGTAATTCATATCATGAGATTAGAAATCACCTTCATAGTGGACGTAGGCCCCATTAACGGCCGAACCACTCTAAACCTCGTCTCTATTTTAATCTTTTTTCTGCATTTTCTACTTTGAATTACTGATTGAATACGGCTGCGTTTTATTCCCTACCAAATTGGTGAAGTACAGCTTTGTACTTGAGGTGTTTGGACCATTTTTGGTGTAAACAGTATCGATAGCCCCTTTCACTCTATCTTGGCTAAGTTCCATATTCTGGTGTCATATCATCCTATTTTGGTTATTTCCCATTGTCTACTTCTGGTAACAACTACTTTAATAGTTTGATGTCAAATAGTGTGCTATTAGAGTTGAAGCTAGACTAACGACTTTCAGGATGAATACCAGGTTGATGCCTTTCGGTTGTGGTGTTCTAACCACTCTTAATCGTTCTCTTTTAACATGTTGCTTCCGGATTCACCCTAATTTTGTCCTCCTTGTACCGGCACTGAGTTTGTACGGGTGGTGTCGGTGTTAATAGCATGTGAACCGAGTTTTACCTCCTCTTACTTTCGTCATAGGGCCTTTTGATGATTTAGTACCAACTCTGCATTTCTGAAACCATCTTTTATTGCTTATTGTGCTCGGGTACACCTTCGCCTTCATTTGTTTTCGGCGTCGAAATCTGGTAGTAACAGTGTTCATCATTCAAAGTATGGCTTTTGTTAGAAGTGTATTCTTGGCAAGAAAACAAAGATTTTTTTTTAATATTAATATGTATTGAATGCGTACTTAACATTTAAATTCACAAAATATAAATTCAAATGTCCCCATAAGAATTTGTATGTGTGTGAGTTAATCGCTTTAATCATAATTAATGACACACAAATATGAGATTAACCTTTACTTGTAGTAGAAGTCTGCCTAGAACCAAACAACATATCCAACATCTACGAGTAAGACTTGTTGATGTAAGAGGTCTAGGTTTCATGTGTCATTATGATTTTTGTTAACACGCTTTTTGGTCAAAGTTGTCACACGTCAAGAATTTGGTTAGCGATGTGCTCAAGTGTCGGGAACGTTGTTAAAAAACAAAAAGTGATTTGGTCAAAGTCGCGACGTGTTCGGAAAAGCATTGGAAATGACGTCGATTCTTAAAATCATCATAGATGGGCTGAGAAAAACTGGCGTGGTAAAAATACATGATCTACACGGTCCGATCACGTGCCAAAACTCATCATAGAAAAATATATGGATTTCGGCAAAATCATGTTTCGCGCACCCAAAAACAGCTAATCGGCATGACATGATCACAAAAAGTGGCTTACACAACTAAGAGCTCGATCAAACTTGGTAAAATTAGCAATTGCCAAAAAATAGTGTCGCGTACACAAAAACAGCTGATCGGCAGGGCACGATTAAGAAAAATGGCTTGTGCTAGTGACGACGCCATCAAACTTGGTAAAATCGGCATTTGCCAAAAAACAGTGTCGCGCACGGAAAAACAGCTGATTGACATGGCACGATCACGAAAAATGGCTTGCGTGACTCATAATATCAAAATCTAGCATTTGGCAAAAAACAGTGTCCGCACTCAAAAACAGCTGACGACATGGCACGATCATGAAAAATGGCTCGTGCGACTCATGGCATCAAAATCTGGCACTTGGAAAAACTCTAATTTGGCACATCCAAAAACAGGTGATCAATACGCGAAAATCATCAAAAACCACATATTCGTGCTTGGCTGATCACATTTGGCAAAGTGGTCGATCATCAGATTTGGCTCGAGAAAATATAGTGATCGACATGGGAAAACAACTGAAAACCACGTCTCCAACACAGGACGTTCACTTGGCAAATTTGGCAAGGTAAGAGGGATTCAAAATATAGGATACAAAATCTGTAATGGAAAAAGGGTGGATCGACTCAAGCGGATTCAAAATTGGCATGGATCCGTACCTAGCATTTTTGATGCAAAGAATGGCAGATCCGGCAAGGGATTCGAAATCCCTGGATTTTTCCAGATCTTCTGGCACAATTGAAAACACATGCAGATCGTATGTTTTTGCTTGTCAGACATGGGTTTTCAATCGATTTTTGGGATTCGAACTTTCCAAAGTGGCAAACGCACCAGAATTTTTGGCAAACCTGTTTTTTACCGTGCCATTCACGTTTTTTGACCTAATCGACACGCATTTTCACCAGATTTTCCAATTTTCATGATATTTTGGCAAAACTGAAATGACCCAAACTCGTCCTTATGGGAAAGCCCAGATTGAGTTGAGAACACGACAAATCAGAACACAAACAGAAGAACATTTCTTTGCTTATTACAACAATTTACATCAGAGTACAAAAATATAACAGAGTATGAATAATTAATATATATTTGATAAATATCAGAGATTTAAATTACTTTTAAATACATAGTAGTGGAAAAATAATACAAAACACAACTGAAAGAAATACATGGATACAGAGCTTTCCGAGTATCGCTTCAGCTGTAAACCAGAATCCCGTGAATATAATATCTGCAAAACCAAAACTACTAGCTGCCCGTGTGGAAAATAGGGGCACCCAGAATTTAGGTTAAAACAATAAACTCCGGGTCAGTCATGTGACCGGTATAAAAACTAAAAAACAATTATTAACTTGTTTTTCAAAGTAAGGTAAATCAAGCGACCATGCCATATAACACGGAATGGGTTTTAACCCCAAAAATATCAGTGCATAAACAAACAACGCAATGCTAAAGAAGAAAAATAAAGCTATTATAAGACTCAAGTCGCATCATACAATGCAATGCAAGCCAGAGGATAAAGTTTTACCTTATAATATCCAAATAATGCTTGATACGTGAAATTTCATCTTTTATTACTACTATAGGTGAAGAAATCAACTTCTAGTATAAATGTATCAATCATAGACGGAATAATATCATATGCTACTATGTCGCCATACTAGTTCTACAATTAAAACCAAAATGTCACGTATTGGAAATTGGATTCCATATATGAACCAAGGCAAGGGATCATCTTTACCGAATTCGAGATGCTCTAGCCCGTGTCTCAGGATACAGCTGCAACTGCACCTTGGATCTTCAGGGCCGGTCCACACTAGGTGGATTAATTATCCCTGAACAATACATTTCCACGCCTTGTGGGGCGTAAGTCTAGTCAATATGTTGACCATATCCATCCATCGGCCCCGTAGTAACCGATATATCTGAGGTACCTCGCTTTCCATCATCCACATAAGTAAAATTTTGGGCTCCATACCATGACACCACTCCAAGATAGAACGAAATGCATGTTCTCCCTATAGTCCTCTCCCGTTTCTGGTTCATACCGGGTGTGAGGCTTGCGAAATAACGATATACACAAAGCTATGCTATATTAAAGTCGTGCTTTGATCATCAACCACAATACTCTTCTTTTCAATAGAAGCCTTGATCATTTGCATCTCAGCATGCCACACAAGCAATTCACGCCATACAACTGATGTCTATCGATATATAACCTCTGAGCTCGTACGTCTCAGAGAAGGGTGTTAAGAAAGAGAATAAATTCTCCGCCACCAAACATATATATATATATATTTAATTGAGATCAATCAACACAGAATAAAATCCAATCTCAGACACACATCCATTTACTAGTTCGTTCTGGGTCTGCACGATATCGTAGGCACATTATTCCTCGTCCCATATGTCCAATACAGGAGAGAGGTCCTCGCATATCCGTTCGATCTCCAAGTACGTCTGCACGATCACCACTTATTACCTTGTCTTGGGTGTACAACCCAATCAAGACATCATTAATCATCCAAATGATGTGAAGACCTCCGGTCTTCAACCACCGTCTTCCGTGTCGACTTATCATCGTATCAGTTATTCAGAATGGGTATAAACCCGGCCTTTCCGAATAACCGACGTATATTATAATCAAGTGATATAAACACAGAACATAATCCTCATTCCAATCTAGAATATTCTTTTATTCAAATATTCTCATCATTAGGGAAAGGTTCCCATTAATTTTATCAAAGATAAATTCTTTTAAATTTATTCTTTAATCTTCCTTTGGATATCATTTCAAACCAAATTAAGGTTTATCCAAACAAGTCGGGATTAGCGCACCTTACCAAAGTAATCATTTGTTTTATTTCCCAATTCCAACCTATTCATCCCATGAAGCAAAACTGGTAATACCCCATATCTTACACCACGGTGTTATCGGTAAATTTAATTACCATTTCACGTTCAAATCCGATTAAAGATTTAACAATCGCTTGGAGTAAAACTGGTGGTACTCCATTCTCGATCGTTTCCCAAATTTAATAATTTAAGTTATCTCATTCTCATTCCAATCTAATTAAAGATTCATTAAAACTCCACTTAGTTTTAATCTTCCCAAAAATTAATATTAGTGGTTATTTAACTTTGGGAAATCAAACACGCCACATTGACAATCTACACCATACCATTGATTTCTGCCGATATATAACCTCTAAGCCTGTACGTATCAGATCAACGAATAGATATATATTTAGCAGAGATCAACGAATACAGTTCGAAATACAATGTTAGACATGTGATCTTGTCTTTACGGGGTAAAAGAACTAATGTCATTTAAAACATAGTTCACGATAAACCCAAAATCACATTCCATTAATCATGGAATCTTCATGGAAAATAGATAAATATATAATCGATATCAATTTTCGTATCCGACTAATAATATAAATGGAATAACGACAAAGTCTTTTAAATTCCGTATATATTAATAGTCTTCCTCCACAGAAGCCCACTTCGATTATTACCAAATCGAATTCCATTAAATTCCAGTACTTTAAATTGGAAAACTTTACTTTGGAAAATTTCCATTAAATCTTAATAAAAAGATTTATAAATTCCAAATCACATTTCACTGTTAATCGGGTTAAAGAACAAATGTCGTTAAAAACATAGTTCACGATAAACCCATTTCACATTCCATTTTATTCAAATTACTAAATATAATTGGGAACTCTAATAATCTTAATTAAAAGATTTATTGTTTTCATACGGGGTTTAAGAACAGTGTTATTTAAGACACCATTCACGACAAACCCAAAATCCTATTCTTTATTCAATTCCAATTAAACATTAATTGGAAAACTACACTAAATCTTAATTAAAAGATTTATTCTTTTCTCAACTGGGTTTAAGAACAATGTTACTGAATACACCATTCACGACAAACACAAAATCTCATTTGATATTAAATACAAGGCTCTAAATAGAAATTATATCAGCTTATATTCAATATCAAATTCTGAAACCAACAAATAATGTTTTGGGAACAACAATATATATATATATATTCCAAATTCCACTAAAATATCCGTATAACCACGGAATCCAACATCGAAATATTCCGAAGATGATTTCCATTCAAATCCATTCCAATTCATATAATGGAAATTCTGGTTATATTAAAATCCATTCTCAATCCAATTTATTTATTTAAAAATAAATAGGATAATAATTCTTGTTAATAACTAGTTAATTTCGGTAACAATATATTTTTATCTTTTCAAATATGGAATTTTTAATCCTAATTCTTTCCAAATCATTTTTTAAGATTTTACACAAATTGTTAATATTTTTAATAATTTTATTAATGTCCTCTTAGTCGATTTCCATAAATGGTCATTGAGCTGCACTTACGACAACATTTCCAAATTTGATTTGGACATAATTCCAAATCCAACTGCTAGATTTCAAATCTCTTATATTCATTCAAAAACTCTTTTCGATACGAACCTAACGGTTTTGGTTTTAGGAGAATCCGACGGTCGAATCTCCCGTAATGTCGATTCTAAGTCAATGGTCGAAATTCGCGAACGGTCGCTGCGCAGTGTGTTCTATTCATGCCATATAATATATATATATATATATATATATATATATATATATTTCATCGATTTCCATTTAAAACCTATTTTATAAATCATTTTAAATTCGTTTTAAAAACGATTTCAACTTCATTTACAATTTTAAACCAAAATTGAATATTTCATATCATTAATATATAAATGATAATATTTTCAAAACATTTGATTTTGAAATCACTTCTTTTTCGAAATTCATTATCAAAATGAATAAAATCGATATAAATATCGTTTGCATCAAAATGGCGCATGTCTAATCAACATGGCTTTATATATTTCAATAATTTCGTGTCCATCCAAAATCGGACATCAAAATCAAATTTTAATCCTTTACTGAATATTATTTTAAATAATTCTTTATTTTAAAATATTTGTTATTTTAAAATATTCGTTATTTTCTGAATTGGAATTAGACACAGTCAATTACCATATAATGTTATTTATATGGATTTCATATGCACATGTACACAACAATAATCGTACACAGTCAACCATCATCCATAGTGCATTATACAACTGCATAAACATTAATATAAATAATAAACGCTTACCACAGTCTGTCAACCAATCGATTGACATACAACTAAACAATTGGGATTAGTGTACGCCAAATATCATCCTAATACCCGTGTGGGGTTTCAATCAACAAACACTAAATATTATTTGTGCAGTTGGGCGATGTGTAAAATTTATCGTCCCAATCAAAATCAGTTAAATGAGTGTACATAAACAAATTGTTTGATTTGTAAATGTATATTTATTTTATTCATATACACGTTAAAAATCATATTTTTAACGATAAAATATTTTATTCAACACATGAATATTTTATACGGTTCATTTATACAATAAAAAAGATATTTGTATTGTTCTAACATATTTTAGAAAATTCTGGCAGCATAACGGCGCGATACTAGAACCGGAATTAGGTCTAGCCTTATCCCTCGCCTAATACTGGCTCGCATCATACACATACCAATTTCAATCAATTCCATTCACATCCCAAATCAAATTCAAACAAATAAATCACTCAATCCAAAAATCAACCAAATGTCCATGGTTTCAAACAAAGGTGTCGGGTGCTATTAAGCACCGTTTGCATCCTAGTATATATTTAACTGTGAACAAAATTAGAGTGAGCAGTTCTCACCTTTGGCTTCTAGTCCTCCATTCTTTATTTCTGAACGGTTTGGATTTGGATTTGTTTCCAGTGCGTAGTGTACTTCACCGTGATTCCAACGCAATCTTTTTCACGAGATTTATGTTAAAAATCACATTTTTGTACAATGATATTTATACATAAAATCACATTTTTATTATAATAATTTTTATATAAAAATCTCATTTTTATTTCTATATTATCCATATAAATATCACATTTTTATAGCGCTACTACATGAATAAAAATCATATTTTTATAATGCTACTATATATATAAAAATCAAATTTTTATAATGGTACTATATATATAAAAATCAAATTTTTAAAATGTTGCTATATATATAAAAATCAAATTTTTATCTCGCTATTCATGTAATAAAAATCGTATTTTTATAATCAAAAATCATATCTTTTTATAATTAAAAATCATATCTTTTTATAATAAAAAGTCATATCTTGTTATAATTAAAAATCATATCTTTCATTCTTATACTATTTAGATAAAAATCGCCTTTTTATCTTAATATTACACATATAAGAATCACATTTTTATTTGCATAAGATAAATGAAAATAAAAATAAAAACTCACCTTTCAAATTAGTGTTTTTGGTCGAAATGGAGCCCACAGCCAGAGGTGGAGGCTAAGGGGGCTGCGCCGGAATATGGAGGGTTGGGGATGGCGGCGGTTGGTCGGAGCAGGAAGGGCAGTGGTTGTATGCGGCGGATTAGGGTTGGCGGCTTGATTTAGGGCTAAGGCTTGCGAACGGAGAAAGGGGGAGAAAGGAGGACGATAGGGAACGTGGAGTGAGGGGGCGCGAGCGACGGCTTATGGAGGAGCGACGGGCGGCATATGGAGATCGATGATTTTTGTTTCTTTGAAAAACTGATGGGGAAGAAAGAGAAGAGAGGGGGTTTAACCATGCTTTTATAATAATTTATATTATTTTAAATTCCAAAAAGTTCAATTTTCGTTTCATCTGCAATTTTGACCCAACAACTTTCGCCCCTAGCTAATTACCTCCATTCTGAACACAATGGGATATGTCCCGCAAGCCAGTTCGGCTGCTTTAATCAGTTTTACTTTAAATTAAAATATAAATCTATATATTATTAATTCAAACGTAAATTTTAATTTACCGGGACCACATATTGACTCCAAAAATTCTAGAAAAAAAATCTGACTATGATTTGACAATACGGTCCTAACAAAACTAATTTTGTCGAATTTGGAGTCCGTTTGAAAAATGGTTAATTTCCAGTCGATTAAATTCAAATTGAAATTACCAAATGAGTTTTAATTCACCGCGCTTACATATTAATTCCAAAAATTATGAAAATTGGAATCTAGCAATAATTTGACATTCCGGATCCAACAAAAGTGGTTTCATCGAAAACGGAGGTCATTTGCAAAATGGCTATTTTTAAGGGCTATATATATTAATATATATATAAATTCCATAGCGACTATTATGAATTTTAAACTAGACATAACTTTCAGCTTATAAAACGAAATCTCATTTTCTTACATTCGTTACAAAGATATTGTTAATTAGATTCAAATATTTCTGGTTTCATTCAATTCTGACTTATATTGAATTCTGTATATTCATTTGAAATTAGAAATCGAATTTTCAAACTGTCACGCCATTTCAGGCTCGTTTTATATTTAAAATAAATTTATACGTTCTAACTTCTATTAAAATAAATATGTATTCATTATGATTTAAAATAAGTCATTTTAAGTATTCAAAATTCATTAAAATAGCTAAAATAAAAATTTAAAATTGGTTCTGAAAACCCGGGTTGTTACAAGCTCCCCCACTTAAAATCTTTTCGTCCTCGAAAAGGAACGGAGCTGAAAGTCGTTTAACTAATCAACTCAACTTTCATTTTGGCTTTCATTCTTCAACTTTCCAGTTTCTAAGAATTTTCAAATTCTTCAAAAATTTGGCTAACACCCTAAATTTTTTGAAAAATTTCGCCGTAACCTCCTTTGTATAGGGAGACTTTTAAAACCGTAACTAGCCACGCACGGCCCTCATCCATCCAAAAGAAAATGAAAAAGCCAAGCGACTAGCTAATCAGCTCATAAAATCATCCAAACCCAATAAATTAGTAAACATGTACATATTTGTCGGGCATACAATTTTATTCCTCTGCTAAGCTTCCCTGCTATGACCTGTTCAATGTATATACATGTATATACATGCAATTCCAATCAATTTTCAATTCACTTCAATAATTTGATTCAATTTGGCTAAATTTACCATACATTCTTATATTGGTTTTAATTAATTGCCATTCCAATATTTTTATTAGTTAAACTAATAATCAAACAACACAAACGGCAATCAATTGGTTAATCAAATTTTCAAAATTTATAACTTTGATATATAAACACAAAATCATGTTTTTGATGCCAATTCACAACAATAACCCTGTCTAGTTTTGGTTCTCACACCAGTCAATTGGAAATATATAGACATCCCACTTTCGAAACTCGAAAATAAATACTGACGATGCCGCGACATCACTAGAATTATTCCCAGGCGTCTAGAGTGTGATTCTATATCCATCCAGTATATTTGAGACTTCATGCACACGCTAGCTAGGCGTATATGCAAAATCTTCATATACCTGATAGTCCAAATTCAAAATAAAATAAATATGTAAATACGTATAATAAGATTGAAATTTTCAAAAAAAAAAATTCATTTTTATTTTAAAAATAACCTTCTTTGAAACACATTTTAGGATACTGCTGATCCCATCTCTAACGAGTCATTTTCAATTGATATTACTAATCCAATCTCTGATGAATTCTTTTATTTGGTTCTAATGTGTCTTGTTCTCGAGCTCTATAAACCAAAGCGTTGATACCAAAATGAAACGACCCAAACTCGCCCTTACGGGAAAGCCCGGATTGAGTTGAGAACACGACAAATCAGAACACAAACAGAAGAACATTTCTTTGCTTATTATAACAATTTACATCAGAGTACAAGAATATAACAGAGTATGAATAAATAATATACATTTGATAAATATCAAAGATTTAAATTACTTTTAAATACATAGTAGAGGAAAAATAATACAAAACACAACTGAAAGAAATACACGGATACCGAGCTTTCCGAATATCGCTTCAACTCTAAACCAGGATCCAGTGAATATAATATCTGCAAAACCAAAACTACTAGCAGTCCGTGTTGAAAATAGGGGCATCCTGAGTTTAGGTTAAAACAATAAACTCTAGGTCAGTCATGTGACTGGTGTCAAAACTAAAAACAGTTATTAACTTGGTTTTTAAAGTAAGGTAAATCAAGGGACCACGCCGTACAACATGGAATGGGTTTTAACCACAAGAATACCGGTGCATAAACAAACAGTGCAATGCTAAAGAAGAAAAACGAAGCTATTATAAGACTCAGGTCCCATCACACAATGCAACACAAGCCGGGGGATAGAGTTTTACCTTATAATATCCAAATAATGCTTGATACGCGAAATTTCATCTTTTATTATTACTATAAGTGAAGAAATCAACTTCAAATATAAATGAATCAATCATAGACGACATAGTATCCCGTGCTACTATGTCGTCATACTAGTTCTACAATTAAAATCGAAATGTCACGTATTGGAAATTGGATTCCATCTATGAACCAAGGCAAGGGATCGTCCTTACCGAATCCGAGATGCTTTAGCCCGTGTCTCAGGATACAGCTGCAACTGCACCTTGGATCTTTAGGGCCAGTCCACACTAGGTGGATTAATAATCCCTAAACAATATGTTTCCCCGCCCTTTGGGGCGTACGTCTGGTCAGTATGTTGACCATATCCATCCATCAGCCACGTAGTGACCGATATATCTGAGGTACCTCGCTTTCCATCATCCACATAAGTAAAAATGTCTAGGCTCCATACCATGACGCCACTCCTAGCTAGAAGGAAACACATGTTCTCCCTGCGGTCCTACCCCGTTTCTGGTTCATACCAGGGTGTGAGGCTCACGAATTAACACTATACACAAAGCTATGCTATATTAAAGTCGTGCTTTGATCATCAACCACAAGACTCTGCTTTTCAATAGAAGCCATGATCATTTGCATTTCAGCATGCTACACTGGCAATTCACGCCATGCGATTGATGTCTATCGATATCTAACCTCTGAGCTCGTACGTCTTAGAGAAGGGTGTTAAGTAAGAGAATAAATTCTCCACCACAAAACAGATATATATTTAATTGAGATCAATCAACACATAATGCAATCCCATGTCGGAAACACATGTATTTGTAATTTCGTTCTGGGTCTGAACGTAACCGGAGGCACCTTATTCCTCGTCTCATATGTCCAATACAGGAGAGAGCTCCTCGCATATCCGGTCGATCTCCAGGTACGTCTAGACGATCACCACTTATTACCTTGTCTTAGGTGTACAGGCAATCAAGACATTGATAATCATCTAAACGATGTGAGGACCTCCGGTTTTCAACCACCATCTTCATCGTCGGCTTATCGTCGTATCAGTTATTCAGAATGGGTATAAACCCAGCCTTTCCGAATAACCCGCGTATATTATAATCAAGTGATATAAACACACAACATACGCATCATTCCAAACCAGAATATTCTTTTATTCAAATATTCTGATCATTAGGGAAAGGTTCCCATTATTATCAAAGATAAGTTCTTTTAAATTTATTATTTAATCTTCCTTTAGATATCATTTCAAACCAAATTAAGGTTTATCCAAACTAGTCGGGATTAGCGCACCTTACAGAAGTAATCATTTGTTTTATTTCCTAATTCCAACCTATTCATCCCATGGAGCAAAATTGGAAATACTCCATATCTAACACCACGGTGTTATTGGTAAATTAAATTACCAATTCACGTACAAATCTAATTAAAGATTTAACTATCGCTTGGAGTAAAACTGGTGGTTCTCCATTCTCGATCGTTTCCCAAATTTGATAATTTAAATTATCTCATTCTCAATCCAATCTAATTAAAGATTCATTAAAAATCCACTTAGTTTTAGTCTTCCCGAAAATCAATATTAATGATTATTTAACTTTGGGAAATCAAACACGCCATATTGACAATCTACACCGTACCATTTATTTCTGCCGATATATAACCTCTGAGCTCGTGCATCTTAGAGAAGGGTGTTAAGCAACATAATTAATTCTCTGCCACCAAACAGATATATATTTAGCAGAGATCAACGAATACCGTTCGAAATACAATGTTAGATATGTAATCCTGTGTTTACTAGGTTAATGAACTAATGTTATTTAAAACACAGTTCATGATAAACCCAAAATCACATTCCATTAATCATGGAATCTTCACAAAAAACATATCAATATATAATCGATATCAATATCCTTATCCGACTAATAATATAAATGGAATAACGACAAAGCC
This sequence comes from Allium sativum, assembly GCA_030737875.1. Lineage (NCBI taxonomy): Eukaryota > Viridiplantae > Streptophyta > Magnoliopsida > Asparagales > Amaryllidaceae > Allium > Allium sativum. The sequence goes on from CM060913.1 coordinate 321,666,061, forward strand.
TTTTAAATTCCATATATATTAAAAATCTTCCTCCACAGAAGCCCACTTCGATTATTACCAAATCGAATTTAATTAAATTCCGATATTTTAAATTGGAAAACTTTATTTTGGAAAATTTCCATTAAATCTTAATAAAAAGATTTATAAATTCCAAATCACATTTCATTGTTAATCGGGTTAAAGAATAAATGTCGTTAAAAACATAGTTCACGATAAACCCAATTCACATTCCATTTTATTCAAATTACTGAATATAATTGGAAACTATAATAATCTTAATTAAATAATTTATTGTTCTCATACGGGGTTTAAGAACAGTGTTATTTAAGACACCATTCACGACAAACCCAAAATACTATTCTTTTATTCAATCCCAATTAAATATTAATTAATTGGAAAACATCACTAAATCTTAATTAAAAGATTTATTATTTTCTCAACTGGGTTTAAGAACAATGTTACTGAAGACACCATTCATGACAAACCCAAAATCTCATTTGATATTAAATACGAGGCTCTGAATAGAAATTATTTCAGCTTATATTCAATATCAAATTCTGAAACCAACAAATAATGTTTTGGGAATAACGATATATATATATACATATATATCATCTAAATTCCTCAACAATATCCGTATAATCATGGAATCCAATATCGAAATATTCAGAAGATAATTTCCATTCAAATCCATTCCAATTCAAATATTAGAAATTCTAGTTATATTAAAACTCGTTCTCAGTCCAATTTATTTATTTAAAAATAAATGGGATTATAATTCTTGTTAATAACTAGTTCATTTTGATAAAAATATATTTTTATGTTTTCGGATATAGAATTTTTCATCCCAATTCTTTCCAAATCATTTATTATGATTTTACACAAATTATTAATATTTTTAATAATTTTATTAAGGTCCTTTCAGTTAGGGCTGTCAACGGATGCTTTCGGATACGGATAGTGCCATATCCATATCCGTATACGAAATTATTTTCGGATATCCGTATCCGTTTAATGTTCGGATATCCGTATCCGCTTAATTTTCAAATACGGACGGATATCGGATATTTATCCGCTCCGCCTGTAATTAATAAATTTAAGAGTATAAATAAAGAAGATTGGATTAACATAAAATAATTTTTGTATTAATGTTTATAGAAAACAAGGAAATAAAGAAGTATAACGAGGAAACATTGTTTTACACTAATATCCATAAGCATGTCCAAAAATATTCCAAAATTAAACACTAAAACTACCATTTTTCACTAAAAATGGACAAAGAATTATATAATACTAACATCCTACAGTTACAAAATAATTATTAACTCTATTTTCCTGTTTTGAGTTATATATATTACATCAATCAGTCGAACGGATATTTTTCGGATACGGATATCACTATAACCATATCCGTATCCGGAAAGCTTTTCGGATATCGGATATCCGTATCCGCTTTTCGGATAATGCCGGATAACGGATATTTCGGATACGGATTCGGACGGATATCGGATTTTTCGGGTATCCGTTGACAGCCCCTACTTTCAGTCGATTTCCATAAACGGTCATCGAGCTGCACTTATAGCGACCTTTTCCAAATTTGATTTGGACATAATTCCAAATCTAACCGTTAGATTTCAAATCTATTATATTCATTGGAAATCTCATTTTGATACGAACCTAACAGTTTTGGTTTTAGGAGAATATGACGGTCAGATCTCCCGTAATGTCGATTCGAAGTCAATGGTCGGAATTCGCAAACGGTCACTGCGCGACGCATTCTATTCAGGCCATATAATATATATATAGATATTATATATATTTCGTCGATTTCCATTTAAAACGTATTTTATAAATTGTTTTAAATTCGTTTTAAAAATGATTTCAACTTCATTTTCAATTTTGAACCAAAATTGAATATTTCATATCATTAATATATAAATGATAATATTTTCAAAACATTAGATTTTGAAATCACTTCTTTTTCGATATTCATTATAGTAATGAATAAAATCGATACAAATATCGTTTGCGTCAAAATGGCAAATATCTAATCAACACGACTTAATATATTTCAATAATTTCGTGTCCATCCAAAATCGGACGTCAAAATCAGATTTTAATCCTTTACTGAATATTATTTTAAAATATTCCTTATTTTAAAATATTCGTTATTTTAAAATATTCGTTATTTTCTGAATTGGAATCAGACATAGACAATTACCATATAATGTTATTTATATGGATTTCATACACACATGTACACAACAATAATCATACACAATCAACCATCATTCAGAGTGCATTACACAACTGCATAAGCATTAATATAAATAATTAGCGCTTACAATAGTTTGTCAACCAATCGATTGACATACAACTAAACAATTGGGATTAGTGTACTCCAAATATCATCCCAATACCATTGTGGGGTTTCAATCAACAAACACAAAATATTATTTGTGTAGTTGGGCGATGTGTAAAATTTTTCATCCAAATCAAAATCAGTTAAATGGATGTACATAAACAAATTGTCTAATTTGTAAATGAATATTTATTTTATTCATATACATGTTAAAAATCATATTTTTAACGATAAAATATTTTATTCAGCACATGAATATTTTATATGGTTTATTTATACAATAAAAATGATATTTTTATTGTTCTAACATATTTTAGAAAATTTTAGCAGCATAACGGCGCGATACTGGAATCGGAATAAGGTCTAGCCTTATCCCTCGCCTAATACTGGCTCGTGCCATACACATACTAATTTCAATCAATTCTATTCACATCCCAAATCAAATTCAAACAAATAAACCACTCAATCCAAAAATCAATCAAACGTCCATGGTTTCAAACAAAGGTGTCGGGTGTTACTGAGCACCGTCTGCATCCTAGTATATATTTAAATGTAAACAAAATTAGAGTGAGAAGTTCTCACCTTTGGTTTCCACTCCTCCATTCTTTATTTTTAAACGGTTTGGATTTGAATTTTTTTCCAGTGCGTAGTTTACTTCACCGTGATTCCAATGCAATCTGTTTCACGCGATTTATGCTAAAAATCACATTTTTATACAACGATATTTATACATAAAAATCACATTTTTATTATTACGCTTTTTATATAAAAATCTCATTTTTATTTCTATATTTTCCATATAAAAATCACATTTTTATAGCGCTACTACATGAATAAAAATCATATTTTTATAATGCTACTATATGTATAAAAATCAAATTTTGTAATGCTACTATATATATAAAAATCAATTTTTTATAATGATACGGTATATATAAAAGTCAAATTTTGTAATGCTACTATATATATAAAAATCAAATGTTTATAATGCTACTATATATATAAAAGTAAAATTTTATCTCGCTATTCATATAATAAAAACCATATTTTTATAATCAAAAATCATATCTTTTTATAATTAAAAATCATATCTTTTTATAATTAGAAATCATGTCTTTTTATAATTAAAAATCATATCTTTTCATTCTTATACTATTTATGTAAAAATCACCTTTTTATCTTAATGCTACACATATAAGAATCACATTTTTATTTGCATATGATAAACGAAAACAAAAATAAAAACTCACCTTTCAAATTAGGGTTTTTGGTCGAAACGGATCCCACAGCCGAAGGTGGAGGCTGAGGGTTCTGCGATGGAATCTGGAGGGTTAAGGGTGGCGGCGGTTGGTCGGAGCAGGCGGGCCAGTGGCTGTACGCGGCGGATTTGGGTTGGCGGCTCGATTTAGGGCTAAGGCTTGCGAACGGAGAAGGGGGAGAGAGGAGGACGACGGAGAAAGAGGAGGGAGGGGGCAAGCAATAGCGTCTGGAGGAGCGATGGGCAGCTTAGGAAGATCAACGATTTTTTTTCTTTGAAAAACTGGTGGGGAAGAAAGAGAAGAGAGGGGGGTTTGACCAAGCTTTTATAACAATTTATATTATTTTAGATTCCAAAAAGTTCAATTTTCATTTCATCTCCAATTTGAACCCAACGACTGTCGCTCCCGGCTAATTATCCCTATTCTGGACACAATGGGATATTTCCCGTAAGCCAATTCGGCTGTTTTAATCAGTTTTACTTTAAATTAAAATATAAATCTATATATTTTTCGTTCAAACGTACATTTTAATTTACCAGGGCCACATATTGACTCCAAAAATTCCAGAAAATAAATCTAGCTATGTTTTGACGATACGGTCCTAACAAAACTAATTTCATCGAATTCGGAGACCATTTGAAAAACGGTTAATTTCCAGTCGATTAAATTCAAATTGAAACTACCAAACGCGTTTTAATTCACCGCGCTCACATATCAATTCCAAAAATTACTAAAATTGGAATCTAGCAATAATTTGACATTCCGGATCCAATAAAAGTGGTTTCATCAAAAATGGAGGTTGTTTGCAAAATGGAGGTTGTTCACTAAAATGCATATATCAAACGTGAATGGAAACCAACAGGTTTATGGGATGTGTTTGCAAGAGAAAATGGATTCTATTTGATAAAATTTGAAAAAGAGGAAGATTGTAGCAAAGTGCTAAACGGTGGACCATGGTTCATGGACAGCAAATTGATCTTCACTAAGCGTTGGGAACCTAATTTAAAGTTAGAAAGAGATATGTTGGAGACGCATCCAGTCAGGATCAAGCTTATGAACCTAGACTTGTCATTGTGGAACGCAAGGGGAATTAGCAAACTAGCTAGCATAATTGGGGTACCATTAACTATGGATAATTTAACCAAAAATGTCAAAAGACTGAAGTATGCAAGGGTACTGGTAGATATGCATGTAAGTAATGAACTAAAAAGGCAAATAAGAGCAAAAGACAAGCATGGCAATGTTTATATACAGGAGGTAGAATACGAGTACGTTCCACCTATTTGTCAACAATGCAAATGCTTTGGACATACTACTATACAATGCGAGACTGTTGTCAAACCTGTTAGACAAATGTGGAAGGCAAAAGAGCCTAATCCATCTACTGAAACTAACCAAAAGATACAGCCAGACAAAAGCACTGAAAACTTCAGTGACAAAATTGCTGCATCTGATAAAACAGCTAATACATCCAACCCTAATCGCACTATAAATGAGGAGGAAGCTAGCTTATATCAGGCGGAGGAAAATTTAGTGGAACATGATCAGAAGGAGCAGTTGGATCAGCCGCCAGAATTTGAGACACAAGCAGGGATGATACTTCCCCAAACTCAGCCGTCTGCACTTGAAAATTCACATCAGTTGGCATCGGAGCAGCTACCTGAATCAATGGAGGATGTCAATAACCTGAACATTGATCTAGAAAACCAGGATGATGAAAAGTCGGATGAAGAAAATGACAGCAATAAAAGTTTAACAAAGGCAAACCCTGAATATAATAAGCAATTCAACAAGGAAAAAGACTCAACAAAGAACGCTAAGGTGAGTGTTGTATCTCCTAAGAATTTGAGGAGCCGTGGCCTCAAATGCTTAACAAATGTCCGTAATTAGTTGGAATGTCAGAGGTCTTAACAATGATACCCGTTTGTTAGACCTCTGCAACTTAAGAAGGAATCTCTCTCCTTCTTTTATGGGTATACTTGAAAATAAATTGAATGAGGATAACTTGCAGTTCTTTATTGAGTCACTAGGAAATGAATAGTCCTACGTTAACAACAATGATTTTTCAGATAAAGGCAGAATCCTTATTATTTGGCACACTAGAGTTTGGCAATGTGACGTGATAGACAAAGATGAACAACAGGTAACTATAAAAGCAACTAATAAAGGGGGTCTTAATATGATGATATATGTAGTATATGCAAGCAACAATTACAACCAGAGAACTGCTCTATGGGGAAAAATCAGACAACTAGCAAATACTAACAAACTGCCTTGGATGGTAATGGGGGATTTTAACGCTATATTACGTGCAGAAGACAAGAAAGGAGGGGCAAATGTGAGAGTTTCTCAGCTATCAGAATTTAATACCTGTGTTGTAGCTTATGGATTGGTGGAGCCAGTACATTGCGGCCTACATTATACATGGAGAAGTGGTGAAAGCAGGAAAATAGTGTGCAAACTAGATAGAGTGTTGATTAATGTTGAGTGTATTAACAAATTTGCTGATATGAAAGTCAACGTCCTCCCTTCTTCGACAAGTGATCACTGCCCTATACACATAAATCTGGTTCCAAGAAATGACAATGCAAAAGGAAAGCCATTCAGATACGCTAATCACTGGTACATGATTGAAGGATATAATGAAGTAAACAACTTTAATGCACTTGATCAATATTATGGGAACTTTATGTATAACTTTGTAGCTTTTCTCAAACAAGCAAAAAAGAGGTTAAAGGAGTGGAACATAACTAGAGTAAAGGAAGGAGATAGCATCATAAAGATAGAAGAATTAACTGCCAATCTCTTGCAAAAAATTGACAATGGTGACAATTCGGAAGAAACTTGGAGACAATATCATGCAAGTCAAAATGAACTCAGAAATGCTCTCAAATCTAAAGCAGTGGAACTTAAGCAAAAAGCGAAGGAGAAATGGCTATCGGAAGGAGATGAATGTTCAAAATTCTTCTATACTAAAATGTCCGTTAGACAAAATACTAACTTTAATTCACAAATTTTTGATCAGGATGGCAAAGAGCTGATGGATATCGAACAGTTCGAAGAAGAAGCTATCAATTATTTCTCTGACCTATACAACGGTGTGGTGGAGCAAGACTTACCCCAAGTCAACCCCAGAAGAATTCTGAACAATCGAGGAAGGAGGATGATGAGGCGCAGCATAACTGAGGCTGAAGTTTTCGAAGCTGTCCAATCCGTCCATGTTGATTCCTCCCCAGGTCCAGATGGGATCGGCTCCAGTTATTACAAGATTCACTGGACGGACCTAAAAACAAACCTGGTGTTAGCTATTCAGGAAGCATTTATAACTGGTAAAGTTCTCAAAGAGATAAATCATACATTTTTGTGTCTTATCCCTAAAAAAGAAAAACCTACCACGATCGCCGATTATAGACCGATTGCATGCTGTAATGTCATTTATAAAATTTTGAGCAAAGTGTTATGCAATAGACTGAAAAGAGTGCTACCAGATATGATTGCAGAATGTCAGAGTGCTTTTATTAAAGGTAGACATATTTCAGAAAATTCGCTGTTAGCTCATGAGCTGATAAGAAACTTTAATAAAAAGGGAGCAGACAGATTTTGTTTAAAAGTTTACCTACACAAAGCTTACGATAAGATTAATAGATGGTTTATCATTCATATGCTCAAGGCTATGGGGTTCCCGGAAAATATGGTCAGACTCATTTCAGAATGTATTAATACGCCTACCTTTTCTATTCTGATAAATGGAATCCCGAAGGGTTTCATTACGAGCAATCATGGAATTAGACAGGGTGACCCGCTCTCTCCATATTTGTTTGCTACTGCAATGGAGTATTTTTCTATCCAAATGGAACTAGCAGTTTTTGACAAAAGTATCCTTCCAGTGCACAATTTTCAACCTTGCATCAGTCACTTATTATATGCAGATGACTTGATAATATGTGTGAAATCAAATGATAAAGCTGCTCACAAAATCATGGAAAATTTTGATAAATTAGAGAAGTATGTGGGACTGAAAATGAATGAGAAAAAAACAAAATGTTACTTCAACAAGTTCTGTGTGAGGAGGAATCAAATTCTTGAGATACTTAAGGTCAAGGAGGGTGAACTGCCTGTCAAATACCTTGGTGTACCACTTTCATCTAACAAAATAACTGATCGAGAATGTGCCGAATTGTTAACAAAGATTAGAAATAGACTACAAGGATGGAATTCCAGATTATTGTCTTTTGCGAGGAGAATTGAACTGGTGCATACAGTCATACAATCTAAAATAAACTTTTGGATCCAAACCTTTCAAATTCCTGAAGCTTCGATTGACAAAATTGAGGGTGCATATGCAGACTTCATTTGGAGAGGAAAACTACACAAAATTAAATATGAAACTCTGTGCAAACCAAAAGCAGAAGGTGGAGTGGGTCTAAGGAGTATAAGAGACATGAGAGAAGCTTTCACAATTAAACAAGCATGGAGAATTATTTCAGATAATGGCTTATGGGCACGGTGGATGAGGAGAAGATATATAAAAGATAATTTCTGGAATATGGCAGTGGATAATAATGCATCAGTAATGTGGAAAGCTATTCTGAAGGTTAGACATAAACTTACTAAATGTTGCGAAAGGGAATTTGCAAGAGGAAATGAAACTGATCTCTGGAAGGACCCTTGGCTGAGAGGCAAATCATTAATTGATCATTTGGGGTGGGATACGTATTCAGCTTATGGATGCCCAAACCTTAAGGTTAATCAAATAATTCAAAATGGGGCTTGGAGATGTCACAGACTGCCATGCAGTGAAGAACAAAAAAGAGAAATTGAATATATGCCTTTGTTCATAGATAGAGATTTTGATAAATGGAAGTGGACACCAAGTAATGAATTTTCCATTAAATCAGCGTGGGATGTGTGTAGAGATAAAAAACCTAATGTTGACTGGCATAAATTTATATGGGATAAAATCTTCCTACCCAAACTTTCTTCGACAGTTTACAAAGCTCTGCTCAATAGGTTACCCACAAAAGATCGATTATTTAACTGGGGTATTATTAATTCAAATGAATGCAATTTTTGTGAAATCCATGCAGAAGAATCACATGAACATATGTTCTTTCAGTGCAAATACACTAATGAAGTGATAAACAAGACATGCAACAAATATACTGAACATGCAATACCACAGCAAGCAGAATTGAAGAACTGCATAAATTACCTGGCCAGTCATTGGACGAGAGAAGACATAAAAATAAAATACTATGGCATTAGCTTCGTATCTGCAATTTGGTGGTTATGGAAAGAAAGAAATCGAAGGTTGTTCCACAACAAACAACGATCAGTTGATGAATTAACCAAGCTAATAGAAATCGAAACTGATTTGATTGTTAAATTGAGAGGCAGAAAACTCACATCGCCACTGGAAGCACGAACTGCTGTTGGAGGAGGAACGGATTTAAGGGATGAGCGGGCACCACGTACTGAAGCTGAAAGCCTAAGGCCGCCATGAACGCCTCGTTGAGCTCGATGTTTCCTCCTCCTTCCATAAGAACCGCCGAAATTATTTGTCGATTTGGGAGGAATTAGGGGAAAGTAAGTGTTGTAACTCGTGTTGACATATATGTGCTGTCGGTTTTTAATGCGTCTGTTTGCGCGTTGTAAAACATCTTCTTGGGCCGAAAAGCCTAATAATAGAAAATACCCATTTTCAAAAATATATATATATATTAAAATATATATAAATTCCATAGTGACTATTCTGAATTTTAAACTGGACATAACTTTCAACTTATAAAACGAAATCTCAATTTTACATCTGGTAGAAAGATATTATTATTCAGATTCAAATATTTCTTATTTCGTCCAATTCCGACTTATATTGAATTCTGTAGATTCGTTTGAAATTAGAAATCGAATTTTCAAACTACCCCGCCATTTCAGGCTCGTTTTATATTTAAAATAAATTTATATATTCTAACTTCGATTTAAATAAATTTTTATTCGTTATTATTTAAAATAAGTAATTTTAAATGTTCAAAATTCATTAAAATAGCTAAAATAAAAATTTTAAATTGGTTCTTAAATTCCGGGTTGTTACAAAAACCTTGGTTTTTTGACTCTGATTTTTAGATACGAATTTCATATCCCTTAGCGATATGAAATTAGGACTGACACACCTAAACCACACCTATAAATAACCCCATGCTTGACATTCAAAGGGGTTGGTTCTAATTTGGTATTTTGAACTTCTTGGAGCTCTAAAGCATCATTAATAACTGTCATCTTCTTCCTTATGACTACTGGACATATCTTGGACCTCTAAAACGTTGTACAAACGTTTTCCTTTAATTTTTGGACATTCACAAGGACTTTTTCACTACTTTTAGACTGTTTTGGAAAATTTTGTATTTCTTGCACATTGAAGCTACTTTTTGGACATTGTTGACTAAGTCAACATATTTTTCACCCAACGAAGAAGAAGAAAGGCATTTCAGTCAATGTTTAGAATTAACAACTATTTGTAGTTCTATTATCCAACTTTGTACGCAAATATTGTCTGAACTTGTACAACTATTATAATCAGCTATTATATGATGAATGATTATTATAAAGCGGACGTAGGCTTTAGTGCCGAACCACTATAAAAAGTTGTATTCTCCCTGCACTTCTTTACTTTGGGTTTGGGTTATCATTTTTCTGTGAAAGACAAACTCGGGCGTTGGCGTGCGCGAATAGCGAGAATTCCTCATGTCAACACTTTAGCGCGCCAAGAAAGGGGCACACAACTTTGACTTTTGCTTCAGATTAGATTCTTGGTTTTTGTCTTCGGATTTGGTTTTGGTTTCTCACTTTGGTTTCAGTTTTCGACTGCGACTTTGTTACTCTCTTTTCACCATGGTTAAGTGCAAGATGCTCAACGCTATTGCTGAAGCTTAAGGTGCAGGAGGTTAAGAAAGCCAAGAACTTTCTTCGACGAAAGTTCCCTCGAATTATGTCACTCGAGACGACGTTGATGGGATGATTAAAAATTTGGCTACAGATTTTAATGCTCAACTCGAGAAACAGGAAGAAGCTTTCACTACCTTTCTCGCTCGGATTGAGGAAAGGATAAGGAATTCTAGAAGGTCGATTGGCCAAGCAGATATTATCGGAACAAGTACCATCATTCCTCAATCTACGACTCGGGACTTGGGGGCTACTCCGCGAACTAATCAGAAGGCCGACGCTAATACGTGGAACGGTGCCAGTCCCGCTATACTCGGGACACCCCTGATCTAGGCATCGCTCCAGCCCATGACGGTTTGGTTAGTCAAGTTGCAGTCCCCATTGTTGGTAATGTTGTTCAAGCGCCGGTGCGCGTAGCTTTGAATTGTAGTGCTCCCGTAGTTCTTGGAGCTAGAATTGTGCCCGATGAGACTCCTCAGGTTGGAATTCAACCCGGTATTCTTCTCGCTAATTGTAACAACCCGTATTTTTGAATAACATGTTATAATGTAAATCAAGGCAGAATTAAATTCTAAATCTGAATCAAGGGAAACGGGCTGTTCCATTGCGTTCGTCTCAGAAAAATACGCGAAATAGAGTCCGAGTTTTCGAAAAACGGAGTCCGTATGACCAAGTTATGGCCCAATGAAGTTTTCAGAAAATTCCAAGCCCGAAAACAGTTCGAATTCAGAATCGAATTTAAGCCAAAACAGACTGGGCAGGAATTTTCCCGCCCAGACAGGGTCGATATAGGTATCGACACCAGTGTCGACCCGCCACAATGGGTCGACGCCCATGTCGACCCAGGGGTCGACACCCATGTCGACCCAGGGGTCGACCCCCCCGGTCGGACCAATTTTTCTGGTGCACCATTTTGACAAGTTGGGTCTTGCTCTGGAAGTTTCTGATGGGAGTTGATGGCTCAGATTCGATTTAGGGTTAATCCTATGGTCTAAACTACCCCTAATCTCTATAAAAAAGACCCCTAGACCGAGCCTAAACCCTTATTAATCATTCCTACAACTAAATGCTGCCCAAATGTTCACTAATTGTGGCCTCCACCTTCTTCATGAGAGCATGAGTGTCTCAAATCAATCTACGTCATAAAGGAGCCATCTTTCTTTGTCTTTGGGGTTATTCCTTCTTGTTCTCAAGTCTTGAAGTGGAGTTTATCGTCTTTGGTTGCGGATTTGCTAGTGTGGCTTCGTCTCAATCTTATTTTATATTAGTTCTAGTCTTTATAGCATTGTAAGCCCTATACTACTCTTAGATTCTAACTATGAAGTTAAATGTGACATGTTGCAAGTTTGAGTTTGGGCCTAAGTATGATATGTGCTTTGATTCTAACATGTTATGCATAGGTTTATTCTATGCATGTTTGTAAAGCTATCACCTTGACCTTGTGGGCTAAAAGCTATAAGCTTTATGTTGAAATGTTGCATTATACAACATGAGAACTCTCATGACCTTTATGATAACTTGCATATAATGTTATATGCGAACTTCCAGTCATCATCCTATGTCATTCATGATCATGTTTCACCTATTTGCTTAAGTTGATATTATGCATGTTTTGAGGCCTATGATGTAATATGCAAGCTTATGAACATATTTATGCCTCATATGCCACCATGTTTAACTTGTGGCCAACCTTATTACCTTATGCCCTTTTTGTCATGTTTGCCAAGTTCCCTCTTTTGATCTATGTTATGTTATGCGAAACGAACATGCGAGGGGAATGCGTTGGGTTTGGGTAATATTAATGACATGAAACATGATTTTAAAATATGACATGAACCTTGACTTGTGATTATGCTTGTAAACATGAATTTGGACATGACTTCTAGAAAACATGAGAGTGGCCAACTCCAGGTTGGGTTGAGTTTGTTGCATAAATCTACCCGGAACTGACCGGCTTAACTAGTGGCTACAAACAATAGGACCCAATGTGAGTAGTTGGTCATGTCGCACTTGAAACACGAGGTTAGACTAAGTTGTGGTGTAAAGCTACCCGGACCCGCCCGGCTTAACTAGTAACCACAACAAGGTCTAATGTGAGAGGTTGGGTGCATTAAATTAATTAATGCCACATGATAGGGTTAAGTCATGGACTACTTGAATACTTAACCAATTAAACACGATGGATTGGTAGGGTTAAGTCATGAACTACTTGAATATACTTAACCAATTAAACCCGATGTATTGATAGGGTTAAGTCATGAACTGCTTGAATACACTTAACCAACTCAATACATGGTTAGGATAGGGTTAACCACACTGAACTTGCTTGAAACCCTAGTTGCATGGTCCTTTTCAGCAGTAACCTACTTGGAAGTATCATGGGTACCCTGGACTAGGCTAGGGTGGGGCATGATTACTGGACTGATTGTAAGAGACCAAAAGAGACGGCTGAAGGGTGCACCGGTTGTTCAGGCGGACCATGGTCGTGCACATTAAGTCCGGAGTTGAACATGGGCACCAGTAGGTTTAGACTTTGTGTGCTTGAATTTTGTCTGTGGTTTACACCTTAGGGCTAGATACACCCTGGGGTGGACCTAGCACAGTTAACTACATTCCACGATTAAGCCGTATGACACCGATACACGAAGAGTTAGGCTTATAGGGAGCCGATCGACTAGACCGAGTAGTTGGACCTCGATTTAGATCATCTCATGATGTGGGCCATCTTTGGGCCTAGGGATCATTTCTTGTTTATACTTGACATGGATTGGAATACTAGTACACACCTGGTGCAACTTAACCTTGTATATGCGATGCCACACTTGATCTATCTTGTTAACTTTTCACCATGCCAGTTATCACCCGATATCTCATCTCTGTTTTACATGTTCAGTTAACTTTATTAGTTTTTATACTAATAGTAGATAGGACTTACCAGTCTTTTTGACTGACCCATTTTCTTTTGCCTCTTTTCTTCCTCCCCCCCCCCTAGGTTTGCAGGGTGGGAACATTGTTACCTAGCTGGATCTTTAGATTCTTTTCTGGATAGCTCATGTATGGTTTGAGCAAACTATGGCTTTATGCTACTTTGGGGATAGTTACTTTATGTTTTTTCCCCCAGTTTTCAGTTTATGTTCTAGACTTTGTTTTATGGGAAAATAATGACCAAGTACTTTGATGTAACTTGACTATGGTTTTGAAATGTTAGTTTTATCCGCTGCTTTATTTACTCTGTTTTTACTTATATGTTCTGTCTTGTGATATCTGCATGCATGTTTACCTAGTTTAACGCCCCTCCAAAGCTAGTGTCCTTGCAAGAGTGGCATTGGCGGAGGTGGGGTGTTACATTTGGTATCAAAGCATAAGGTTTACAAGATTTGAGCAAAAGGTTTTTAAAACTTACCTTTTGAAAAACTATTTTCAAAACCAATTAAGTATTTTCCAGGAAAAGTCTAGTTATTTTAAAAGGCTATTTCCCAGAAGCCATTAGCACTATCCTTCGTTTCCTCATTCTGAATCTATCTTTTTCTTTTTCAGTATGGCCGATCTTAACCTTCCCGAGGGAGTAACCATTCCCGGATGGTTCCGGAGGTACTTGGAAGCTAGGGCCAACGATGTGGGCCCAGCAAACACCCCCACCGTAACTGAGGTCCCTCCTCCTCCTCCTCAGAATCCACAAGCAGATTTCGCTAAGGTTTGCAAAGACTTTAAGGCGATGGGTGGCAAGAATTTTATTGGAACGGAGACTTTTGTGGAGGCAAGAAATTGGTTGAAAGAAACTGAAGATCTCTTCGCCATCTTTGATGTGGAAGACCATAGAAAAGTTCTGTTGGCAGCGTGGCTATTGAAAGAAGAAGCTGCTTATTGGTGGGAGGTCACCAATGCTACTAGGCCTATAGAGACTTGGGCCGACTTTAGGACGAGGTTTGGGCTTAAGTTTCTATCATCTGCTGAGGCGAATCTGCAATTGGAGAAGTTTATATCTTTGAAGCAAGGGGACATGACAGTGAGGGAGTATGTGAATAAGTTTAACTAGCTTGCTCGATTCGGTTTGGACATGGTTAATACTCCCCAGAAGAAGGCTTTACGCTTTGCACGAGGGTTGAATGAGCCATTACAAGGTTTAGCCCTGTCTCATATACCCATGGGGGCCACTTTTGAAGGCCTAGTGGACATGGCATTGCTTCAAGGAGACGATAAGAATGGAAAGAAAGAAGTCAAGCCTAATGAGACTCAAGCCAAGAAGACAGACTCCAAGTGGGGAGGAAATCAGAGCAATCAGAACAACAAGAACAACAAGAACAACAAGGGCAACAAGGCCAAGGCAAAGGACCCAAGAAAATGCAAGTTCTATGGGATTGTTGGGCACATAGCCAAGGATTGCAGAAAGAAGAAGAGGAAGTGGGGCAAATGCTTTCTCTGTGGAGAGCCTGGACACCTTAGCAAGGATTGCCCCAAGAAGCAAGGACAAGGGCAAGGACAGACTCAGCGTGCAGGACCTTCTGGAGGGCAAGTGCATGCCCTCAACACTGCTCCAGTTCAGGACCGAGGTAGTATTTCTGTAGAAAGCCTTGTTTATATTACTGATTATCCTGTTCGCACCTTATTTGATTTTGGCGCATCGCATAGTTTTATTTCTTCTGACATTGTTGAAAGTTTGCACCTAAGTACTAGTCTAGTTGAGGATCCTGTTAGTGTTTCAAATCCAATTGGGGGTTCCGCCCATCTATCTATGATTTGTGTGGATTTGAAGATTTCTATCTTGACCGTGGAATTCACGTGTAATGCTTATGTTCTCGGGTTCACAGGATACGGGTTGATTTTGGGCATGGATTGGTTGTCCAGTTATGGAGCCATCCTCGATTGTGAGCATAGGGTGGTGAGGCTCATGACTCGCCTCGGTAATACCCTAGAAATTTCTTGTAACCCTAGAGGTCCCGTCATGTTATGTTATCTTGAATCTCTTGACTCGTCCATCGATGATCTGCAATCTGTAAGGGTGGTCCGAGACTATCCTGATGTCTTTGAAGAAGTTAAGGGGTTACCCCCTAAACGAGAGGTAGATTTCCGCATTTATCTAGTCGATATTGCCAGGCCATTATTATTGCCCGTTAGGCACATGGCCCCAAGTGAAAGAAGAGAGCTCAGTAAGCAAATCAAGGAGTTGCTTGAGAAGAATTTTATTAGGCGAAGCATTTCTGAATGGGGTGCTCCGGTGGTATTCGCTACTAAGGCGGATGGTTCGCTTTGTCTATGTGTTGATTATCGAGAGTTGAACAAGCTGACAAAGAAGAATAGGCACCCGTTACCGAGGATTGATGGCCAGCTTGTTGGTGCTTCTGTTTTCTCTCAGCTCGATCTAGCCACTGGATTCCATCATCTTAGAGTGGACGAGGATAGTATTGATAAGACTGCGTTTAGGACTCCAGATGGATTCTTTGAATGGCTTGTCATGCCATTCGGTTTGACTAATGCACCCGCCTACTTCGTAGATTTGATGAGTAGGGTGTTCAGGGAGTTCCTTAACAAGTTCGTGGTTGTCTTCGTGGATGATATTCTGATCTTCTCAAAGGATGAGGAAGAACATGCCAGACATCTCAAGGAAGTGATGGATACGCTTAGAGCTCATCAGTTGAAAGCCAAGTTCTCCAAATGTCATTTCTGGAGAAGGGAAGTTCGGTTTCTTGGACATATAGTTTCTAAGCAAGGCATAGCGGTGGATCCCGCGAAAGTGGTTGCAGTTCAAGACTGGAAGACTCCTAGGAATGCAACCGAAGTAAGAAGCTTTCTCGGTCTGGCAGGCTACTATAGGAAGTTCATCAGGGACTTCGCTAAGATTTCAGCCCCTCTTACTAGGTTGACGAAAAAGAACTTAGTCTTTGCATGGGACTTAGAGTGTGAGCTTGCTTTTCAAAGGCTCAAGAGGGCTCTTACCACAGCTCCAGTTTTGGCATTACCCGATGGCGGTAAGATGTTTACCGTGTACACCGATGCATGTGGTATGGGGTTAGGTGCTGTCCTGATGCAAGAGGGAAGAGTGATATGTTATGGGGGTAGGCAACTTAAAGTTCATGAGAAGAACTATCCCACTCATGATTTGGAGTTGGCGGCAATCGTCTTTGCACTCAAATCCTGGCGCCACTATCTTCTAGGCGAAAGGTTTGAGTTGTATACAGATCACAAGTCACTCAAGTACCTCTTCTCGCAGAAAGATCTGAATCTAAGGCAGCAAAGGTGGATGGAATTCTTGGCATCATATGACTTCGAGATAGCTTACACCCCTGGCAAGGGTAATGTTGTGGCAGATGCACTAAGCAGAAGGAGGTTGACTTTGAGTCCCTTGTTTATTGAGATGAAGAACTTAGAGTTCTTGGCAACCTTTGATTTCACAACGACTGTTGAGTCGATGACGGGTTCATTAGCATCCCTTGAGCTTAGACCCACACTTCTTGATCAAGTTGGGGCTTCCCAGAAAGGAGACCCGCAGATAGTCAAGGTCATGGACAAGTTGATTCATGGTGAGACGTCTAGTCACCTTGCTAGATATACTATTGATGATAAAGGTTGGCTAAGGCGTGATGGAAGGCTATGCGTTCCACAAGTAGGAGACTCGGTGCATAAAGTTCTCGAAGAAGCACATCACTCGAAGATGACTATACATCCTGGAGGAGATAAGATGTATAGAGATATGAAGCGCATTTTCTTTTGGGCTGGAATGAAGAAGGATGTGGCAGAGTATGTTTCAAAGTGCATGGTGTGCCAACAAGCGAAAGCCGAGTCAAAGAAACCAGGTGGGCTATTACATCCATTGGAGGTCCCACAATGGAAGTGGGAGAGTATTTCTATGGATTTTGTGGATAGATTGCCTAGGTCAAGGAAAGGGAACACGAGCATATGGGTCGTAGTTGATAGACTTACGAAGAGTGCTCATTTCATTCCTGTAAAGAGCAAGAGGACCGCATCATGGCTAGCATCTATTTATCTTCGGGAGATAGTGCGGTTGCATGGAGTTCCTTCTAGCATAGTTAGTGATCGTGACCCAATTTTCACTGGCCAGTTCTGGAATAGTTTGCAAGAAGCGATGGGTACGCGATTGAATCTGAGTACAGCCTATCACCCCCAGACGGATGGCCGAACCGAAAGGGTGAATAGAGTGCTAGAAGATCTATTGAGGCTTTGTGTTCTTGACTTTGGTGGTACTTGGGAAGACCACCTTCCTCTTGTAGAGTTTGCTTATAATAATAGCTATCAAGCCAGCATAGGGATGGCACCATTTGAAGCTTTGTATGGAAGGTTGTGTAGGTCACCATCTTGTTGGTGGGAGACAACAGATAGGCTTATACTTGGGCCCAATATGATACAGGACACATCCGAGAAAGTTGAATTGGTGAGAAGACGGATGAAAGCGGCCCAAGACAGACAGAAATCCTATGCTGACAAACGAAGGGTAGATTTGGAATTCGAAGTGGGAGACATGGTTTTCGTGAAGGTTTCCCCTTTGCGTAAAGTGGTACGTTTTGGAGCAGTTGGGAAGCTGGCACCAAGGTTCGTAGGACCCTTCCCTATCATAGAGAGAATTGGAAAGATGGCCTATAAGGTGGAATTGCCCGAGAAGCTAGCCGGAGTGCATAATGTCTTTCATGTCTCGCATCTCCGGAAGTACCTACATGAGTCCGCTGAGGTGGTTGAACCAAGCATTCTTGAAGATGTGGAGGTAGAGAAAGAGGCAACCTTGAGGAGAGCTCCGATTCGTATCTTGGGAACATAGATCAAGAAGTTAAGGAATCGAGAAGTCAAATTGGTGAAAGTTCAGTGGAGTGAATCCGATGAAGATGCAACTTGGGAAACCGAGGAGAAGATGCGTGGGCTTTATCCATTCCTTTTTGAGGGTACATTCTCAATCTCCTTTCTTAATCAGCATATCTTTCTTTTTGCTATCCATGTTTATCCCGTTTATCTTGTTAACCTTGTCATGAGAACCTTAAGTAGAAACCCTTTGGATGAAACATGTATTTGAAACATGTTCTGCTTGATGTTTGCCAGTGGTTGCAAGTGTTTGCAAGTGGATACTCGTGGATGCATGACACACATTAGGCACTAAGATCGGCTTAAACACTTTCATATTGCATATGCATGAGTGCTGATACTTATTCATGGATGAAACTTGTTGTGCTATCACGTGGATGTTACATATGAATGAATGTTATGTGCACTCATGCAGAGATTATAAATTATGTTAGGAATTTGCATACATATGGACTCATTTCACTAACATACTTTGCATTAAGGCGGTTTACTGAATCAGTAACCGCCTGATTTTTGCATTAGATAAGTACATATACACACACCTTTTGCATATGTTCATACAGCATTTAGAATCTTTTTAAGGATAATGGTTACTTGTGGATGATGTTTTGAGTAGATGGATGATGGATGGTAGGATACGTTCTTCCTAACTTGGAGATTTCGGGGATGAAATCCTTTAAGGAGGGGAGAATGTAACAACCCGTATTTTTGAATAACATGTTATAATGTAAATCAAGGAAGAATTAAATTCTAAAATCTGAATCAAGGGAAACGGGCTATGCCATTGCGTTCGTCTCGGAAATATACGCGAAATAGAGTCCGAGTTTTCGAAAAACGGAGTCCGTATGACCAAGTTATGGCCCAATGAAGTTTTCAGAAAATTCCAAGCCCGAAAACAGTTCAAATTCAAATTCAGAATCAAATTTCAGCCAAACAGACTGGGCGGGAATTTTCCCGCCCAGGCAGGGTCGACATAGGTGTCGACACTAGTGTCGGCCCCCCCCCCCCCCCCCCCGGGTCGGACCAATTTTTCTGGTGCACCATTTTGACATGTTGGGTCTTTCTCTGGAAGTTTCTGACGGGAGTTGATGGCTCAGATTCGATTTAGGGTTAATCCTATGGTCTAAACTACCCCTAATCTCTATAAAAAGACCCCTAGACCTAGCCTAAACCCTCATTAATCATTCCTACAACTAAATGCTGCCCAAATGTTCACTAATCATGGCCTCCACCTTCTTCATGAGAGCATGAGTGTCTCAAATCAATCTATGTCACAAAGGAGCCATCTTTCTTAAGTAAAAGAGCCATCTTTCTTTGTCTTTAGGGTTATTCCTTCTTGTTCTCAAGTCTTGAAGTGGAGTTTATCGTCTTTGGTTGCGGATTTGCTAGTGTGGCTTCGTCTCAATCTTATTTTATATTAATTCTAGTCTTCATAGCATTGTAAGCCCTATACTACTCTTAGATTCTAACTATGAAGTTAAATGTGACATGTTGCAAGTTTGAGTTTGGGCCTAAGTATGATATGTGCTTTGATTCTAACATGTTATGCATAGGTTTATTCTATGCATGTTTGTAAAGCTATCACCTTGACCTTGTGGGCTAAAAGCTATAAGCTTTATGTTGAAATGTTGCATTATACAACATGAGAACTCTCATAACCTTTGTGATAACTTGCATATAATGTTATATGCGAACTTCTAGTCATCATCCTATGTCATTCATGATCATGTTTCACCTATTTGCTTATGTTGATATTATGCATGTTTTGAGGCCTATGATGTAATATGCAAGCTTATGAACATATTTATGCCTCATATGCCACCATGTTTAACTTGTGGCCAACCTTATTACCTTATGCCCTTTTTGTCATGTTTGCCAAGTTCCCTCTTTTGATCTATGTTATGTTATGCGAAACGTACATGCGAGGGGAATGCGTTGGGTTTGGGTAATATTAATGACATGAAACATGATTTTAAAATATGACATGAACCTTGACTTGTGATAATGTTTGTAAACATGAATTTGGACATGACTTCTAGAAAACATGAGAGTGGCCAACTCGAGGTTGGGTTGAGTTTGTAGCATAAATCTACCCGGAACCGACCGGCTTAACTAGTGGCTACAAACAATAGGACCCAATGTGAGTAGTTGGTCATGTCGCACTTGAAACCCGAGGTTAAACTAAGTTGTGGTGTAAAGCTACCCGGACCCGCCCGGCTTAACTAGTAACCACAACAAGGTGTAATGTGAGAGGTTGGGTGCATTAAATTAATTAATGCTACATGATAGGGTTAAGTCATGGACTACTTGAGTACTTAACCAATTAAACATGATGGATTGGTAGGGTTAAGTCATGAACTACTTGAATATACTTAACCAATTAAACCCGATGTATTGATAGGGTTAAGTCATGAACTGCTTGAATACACTTAACCAACTCAATACATGGTTAGGATAGGGTTAACCACACTTAACCCGCTTGAAACCCTAGTTACGTGGTCCTTTTCAGAAGTAACCTACTTGGAAGTATCATGGGTACCCTGGACTAGGCTAGGGTGGGGCACAATTACTGGACTGATTGTAAGAGACCAAAAGAGACGGCTGAAGGGTGCACCGGTTGTTCAGGCGGACCATGGTCGTGCACATTAAGTCCGGAGTTGAACATGGGCACCAGTAGGTTTAGACTGTGCGTGCTTGAATTGTGTCTGTGGTTTACACCTTAGGGCTGGATACACCCTGGGGTGGACCTAGCACAGTTAACTACATTCCACGATTAATCCGTATGACACCGATACACGACGAGTTAGGCTTATAGGGAGCCGATCGACTAGACCGAGTAGTTGGACCTCGATTTAGGTCATCTCATGATGTGGGCCAGCTTTGGGCCAAGGGATCATTTCTTGTTTATATTTGACATGGATTGGAATACTAGTACACACTTGGTGCAACTTAACTTTGTATATGTGATGCCACACTTGATCTATCTTGTTAACTTTTCACCATACCAATTATCACCCGACATCCCATCTTTGTTTTACATGTTCAGTTAACTTTATTAGTTTTTATACTAATAGTAGATAGGACTTACCAGTCTTTTTGACTGACCCGTTTTCTTTCGCCTCTTTTCTTCCGTTCCCCCCCCCCCCCCCCCCCAGGTTTGCAGGGTGGGAACACTGTTACCTAGCTGGATCTTTAGCTGCTTTTCTGGATAGCTCATGTATGGTTTGAGCATGCTATGGCTTTATGCTACTTTGGGGATAGTTACTTTATGTTTTTTTTCTCAGTTTTCAGTTTATGTTCTAGAATTTGTTTTATGGGAAAATAATGACCAAGTACTTTGATGTAACTTGACTATGGTTTTGAAATGTTAGTTTTATCCGCTGCTTTATTTACACTGTTTTTACTTATATGTTCTGTCTTGTGATATCTGCATGCATGTTTACCTCGTTTAACGCCCCTCCAAAGCTAGTGTCCTTGCAAGAGTGGCATTGGCGGAGGTGGGGTGTTACACTAATTAACGAATTCCTAATTTGGACTTAAACAATGGGGGTACTAGTGTCGCTTTGGATTTTCTTACTTATTCTTGGCCATCTTACTCTGGCAAGGCAGCCTTGAACCTTTCTGACTACTCTTAGTCGTCTTGCCTCGTTAAGATCGCCTTTAGAAGATTATGGTTTCGGAACTGGGATGGCTAAGCTCGCTTACCCATATACGGGAACTAACATCCTAAGCATGCTCATCGTGAATGATAAACTGTCCAATCCCCTTTGCAAATGAATTTGAAATCAAAGGAGGCTAAGTCCGCATACCCATATACGGGAACAGGAATCCCTAAGCATGCTCTTTACGGATGACAAACCGTTAAGTTTTCCTCTTGGTTTTTACTAAAAGCACCAAAGTTTTATAACTTTAATAAGATAACTTCGCAAAGTAAGGATGCATGCTTGTGGAGTAGGAAATATGAAATCAGATTGCAAACTTTAATAAAGGAGATGAAAACCCTTGGTCGCCTTGCCTCGACTAGATCGCCTTGGGAAAAGATGACAACCCTTGGTCGTCTTGCCTCGATAAGACCGCCTTGGGAAAATATGACAACCCTTGGTCCTCTTGCCTCGACACGACCGCCTTGGGAAAAGATGACAACCCTTGGTCCTCTTGCCTCGACAAGATCGCCTTGGGAGAAAATGACAACCCTTGGTCATCTTTCCTCGACAAGGTCGCCTTGGGAAAAATGACAACCTTTGGTCATCTTGGCTCGATAAGATCGCCTTGGGAAAAATGACAACCTTTAGTCGTCTTGCCTCAACAAGATCACCTTGGGAAAAATTAGAACCTTTGGTGGTCGTGCTTCAGTAAGATCTTCTTGGAAGAAAATGACAACCTTTGATCGTCTTGCGTCGGTAGGATCGCCTCGGAAAACTCTGGCTACTATGGCAGTCTCGTCGGCGACACAACAAGATCACTCACTTCTTGGCTTTGGACTTTCTGGTTATTTGGGATATTGGACTCCTATAGTCCTTTGAATATTCTGGCCATTCTGGTTATCTCTGAATGATCCAAAACGATCGTCGACTTTCATCGGATTTCAGGCTTTCTGAATTTCTGGTTAATGGATAATAAAATCCGAAGTGATCATGGATTTCTGGTTTTCTCGCAAAACACATCTTCTTTCGATCAAGCAAGACATGTTTTGGGGGGTAAAGTGCTAACACGATTTTTGGTCACATCCGCACATGTCAAGATTTTGGTTAGCGACGTGCCCAAATGTCGGGAACATCGTTAGAAAATACTAAGTGATTTGGTTGAAGTCGCGATGTGTTCGGAAAAGGATTAGAAATGGTGTCGATTCGTAAAATCGGCGTCAATGGACTCACAAAAATTGGCACGGTAAAAATACGTGATCGACTTAGTTCAATCAGCTCAAAATGCTTGAGCATGTTAGACCAATCACGTGCCAAAACTCATTGTGAAAAAATTTATGGATTTTGGCAAAATCGTGTTTCGTGCAGACAAAGACACCTGATCGGCATGACACGATCACGAAAAATGACTTGCGCGACTCATGGCACAATCAAACTTGGTAAAATCGGCATTTGCCAAAAAATAGTGTCGCGTACCCAAAAACAACTGATCGGCATGACACGATCACGAAAAATGGCTTGCGTGACTCACAGCGCGATCAAACTTTGTAAACTCGGCATTTGCCAAAAAATAGTGTCACGCACTAAAAAATATCTGATCGGCATGGTACGATCACGAAAAATGACTTGCGCGACTCACGACATCAAAATATAGCATTTGGCAAAAATTAGTGTCGCACACTCAAATACAGCTGATTGGTATGTCACTATAACGAAAAATGCCTCGCACGACTCACGACATCAAAATCTGGCACTGGCTAAAATTCTGATTTGGCACATCCAAAAATAGGTGACCGACAGGTGAAAATCATCAAAAACCATCGTGCTTGGCTGACCACATCTGGAAAAGTGACCGATCATCAGATTTGGCACGAAAAAAATCCAGTGATGGACATGGGAAAACAATTGAAAACCATGCCTCCAACACGGGCCGATTACTTGGAAAATTTGGCAAGGCTAGAGGGATTCGAAATCTGGAATACGAAATCTAGCATGGAAAAAAGGTGGATCGACTCAGGCGGATTCGAAATTGGCACGGCTCCGTTCCCAAGATTTTTGATGCAAAAAGTGGCAGATCTGGCCAGGGATTCGAAATACTTTGATTTTGCCAGATCTTCTAGCACGATGGAAAACACATAGGATTACAAGTTTTTTGCTTGCCAAACACGGGGTTTTAACCGATTTTTGGGATTTGAAATTTCTGAAGTGGCAAGCGTGTTAAATTTTTTGGTAAGACCCTTTTTACCATGCCGATCACGTTTTTTGGCTTGATCAACATGCGTTTTCACCAGATTTTCCTACTTACATGATTTTTTGGCAAAACCTTGGTTTTTTGGCTTCGATTTTGGGATGCAAATTTCATATCCCTTAGGGATACGAAATTTGGACTGACACACCCAAAACTCACCTATAAATACCCCCAAGCTTGGCATTTAATGGGGCTAGTTCTCATTTGGTATTTTGGACTTCTTGGGACTCTCAATCACCATTAATGGTTGCCACCTTCTTCCCCATGCCTATTGGATATAGCTTGGACCTCTAAAACGTTGCACAAACGTTTTCCCTCAACTTTTGGATATTCACAAGGACTTTTCACTACTTTTTGGACTGTTTTGGATATTTCTGGATTTCTTGGACATTGAAGTTAATATATTTTCACCCAATGAAGAAGAAAAAGGGCATTTCGGTCAAAGTTTAGAATTAACAACTATTTTGTTGTTCTATTATACAACTTCATACACAAATATTGTTTGAACTTGTACAACTTTTGTAATCGGCTATTATATGATGAATGATTAATATAAAATAGACGTAGGCGTTAGTGCTGAACCACAATAAAAAGTTGTGTTCTTCCTGCACTTCTTTAATTTGGATTTGGATTATTGTTTTTCTACAAAACATACACTCGGGAATTGGCATGCGTGAATGCGACAATTCCCCCCGTCAACAATTATTACTCTAAGTCGCAGGCTTAAGCCCAATTTGTAGTAGAAGCATGCCCGGAACCGTCCAACAAATCAAGCATCTATAAGTGATCGGTTATATGCGAGATGTCTAGTGTGTGTGTATATATATGTGTGTGTGTGTGTGTGTGTTTTTGTGTGTGTTAAGTAGGCCTACCTTGAGAATGTATTAATTGGTTGACCTACCTTATTGGGTATTAAGTGGTTAGGACTTGGTCCATTTCTAAGTTTCACTCTTTGGTTTTGGACCAGAGTCATGAGACATGCCCTTCTTAGGTCTTAAATGGTCATTGAGTCCTCCTTTCTCTTAGATGGTATTAAATGGTCCCAGTGAAGCGATGGTGTATGAGTAGGGTAGTTCTCCGGAGGTGTCCGCTTCTTGTCTGTAGGCTAAGTAATGGTTAAACTAGGAATGGGCTACTAAGAGTTCCTTCGATCGTGTAACGAGAACCGTCCGTCTAAGGGAAGTATTAAGTGGCTAGGAGTTCACTCATAATACCAGTTAAATAGTAACACATGGGTCCGCTGAAGAGGTCTTAAATGACCATGAGGGTCTACCTTAGCTCTGTATTAAGTGTAATATTACCATTTCTCATATTACAACTGAGAGAATATCTAATAGCGTTGTCAATTATATGATAGGCTCTTAAATGACTAGGGTCCGCCATGGGGTATCAAGTGATAGAGAGATTCCTCCTAAGAATAAATATAAAGTGTTTGCCTTAAGTGAACAAAGGGTAGTCCTCCTTGTAGGGTACTAAGTGATGATAAAGAATCCACCCTAAAATAAACAAATAGCATAGGCATTAGTGACTGTAAGGTAATCAGCCTCATAAATTTATGTGATTGATTGTGTGTTGAATTGCATAGACATAATGTGAATAATTTATACTGCAAATATAGTGAATATTTATTCCTTAAAATTTATGTGATTTCCATTCACTTGAAATTTATGTTCTGACCTCCATTCTCTTAACATGTTAACAGGACAATATGTGGGATTTTTTGCATAATCGATGGAGTTATGGAGCCTGACGATTAGAGATCCATAATTATGATTATTTAATGTTGGTAATACACTACTATTTGTAGGATAGTTATCAATATTATTGTGATCTACCCTTTTATGACTATTGAGATATTTATATAAGCTACATTATGGTGCTTTCTTTTAATGGTATATCTATTTTATGATATTATATTTTATCCCTTCCATTGTGTGAGATTTTAGTTTCGTTTAGTTTGCTCTGTTATTTCTGTTGGACAATGGAGTTTTGATGACAACAATCTTATTTCAATATTAATTGATTATAAAATATATACTAACACATTTATCTAGAATATATATATACACATGCAGGATTTTATACAGGAATTAATACTGAAGACTGTATAGTTTAAGAGCTTTTAGAGATTCAGAATTCGGAGAAGATTCAAAACTCATGAGTAATCAAGATTTCAAGATAAATATAGCAATAAAATCTAGTTTATGTAAGACTCTAAATAACACTCCAGGTTCAAATTTAAATTTAAATTCTATTCTAATTTTCAAATTTCAAATTCCATTTTCAAATCCTGTTCTAATTCTAAATAATTTTTCTATCTTACTTTTGATTTTAAACTCAATTTTTTAAGTCTAAAAGTTTTATATATATTTATATAGTTATATACTTTTATATACTTTGTATTTATATAGTTTTAAACTTTATAAGTTTAAGAATATGTTTATATAACTTAAATTTATGATTTCATATGACTTTCTACGTTATAATACTTATTTATATCAGTATGTTTTAATTCAAGAATTTCCAGAATTATATATATATATTAAAACACTTCAAAAATGCTCAAAATTCAAATTTATGAAGGGATATGTTGTGAAACCCTACGTCCGTTAATGTCACTCTTTAACAGAATGCATTAAGTTTCGTGAAGCGTTATAGGTAAAAGAAACAGAAACACCACATGATAGATATTAAAATAGCAGCGGAAATTTAAAACTTTATTTTCCAATAGAAAAACATCATGGTCCAAAAATCCAGTTACAACATTAGGTTGAAATACTGAAAACCAACTACATCAATTAAAAGTATCTGCCTTGTACTAAAGCCATCAGAGTACAGTAATATAAAATCATAGTCCCCAATAAAAGCCGTAAAAGAGTAGATGAATGGTCAAAGCGGTACATCGAAGCAAATCAAAAATCCAAGTAGAAACATAAGAGAGAATCTTAATCAATCCTGAGCACTCCCACCCTGAGAACCTGGAGGGAAGGAAGAGAGAGAAGGAAACAAAGCGGCTTAGACATACAGTTTGGCAAATCCAGTTACTTTTAGCATATAAATAAGTAAAAGCATCATGACATACATATAAACTGAATGAGAGATAACAGTATCATATGATAGGTATATTAGATTG
Source organism: Allium sativum (assembly GCA_030737875.1). Classification (NCBI taxonomy): domain Eukaryota; kingdom Viridiplantae; phylum Streptophyta; class Magnoliopsida; order Asparagales; family Amaryllidaceae; genus Allium; species Allium sativum. Next base: position 321,693,449 of record CM060913.1, read on the forward strand.
AACATGATAAGCAGAATACATTGAACAAATTACGCTTCTTAAATACTTTTCTATGCAATAACACTAGTATAACAGATATGAATGATCCCAACAGAAACATAATGGTAGACTTAGGTGTACTCTAGTAACGAGTTTTACCCTAAAGAGTAATAATAGATACACTAAAATAAATAATGGGTGTTACCCCAACTGTAACGACCCGCATTCTACGCATCATAGGATCGTAGGATATTTATTTCTGTCACATACGAAGTCGTATGGTCATGTAACTTTGGGAGACGACTATTGGGGTCATTTCCCATGTTCATGATTTTTCCCGATTTTTAAATGACCATTTTACCCCTAGTTGGCACTGTTTTGGCCATAACTTTTGACTGGAAAGGAATTTTGACCTGAAACCACTTCCATTGGCTTCGGATGATGGTTTCTCTTTCCGTAGAGTGGTCACATTAGCCAAACGGACTTACCGTTTGGGAGATATGGCTGAAACAAGTTTCAGATGGTGAAAGACAGCTTAATTGGGCTTAAGCGGGTAATTAGCAGCTAGGCCCAAGGGGGATTTCGGGTTTAGAGGTATAGGAGGTCTGATTAGGGTTAGGTTATCACTTTCATTTCAGTTTTGAGCCGCCACAAACCTCCTTGAAACCTTAGTAATGGCTTCCTACATCTAAAACACCCCAAATCACTCTCTAATTGAAGATTAGGCTTAGCAACACCAAATTAAGGAGAAAAAGCACCAAAGCAAGGTTGGAGCCGCTGTTAGACATCAGTATTCGCCCCAAATCAGAGAATTTTCAGTTCTGAGAATTTCATTTGTGGCCAAGGTGAGTGATTTGCATAGTTTTTGCACTAATTACGGTAATTAAGGGGTAATTAGTGAAGATTAGCGAATTTATACGTAAATAAATTCTGGAAAAATTCTTAAAATTCTAAAATAATGTTTTAAGGCTCTGTTAGAAATTTGGGTTAATTTCGATGTGTTTTGCTAATCGTATGCTTAAACATGATTAAGAGGGATTATAGGCAAATGTGAGGTTTTAGCCACTTTTGATCCATTTTGGTTCATTTGATTTGTTGTTTGCTGTTTGTGGTTGCTATTACATGTTGCTATGACTCTATGGTATGTTTCATGATCGATTAGAATAGTTAAATTGCTCGAAAACGTCGTCGAATGGCGTAGAAAGCTCGCTGGAAAGTTGCAGAAGTGTGCAGGTTCCGAACCGGTTCGGATCGGAGAAAAGGGGTCGGATCGGACTAGGGAACCGACCAAGGGAATTCGAACTGGATGAGGACTTGCCACTGGAAGAAGTTTGGCAGGAAGGAAGGCCATTGCTTAGAGTTGGAGTGGACAAGGGGGATCGGATCGGAACTAGGGAGCGGATCGGAACTAGGGAGCGGATCGGATCGAAACTAGAGAGTGGATCGGATTGGAGAGGATTGGATCGGAGTACGCTAAGGGGGCGGAGCGGATCGGCAATTGGAGAAGGACAGGATCGGGCATGAGAACTCAGAAGGGAGCAACCACCGAACTCAAACAGAGACAACCGACCCGAACCGATGAAGAAGATGGCTACCGACCCGAACCGATGAAGAAGATGGCTACCGACCCGAACCGATGAAGAAGATGACTACCGACCCGAACCGATGATGGTGATGACTACCGAACCGAACAGAATTCTAGGACTGTTAATGTACGACAACTCTTCTGAAGACCCACTCCAATTCAATCAAACCCGAGATGCAAAGGAAGTCCAAATGAGAAGTTAGAGCTTAAGATTCAGATGGGAATCAACGAGTTCACTTCATGGTTGGGCTTTGCTGCGGGACGCGTGCTAAGGAGTTATCGACACCTATAGCTTTGGACCACTATGGTAGGAGGTACGAAGGCGGATTCAGGGCCATTATGGCATTGGTAGAACCAAGGGCTATGACCAATGAAGTGGGTCATTGAAATGTTTGGTCATGACTCCAAGTGTTTGGCTTGGTCACAGCAGGGTTTCTACAAGTCGGGATTCGTCGTTGCCTCAGTTTGTCTAGTGTTCCAAAGTGGTAGATGTCGTACGCTTTACGCACCGAGTGAGAGATGTGAGAATGGTTGCTATGGATGATTTGTTGCTATCATTTTGACATGTACACCCCACCCCCGTATTCTTACACTATTTATTATGGCACCTTGGAGTATTGTACGGTATGTGGTACTAACTCTTTGGTTGCAGGTCCAGGTTCAGGTATGGTTTAGTATACCTGTTATTTCTTTGTTTAGATGCTTATCGCTCATACCAGGCTTTATGTCTGACCCAGAGTTTTATGTCTCTTCTTATTACTCTGGGTGCTCACACGAGCAGACTAGAGACAGGTTAGCTGGTGATGCACGGGTAGATGATCCGGAGACGAGCAGGAGGCTTTCACGTGATATATATATATTTAGTATTCTCCCTGTGTTGTTGAAGATCACGGCTTGGGCATTGTTGGTGTATCTTCTATTTCAGCTTTCTTTTGTTTAGAGACAGTAAATTTGGAAAAATTGTAATAAGCTGTATTTGGATTTCCGCTGCTTTGAGATTGATGTTGGTTTTAGTTATCAGCTTATGCACTGTCTCGCCTGTTTTATGTCAAGTACATTATTATTATATTTTATTCCATGCGCTGTGAGGCATTCTACAGGTTCTTTGATTAGTTCATTCTCTTCTTTCCTTTCTTCTGACGACCGTCTTGTGCTAGTCGGGCATGTGTACAGCGCACTCTTGGAGGAAATGCAGGCTGGTGCGAGGCGGGCCGTCACACTTGGTATCAGAGCTCTAGGTTGCGTAGTTAACCTAGGGAAGTTATCAGGGAGAGATAAGATACGTATACGAGAGAGCGTATTTGTGATTACTTTGGTTTTTAAAAAGCTATATATATATATACTATTAGAAGTATAAGGATGAAGTCGTACTGCACTAGCACCACTATGGAGTCGTTAATCATTTCCTTTTTCAGATTGACGATGAGCCGAGATACTAGAGGTGTTGGTAGGGGAGCCAATAATGGGAATGCTGCTGACATGAGGGCGATGTTTACAGACCTCATGAGAGAGATGCTTAGGAATGTTCAGAGGGCAGCTCCCAATGGCGGAAATGGTGGTGGTCCAATAGTGCAGGCGCCGAGGGTCGACTTCGCCAAGCTGAATAAAGACTATACTAGCCTTGGTGGGAAGCCGTTCCACGGAACGGAGTCGGCTACGGATGTTCAAGATTGGTTGGATAGTTGCGAACGTATCTTCGAGGATTTGGGTATCGAGGATGCGATGAAGAGGAGGCTAGCGTCCCGTCAGCTGCAAGGGCGGGCAATGAATTGGTGGAATGCTATAAAGGCAGCTACTCCCGAAGATCAGATTACTTGGGAGCAGTTTAAAGCTCGCTTTAGTGAGAAGTTCATTCCAGCTGCTCAGAAGTCAATGTTGTTTAAGAAATTCTTGGAGCTCAAGCAGAATGGCAGAGCTGTTTCGGAGTATATTGCTGAATTTGACACTTTGTCAAAATATGGTTTATCTCTTATCGATACTGCCGAGAAAAAGAATGAGAAATTCATAACTGGTTTGGATCAGTACTTGGGGGAAAAACTTATTAACCACATCGATGAGACGTTTGAATCGATTGTGGGGAAAGCGTTAAGATCAGAAAGTCTCTACCCTAAGTCGAAGACTGAGGTTGCATCCGTAGATGAGCCAAAGCCACAAGCTAGTGGTGGAGGTAAAGGTGGTTCCCAGAATAAGAGAAAGCAGAATCAGGCTAAGGATGGCCAGAAGAAAAAGAATAAGCAGGATGTGGAGTGCTTCAGCTGTGGTAAGAAGGGCCATTATGCTAGTAATTGTCGGGCCAAGCCAGCGGATAGGAAGTGCTTCAATTGTGGCCAATTGGGACATCACAAGGACAAGTGTCCACAGCCCCCTAAAGAAAAGCAAATGGTGAAAGCATATGCTCTTAATGCTATTCCTTCTTCGTCGAATGCCCCAACAGCGGCGGAGAAGGGAAAGAATGTCGTCATTCAAGGTATGCTTTCTGTTTATGATGTTCCTGTTAGAGTTTTGTTTGATACCGGAGCTTCCAGTTCTTTCATATCTAGTGACCTGGTAGATAGGTTGGGATTGGAGCCCGAGATTGTCGATAGACCTTTAGTAGTGACGAACCCGATTGGTGGTTCGACTAGCCTTAGCATGATTTGTCGTAATGTGGTCTTATCGAGTCATGGATGCATGTTTGTTTGTGATTGCTTTGTTTTGGGCTTTACTGGGTTTGGCATTATTTTGGGAGTAGATTGGCTCCAAAGATACGGGGTGGTGGTAGACTGTGAGGGCTTGTTGGTGACAGCTAGAGCGGATGATGGGCGGAGGACAGTGTTTGGTGGTCTACCCAGTAAAGGGGTATTGGCTAGTTTTCTAAACTCCCTCGACATTCCGCATAGTGAGTTGTCAGGTTTGCCCGTGGTTGGCCAGTATCCGGATGTTTTCGAAGAAGTGACCGGACTTCCACCACACCGAGAAATTGAGTTTCGTATTGATTTGGTAAAGGATGCCAGACCTATAGTGATGCCACTTCGTCGTATGGCACCAAGGGAGCAGCGAGAGCTCGAGGTGCAAGTCAGCGATCTTTTGAAGAAGGGATTTATCAGAAGGAGTGTTTCTGAATGGGGAGCACCAGTTGTGTTTGCTACCAAGGCGGATGGTTCCCTTCGTTTGTGTGTAGACTACCGCGAATTGAATAAAGTGACGAGGAAGAATAGGTATCCTCTACCGCGGATAGATGATTTGTTTGATCAGTTGAGTGGCGCGAGAGTATTTTCTCAGTTGGATCTCGCGACAGGTTTTCATTAGCTTAGAGTGGAAGCTGAGAGTATAGCTAAAACGGCATTTCGAACGCCGTCTGGGTTTTATGAATGGTTGGTTATGCCATTTGGGCTGACTAATGCCCCGGCATATTTTGTGGACCTTATGAATAGGGTATTCAGAGATCAGCTGAATAAGTCTGTCCTTGTGTTCGTTGATGATATTTTGGTCTATTCGAGGACAGAGGAGGAACACAAGGAACATTTAAGAGTAGCGATGGAGGTGTCGAGAAAACACCAATTGAAAGCAAAGTTTTCTAAGTGTCACTTCTGGAAGAGGGAAGTGAGGTTCTTGGGCCATGTTGTATCGGAGAATGGTATTGCCGTGGACCCAGCGAAGGTGGCTACGGTACAAGATTGGCCTACGCCCAAGAATGCAACTGATGTAAGAAGTTTCTTGGGGTTAGCGGGATATTATCGTAAGTTTATCCAAGGTTTCTCCAAGATAGCAGCACCATTGACCCAGTTGACCAAGAAGAATCAAGCTTTTGTCTGGGATGAGAGATGCGAGAATGCATTTAAAAGTCTAAAGGACAAGTTGACAAGCGCACCAGTGTTAGTCATTCCTAAGGGGGATGAAGAGATGACGGTATACACGGATGCCTGTGGTACCGGACTGGGAGCTGTATTGATGCAAGGCGGTAGGGTTGTAGCTTACGTAAGTCGGCAATTGAAACCGCACGAGAGAAGATACCCTACCCATGATTTAGAATTGGCAGCGATCGTGTTCGCGTTAAAGATGTGGAGACACTATCTCTTGGGAGAAAGGTTTGAGCTGTTTACAGATCATAAGTCGTTGAAGTATCTATTCTCCCAGAAGGATTTAAACCTCCGTCAGCAGAGATGGTTAGAGTTCTTAGCTTCCTATGATTTTGACATCGCATACACACCGGGAAAGGGCAATGCGGTGGCTGATGCATTGAGTAGAAGACATGCCAGCTTAGGGGCTATGTTCTTTGAACGGAAGCAACTGGAGTTTATCGCGGGGTTTGATTTCAGACCAAAGTGCGAATTGGATCCAGAAATGTTAGCGAGTTTGACGGTCAGACCCACTTTGATTGAGCGGATCGGCTCTAGTCAGAGGGACGATCCTAACCTATTGGAAATCATCTCCAAGTTAGAGATGGGTATCGATGAGGAGACGAACAAGTATGGGCTTGATCGAGATAGATGGCTTAGGAAGAATGGAAAGCTTGTTGTACCCAATGACAATGGATTGAGAGATGAAGTGCTTAGAGAATGTCATCACTCAAAGCTGACTATACACCCCGGTGGTAATAAGATGTATCGAGATATGAAGCAGACCTACTACTGGGAAGGAATGAAAAGAGACGTTGGGAAGTTTATATCCAAATGCATGAATTGTCAGCTAGTTAAAGCCGAGCAAAAGAAGCCTAGTGGTCTGTTACAGCCATTAGAAATTCCCGAATGGAAATGGGAGCAAGTCTCGATGGATTTCGTCGATGGTTTACCAAGGACTAGATCGGGATATGATAGCATTTGGGTGATTGTAGACCGACTGACTAAAAGTGCAAGGTTTATACCAGTCAAATCGACAAGAACGACAACTAAGTTAGCAGAATTGTATATGAAGTGGGTAGTGAGATTTCATGGAATACCTAAAGGCATTGTGAGCGACCGAGACCCGTTGTTCACTAGTGGGTTTTGGAAGAGCTTGCAAGAGGCGCTAGGGTCAGAGTTACATCTCAGTACCGCGTATCATCCTCAGACCGACGGTCAGACGGAAAGGGTGAATCGTATTTTGGAAGATCTCTTGAGAGCATGTATGTTGGACTTTGGTGGATCATGGGATGACCATTTACATCTAGTAGAGTTTGCATATAATAATAGTTACCAATCCAGTATCGGTATGGCTCCGTTTGAAGCTTTGTACGGAAGACCGTGTAACTCACCATCATGTTGGATAGAGACTGGCGAGAAGTTCATGCTTGGACCAGAAGTGGTGAGAGAAACGTCGGATAAGATCAAGGTCATTCAACAACGAATGAAGGCTGCCCAGGATAGGCAGAAGAGTTATGCTGATAAGAGAAGAAGAGACTTAAAATTCTCCGTTGGCGACTTGGTGTTTGTCAAGATTTCTCCGTTGAAGAGCGTAATACGATTTGGCAGGAGAGGCAAGTTAGCACCAAGATTCGTTGGCCCATTCCCTGTTCTTGAACTAGTCGGGAATTTGGCATATAGAATTGACTTACCGGAGAAGATGGCGGGAGTTCACAACATATTTCATGTTTCCCAACTAAGGAAGTTCGTTCACGACTCAGATATGACTATTTCACCTGATCAGTTAGAGGACTTCGAAGTAGAACCCGAGGCGGTTGGGAACCGCAAGCCGGCCCGTATTGTCGAGCACGACATGAAGCAACTTCGAAGGAAGGCGGTGAAACTAGTCAAGGTTCAGTGGGGCGAGGACGAGAACGATTGTACTTGGGAGACAGAGGAGAACATTAGGAAGACTTATCCTGAACTCTTTGCCTGGTAAGATTTTGACTTCGATTTAGTTTTTCCGCATGCTAGGATAGGCTTGTTTGCTTGTTTTGCATGTTTGATTTTTGTTATATGTGGTTGTTAGGCATGCGGGATCCTTTGTATGTTTTGGGTTAAGGAATTTCGGGGACGAAATTTCTTAAGGGGGGGAGAGTGTAACGACCCGCATTCTACGCATCATAGGATCGTAGGATATTTATTTCTGTCACATACGAAGTCGTATGGTCATGTAACTTTGGGAGACGACTATTGGGGTCATTTCCCATGTTCATGATTTTTCCCGATTTTTAAATGACCATTTTACCCCTAGTTGGCACTGTTTTGGCCATAACTTTTGACTGGAAAGGAATTTTGACCTGAAACCACTTCCATTGGCTTCGGATGATGGTTTCTCTTTCCGTAGAGTGGTCACATTAGCCAAACGGACTTACCGTTTGGGAGATATGGCTGAAACAAGTTTCAGATGGTGAAAGACAGCTTAATTGGGCTTAAGCGGGTAATTAGCAGCTAGGCCCAAGGGGGATTTCGGGTTTAGAGGTATAGGAGGTCTGATTAGGGTTAGGTTATCACTTTCATTTCAGTTTTGAGCCGCCACAAACCTCCTTGAAACCTTAGTAATGGCTTCCTACATCTAAAACACCCCAAATCACTCTCTAATTGAAGATTAGGCTTAGCAACACCAAATTAAGGAGAAAAAGCACCAAAGCAAGGTTGGAGCCGCTGTTAGACATCAGTATTCGCCCCAAATCAGAGAAGTTTCAGTTCTGAGAATTTCATTTGTGGCCAAGGTGAGTGATTTGCATAGTTTTTGCACTAATTACGGTAATTAAGGGGTAATTAGTGAAGATTAGCGAATTTATACGTAAATAAATTCTGGAAAAATTCTTAAAATTCTAAAATAATGTTTTAAGGCTCTGTTAGAAATTTGGGTTAATTTCGATGTGTTTTGCTAATCGTATGCTTAAACATGATTAAGAGGGATTATAGGCAAATGTGAGGTTTTAGCCACTTTTGATCCATTTTGGTTCATTTGATTTGTTGTTTGCTGTTTGTGGTTGCTATTACATGTTGCTATGACTCTATGGTATGTTTCATGATCGATTAGAATAGTTAAATTGCTCGAAAACGTCGTCGAATGGCGTAGAAAGCTCGCTGGAAAGTTGCAGAAGTGTGCAGGTTCCGAACCGGTTCGGATCGGAGAAAAGGGGTCGGATCGGACTAGGGAACCGACCAAGGGAATTCGAACTGGATGAGGACTTGCCACTGGAAGAAGTTTGGCAGGAAGGAAGGCCATTGCTTAGAGTTGGAGTGGACAAGGGGGATCGGATCGGAACTAGGGAGCGGATCGGAACTAGGGAGCGGATCGGATCGAAACTAGAGAGTGGATCGGATTGGAGAGGATTGGATCGGAGTACGCTAAGGGGGCGGAGCGGATCGGCAATTGGAGAAGGACAGGATCGGGCATGAGAACTCAGAAGGGAGCAACCACCGAACTCAAACAGAGACAACCGACCCGAACCGATGAAGAAGATGGCTACCGACCCGAACCGATGAAGAAGATGGCTACCGACCCGAACCGATGAAGAAGATGACTACCGACCCGAACCGATGATGGTGATGACTACCGAACCGAACAGAATTCTAGGACTGTTAATGTACGACAACTCTTCTGAAGACCCACTCCAATTCAATCAAACCCGAGATGCAAAGGAAGTCCAAATGAGAAGTTAGAGCTTAAGATTCAGATGGGAATCAACGAGTTCACTTCATGGTTGGGCTTTGCTGCGGGACGCGTGCTAAGGAGTTATCGACACCTATAGCTTTGGACCACTATGGTAGGAGGTACGAAGGCGGATTCAGGGCCATTATGGCATTGGTAGAACCAAGGGCTATGACCAATGAAGTGGGTCATTGAAATGTTTGGTCATGACTCCAAGTGTTTGGCTTGGTCACAGCAGGGTTTCTACAAGTCGGGATTCGTCGTTGCCTCAGTTTGTCTAGTGTTCCAAAGTGGTAGATGTCGTACGCTTTACGCACCGAGTGAGAGATGTGAGAATGGTTGCTATGGATGATTTGTTGCTATCATTTTGACATGTACACCCCACCCCCGTATTCTTACACTATTTATTATGGCACCTTGGAGTATTGTACGGTATGTGGTACTAACTCTTTGGTTGCAGGTCCAGGTTCAGGTATGGTTTAGTATACCTGTTATTTCTTTGTTTAGATGCTTATCGCTCATACCAGGCTTTATGTCTGACCCAGAGTTTTATGTCTCTTCTTATTACTCTGGGTGCTCACACGAGCAGACTAGAGACAGGTTAGCTGGTGATGCACGGGTAGATGATCCGGAGACGAGCAGGAGGCTTTCACGTGATATATATATATTTAGTATTCTCCCTGTGTTGTTGAAGATCACGGCTTGGGCATTGTTGGTGTATCTTCTATTTCAGCTTTCTTTTGTTTAGAGACAGTAAATTTGGAAAAATTGTAATAAGCTGTATTTGGATTTCCGCTGCTTTGAGATTGATGTTGGTTTTAGTTATCAGCTTATGCACTGTCTCGCCTGTTTTATGTCAAGTACATTATTATTATATTTTATTCCATGCGCTGTGAGGCATTCTACAGGTTCTTTGATTAGTTCATTCTCTTCTTTCCTTTCTTCTGACGACCGTCTTGTGCTAGTCGGGCATGTGTACAGCGCACTCTTGGAGGAAATGCAGGCTGGTGCGAGGCGGGCCGTCACACTTGGTATCAGAGCTCTAGGTTGCGTAGTTAGCCTAGGGAAGTTATCAGGGAGAGATAAGATACGTATACGAGAGAGCGTATTTGTGATTACTTTGGTTTTTAAAAAGCTATATATATATATATACTATTAGAAGTATAAGGATGAAGTCGTACTGCACTAGCACCACTATGGAGTCGTTAATCATTTCCTTTTTCAGATTGACGATGAGCCGAGATACTAGAGGTGTTGGTAGGGGAGCCAATAATGGGAATGCTGCTGACATGAGGGCGATGTTTACAGACCTCATGAGAGAGATGCTTAGGAATGTTCAGAGGGCAGCTCCCAATGGCGGAAATGGTGGTGGTCCAATAGTGCAGGCGCCGAGGGTCGACTTCGCCAAGCTGAATAAAGACTATACTAGCCTTGGTGGGAAGCCGTTCCACGGAACGGAGTCGGCTACGGATGTTCAAGATTGGTTGGATAGTTGCGAACGTATCTTCGAGGATTTGGGTATCGAGGATGCGATGAAGAGGAGGCTAGCGTCCCGTCAGCTGCAAGGGCGGGCAATGAATTGGTGGAATGCTATAAAGGCAGCTACTCCCGAAGATCAGATTACTTGGGAGCAGTTTAAAGCTCGCTTTAGTGAGAAGTTCATTCCAGCTGCTCAGAAGTCAATGTTGTTTAAGAAATTCTTGGAGCTCAAGCAGAATGGCAGAGCTGTTTTGGAGTATATTGCTGAATTTGACACTTTGTCAAAATATGGTTTATCTCTTATCGATACTGCCGAGAAAAAGAATGAGAAATTCATAACTGGTTTGGATCAGTACTTGGGGGAAAAACTTATTAACCACATCGATGAGACGTTTGAATCGATTGTGGGGAAAGCGTTAAGATCAGAAAGTCTCTACCCTAAGTCGAAGACTGAGGTTGCATCCGTAGATGAGCCAAAGCCACAAGCTAGTGGTGGAGGTAAAGGTGGTTCCCAGAATAAGAGAAAGCAGAATCAGGCTAAGGATGGCCAGAAGAAAAAGAATAAGCAGGATGTGGAGTGCTTCAGCTGTGGTAAGAAGGGCCATTATGCTAGTAATTGTCGGGCCAAGCCAGCGGATAGGAAGTGCTTCAATTGTGGCCAATTGGGACATCACAAGGACAAGTGTCCACAGCCCCCTAAAGAAAAGCAAATGGTGAAAGCATATGCTCTTAATGCTATTCCTTCTTCGTCGAATGCCCCAACAGCGGCGGAGAAGGGAAAGAATGTCGTCATTCAAGGTATGCTTTCTGTTTATGATGTTCCTGTTAGAGTTTTGTTTGATACCGGAGCTTCCAGTTCTTTCATATCTAGTGACCTGGTAGATAGGTTGGGATTGGAGCCCGAGATTGTCGATAGACCTTTAGTAGTGACGAACCCGATTGGTGGTTCGACTAGCCTTAGCATGATTTGTCGTAATGTGGTCTTATCGAGTCATGGATGCATGTTTGTTTGTGATTGCTTTGTTTTGGGCTTTACTGGGTTTGGCATTATTTTGGGAGTAGATTGGCTCCAAAGATACGGGGTGGTGGTAGACTGTGAGGGCTTGTTGGTGACAGCTAGAGCGGATGATGGGCGGAGGACAGTGTTTGGTGGTCTACCCAGTAAAGGGGTATTGGCTAGTTTTCTAAACTCCCTCGACATTCCGCATAGTGAGTTGTCAGGTTTGCCCGTGGTTGGCCAGTATCCGGATGTTTTCGAAGAAGTGACCGGACTTCCACCACACCGAGAAATTGAGTTTCGTATTGATTTGGTAAAGGATGCCAGACCTATAGTGATGCCACTTCGTCGTATGGCACCAAGGGAGCAGCGAGAGCTCGAGGTGCAAGTCAGCGATCTTTTGAAGAAGGGATTTATCAGAAGGAGTGTTTCTGAATGGGGAGCACCAGTTGTGTTTGCTACCAAGGCGGATGGTTCCCTTCGTTTGTGTGTAGACTACCGCGAATTGAATAAAGTGACGAGGAAGAATAGGTATCCTCTACCGCGGATAGATGATTTGTTTGATCAGTTGAGTGGCGCGAGAGTATTTTCTCAGTTGGATCTCGCGACAGGTTTTCATCAGCTTAGAGTGGAAGCTGAGAGTATAGCTAAAACGGCATTTCGAACGCCGTCTGGGTTTTATGAATGGTTGGTTATGCCATTTGGGCTGACTAATGCCCCGGCATATTTTGTGGACCTTATGAATAGGGTATTCAGAGATCAGCTGAATAAGTCTGTCCTTGTGTTCGTTGATGATATTTTGGTCTATTCGAGGACAGAGGAGGAACACAAGGAACATTTAAGAGTAGCGATGGAGGTGTCGAGAAAACACCAATTGAAAGCAAAGTTTTCTAAGTGTCACTTCTGGAAGAGGGAAGTGAGGTTCTTGGGCCATGTTGTATCGGAGAATGGTATTGCCGTGGACCCAGCGAAGGTGGCTACGGTACAAGATTGGCCTACGCCCAAGAATGCAACTGATGTAAGAAGTTTCTTGGGGTTAGCGGGATATTATCGTAAGTTTATCCAAGGTTTCTCCAAGATAGCAGCACCATTGACCCAGTTGACCAAGAAGAATCAAGCTTTTGTCTGGGATGAGAGATGCGAGAATGCATTTAAAAGTCTAAAGGACAAGTTGACAAGCGCACCAGTGTTAGTCATTCCTAAGGGGGATGAAGAGATGACGGTATACACGGATGCCTGTGGTACCGGACTGGGAGCTGTATTGATGCAAGGCGGTAGGGTTGTAGCTTACGTAAGTCGGCAATTGAAACCGCACGAGAGAAGATACCCTACCCATGATTTAGAATTGGCAGCGATCGTGTTCGCGTTAAAGATGTGGAGACACTATCTCTTGGGAGAAAGGTTTGAGCTGTTTACAGATCATAAGTCGTTGAAGTATCTATTCTCCCAGAAGGATTTAAACCTCCGTCAGCAGAGATGGTTAGAGTTCTTAGCTTCCTATGATTTTGACATCGCATACACACCGGGAAAGGGCAATGCGGTGGCTGATGCATTGAGTAGAAGACATGCCAGCTTAGGGGCTATGTTCTTTGAACGGAAGCAACTGGAGTTTATCGCGGGGTTTGATTTCAGACCAAAGTGCGAATTGGATCCAGAAATGTTAGCGAGTTTGACGGTCAGACCCACTTTGATTGAGCGGATCGGCTCTAGTCAGAGGGACGATCCTAACCTATTGGAAATCATCTCCAAGTTAGAGATGGGTATCGATGAGGAGACGAACAAGTATGGGCTTGATCGAGATAGATGGCTTAGGAAGAATGGAAAGCTTGTTGTACCCAATGACAATGGATTGAGAGATGAAGTGCTTAGAGAATGTCATCACTCAAAGCTGACTATACACCCCGGTGGTAATAAGATGTATCGAGATATGAAGCAGACCTACTACTGGGAAGGAATGAAAAGAGACGTTGGGAAGTTTATATCCAAATGCATGAATTGTCAGCTAGTTAAAGCCGAGCAAAAGAAGCCTAGTGGTCTGTTACAGCCATTAGAAATTCCCGAATGGAAATGGGAGCAAGTCTCGATGGATTTCGTCGATGGTTTACCAAGGACTAGATCGGGATATGATAGCATTTGGGTGATTGTAGACCGACTGACTAAAAGTGCAAGGTTTATACCAGTCAAATCGACAAGAACGACAACTAAGTTAGCAGAATTGTATATGAAGTGGGTAGTGAGATTTCATGGAATACCTAAAGGCATTGTGAGCGACCGAGACCCGTTGTTCACTAGTGGGTTTTGGAAGAGCTTGCAAGAGGCGCTAGGGTCAGAGTTACATCTCAGTACCGCGTATCATCCTCAGACCGACGGTCAGACGGAAAGGGTGAATCGTATTTTGGAAGATCTCTTGAGAGCATGTATGTTGGACTTTGGTGGATCATGGGATGACCATTTACATCTAGTAGAGTTTGCATATAATAATAGTTACCAATCCAGTATCGGTATGGCTCCGTTTGAAGCTTTGTACGGAAGACCGTGTAACTCACCATCATGTTGGATAGAGACTGGCGAGAAGTTCATGCTTGGACCAGAAGTGGTGAGAGAAACGTCGGATAAGATCAAGGTCATTCAACAACGAATGAAGGCTGCCCAGGATAGGCAGAAGAGTTATGCTGATAAGAGAAGAAGAGACTTAAAATTCTCCGTTGGCGACTTGGTGTTTGTCAAGATTTCTCCGTTGAAGAGCGTAATACGATTTGGCAGGAGAGGCAAGTTAGCACCAAGATTCGTTGGCCCATTCCCTGTTCTTGAACTAGTCGGGAATTTGGCATATAGAATTGACTTACCGGAGAAGATGGCGGGAGTTCACAACATATTTCATGTTTCCCAACTAAGGAAGTTCGTTCACGACTCAGATATGACTATTTCACCTGATCAGTTAGAGGACTTCGAAGTAGAACCCGAGGCGGTTGGGAACCGCAAGCCGGCCCGTATTGTCGAGCACGACATGAAGCAACTTCGAAGGAAGGCGGTGAAACTAGTCAAGGTTCAGTGGGGCGAGGACGAGAACGATTGTACTTGGGAGACAGAGGAGAACATTAGGAAGACTTATCCTGAACTCTTTGCCTGGTAAGATTTTGACTTCGATTTAGTTTTTCCGCATGCTAGGATAGGCTTGTTTGCTTGTTTTGCATGTTTGATTTTTGTTATATGTGGTTGTTAGGCATGCGGGATCCTTTGTATGTTTTGGGTTAAGGAATTTCGGGGACGAAATTTCTTAAGGGGGGGAGAGTGTAACGACCCGCATTCTACGCATCATAGGATCGTAGGATATTTATTTCTGTCACATACGAAGTCGTATGGTCATGTAACTTTGGGAGACGACTATTGGGGTCATTTCCCATGTTCATGATTTTTCCCGATTTTTAAATGACCATTTTACCCCTAGTTGGCACTGTTTTGACCATAACTTTTGACTGGAAAGGAATTTTGACCTGAAACCACTTCCATTGGCTTCGGATGATGGTTTCTCTTTCCGTAGAGTGGTCACATTAGCCAAACGGACTTACCGTTTGGGAGATATGGCTGAAACAAGTTTCAGATGGTGAAAGACAGCTTAATTGGGCTTAAGCGGGTAATTAGCAGCTAGGCCCAAGGGGGATTTCGGGTTTAGAGGTATAGGAGGTCTGATTAGGGTTAGGTTATCACTTTCATTTCAGTTTTGAGCCGCCACAAACCTCCTTGAAACCTTAGTAATGGCTTCCTACATCTAAAACACCCCAAATCACTCTCTAATTGAAGATTAGGCTTAGCAACACCAAATTAAGGAGAAAAAGCACCAAAGCAAGGTTGGAGCCGCTGTTAGACATCAGTATTCGCCCCAAATCAGAGAATTTTCAGTTCTGAGAATTTCATTTGTGGCCAAGGTGAGTGATTTGCATAGTTTTTGCACTAATTACGGTAATTAAGGGGTAATTAGTGAAGATTAGCGAATTTATACGTAAATAAATTCTGGAAAAATTCTTAAAATTCTAAAATAATGTTTTAAGGCTCTGTTAGAAATTTGGGTTAATTTCGATGTGTTTTGCTAATCGTATGCTTAAACATGATTAAGAGGGATTATAGGCAAATGTGAGGTTTTAGCCACTTTTGATCCATTTTGGTTCATTTGATTTGTTGTTTGCTGTTTGTGGTTGCTATTACATGTTGCTATGACTCTATGGTATGTTTCATGATCGATTAGAATAGTTAAATTGCTCGAAAACGTCGTCGAATGGCGTAGAAAGCTCGCTGGAAAGTTGCAGAAGTGTGCAGGTTCCGAACCGGTTCGGATCGGAGAAAAGGGGTCGGATCGGACTAGGGAACCGACCAAGGGAATTCGAACTGGATGAGGACTTGCCACTGGAAGAAGTTTGGCAGGAAGGAAGGCCATTGCTTAGAGTTGGAGTGGACAAGGGGGATCGGATCGGAACTAGGGAGCGGATCGGAACTAGGGAGCGGATCGGATCGAAACTAGAGAGTGGATCGGATTGGAGAGGATTGGATCGGAGTACGCTAAGGGGGCGGAGCGGATCGGCAATTGGAGAAGGACAGGATCGGGCATGAGAACTCAGAAGGGAGCAACCACCGAACTCAAACAGAGACAACCGACCCGAACCGATGAAGAAGATGGCTACCGACCCGAACCGATGAAGAAGATGGCTACCGACCCGAACCGATGAAGAAGATGACTACCGACCCGAACCGATGATGGTGATGACTACCGAACCGAACAGAATTCTAGGACTGTTAATGTACGACAACTCTTCTGAAGACCCACTCCAATTCAATCAAACCCGAGATGCAAAGGAAGTCCAAATGAGAAGTTAGAGCTTAAGATTCAGATGGGAATCAACGAGTTCACTTCATGGTTGGGCTTTGCTGCGGGACGCGTGCTAAGGAGTTATCGACACCTATAGCTTTGGACCACTATGGTAGGAGGTACGAAGGCGGATTCAGGGCCATTATGGCATTGGTAGAACCAAGGGCTATGACCAATGAAGTGGGTCATTGAAATGTTTGGTCATGACTCCAAGTGTTTGGCTTGGTCACAGCAGGGTTTCTACAAGTCGGGATTCGTCGTTGCCTCAGTTTGTCTAGTGTTCCAAAGTGGTAGATGTCGTACGCTTTACGCACCGAGTGAGAGATGTGAGAATGGTTGCTATGGATGATTTGTTGCTATCATTTTGACATGTACACCCCACCCCCGTATTCTTACACTATTTATTATGGCACCTTGGAGTATTGTACGGTATGTGGTACTAACTCTTTGGTTGCAGGTCCAGGTTCAGGTATGGTTTAGTATACCTGTTATTTCTTTGTTTAGATGCTTATCGCTCATACCAGGCTTTATGTCTGACCCATAGTTTTATGTCTCTTCTTATTACTCTGGGTGCTCACACGAGCAGACTAGAGACAGGTTAGCTGGTGATGCACGGGTAGATGATCCGGAGACGAGCAGGAGGCTTTCACGTGATATATATATATTTAGTATTCTCCCTGTGTTGTTGAAGATCACGGCTTGGGCATTGTTGGTGTATCTTCTATTTCAGCTTTCTTTTGTTTAGAGACAGTAAATTTGGAAAAATTGTAATAAGCTGTATTTGGATTTCCGCTGCTTTGAGATTGATGTTGGTTTTAGTTATCAGCTTATGCACTGTCTCGCCTGTTTTATGTCAAGTACATTATTATTATATTTTATTCCATGCGCTGTGAGGCATTCTACAGGTTCTTTGATTAGTTCATTCTCTTCTTTCCTTTCTTCTGACGACCGTCTTGTGCTAGTCGGGCATGTGTACAGCGCACTCTTGGAGGAAATGCAGGCTGGTGCGAGGCGGGCCGTCACACCAACCATAAATAAAGGGTGTTACTCCAACCATAAATAGCGGGCACCTAAACAGGCCGGACTAGATGTACCCTAATTACTACCCCTAATCAATCGGCTGCCTACCCCGTAAATACCCTGTGTTGGCCCCCATAGTAGGATATATCACTTCTTAAAGTGGTAACCCCCATATAGACACAACCGTATCTACTTCTGTTATAGCGTCTTATTATCCCTGAACAATCCGGACCCATGCACGTACATGACTCCGTCGGAATGCACTTTCAGAACACCTCTTCCCATATTAACCTCTTATAATCAGCTCAGTAAGCGTGCCCTGACCTCTACCTAGTTCGGGGTCCCCTTATGATACTAGTACGGGTTACTGGCTGATACGGGTCCCACTCAACAGAAGAGACAAGCCGCCCCTAGGCTTGTATTCCCAACTACTAGGATTTTGACAGGTTATGCCTAATAGTTTAACAAGACCGCAAAACCCCAACATATAAAACATGTTAAGTTTATCAGGTTCGTATAACCCCCTACTGATTTAACATATTTACTTAACCCCCACTGAATCAAATAGGTTCACTTAGCCCCTACACAATTTAACATTTTCATATAACCCTCCACCGATTTAAATAAGTTAAGTATTACAGTTTCATTACATGTTCCGCTTAATCTAATTATTAAGCCTACAGATTTACATGCCCCAACCCTCATGTCATAATTCACAGTATAGGTTATGCCCCCAAACCCCAGTCATGATTCATAATACAAGATATGCCCCCAATTTAACTTTCCCAACCATTCCCAATTTTGTTCGTTTGCATATTTCAGCGATAGGCCTAGGCTCGAAGGTAGCCTAACTATAAAAATAAAAAGGGAAAAGGAAGAGGAGAAACAGAAATAGGCATAATAACATAATAGGCATACGATAACAGAAGTAAGCATATCAGAAATAGGCATATAAGAACTGAACAGTAGATCAGGTGTACATGTAATGGCAGATCTGTTTAGGTATGAATTAGATTCTTAACAGGCATAGTTTAGATCCAAATTTATAGACATGTCAGGATTATTTGTTAAATGTTTATATCTAAAAATAACATGAACTCACAGGGACTGGATCTAAAGAACAGAGAATAATAAGAAGATCTTGCAGAAGAAATTCTGATATGCGTATAAGTTGTTGTTAAAGAAGAAATAGGCTAACTCAATCCAAGCAGGGGAGCATGTCATTTTCCATTGTTTTTTATGTGTAAAAACAGTAGAAATGAGGTCCTATTTATAGCCTACTGCAAATGAATCTCATTCAAAAACAAGTCCAGGTTCAGAAATGAACCCGGGTGGATCTCTGCTTGGTCGACCCTAGGGTCGACACACCCTTAAGTGGGTTGACCCATGGGTCGACCCCCTCGGGGATAATTTCCCGCGTGGTCTTCCCGCATTGATTTTTGAATAGATTTGAATTCTGGACTTGATTTGTTTATATATTTCTCTTATACGTATACAGACTTCTAAGCTTAATAACTTCTTCATACGATGTCCGTTTTACGCAAACTCGGAATCTATCTTAAGCAGAATTTCGAGATGAATGTAATGATGTCGTCCGTTTTAGTTAATTTCCAATATTTAATTAAGTTTAGTTTATCAATATAGTGTTCTTATTAAAATTACGGGGTGTTACATATGTCGACATACATTATAACTGTCACATTTTTGATTTTGAAAGGAAGTGTCTTTTCACTATTTGTAACGTTCTAGAACCATTGCAACCTTTCAAATCTTATAAATAGGGGCTGATTTCGAATTTTTCATCATTCTTCTTCTCCATCTTCATCCTCTTTCATTACACCATTATTATTTCATATTTTTATGATTTTTACACTTATACTCTGCCGATTTTGATTTTAATTTTAATTCTATTTATATAAAACTTCGTCTCTTCTCACTCTCTACTCATTGCTCTCTAAATTGAAGTGCTATTGAAGAGTTATGGGGCTGTTGTAATTGTTTGGGAAAAGATGTGTTCCATGTAGCCTTGAAATCAAGGAAAGGAATCGGTGGTAACCTAGCAGCTGGGGAAATCAGGGGAAATATACTTGATCAATGGAGTTTGGAGTTAGTGGTAACCTTGTGGCTGTGAAATCAAGGAGATTGTACTTGGATACTGATATAGTAATAAAACTCTACACAATCCAGTGTTGTGTAGGAATGGTCATAGGAGTAATCCAAACTAGTATAAAATCCGGTGTATTCTTTCCTTTTCTGCATTTTATTTATGTTTATTTTTGTGTTTGTGTTTGATTCTGTGTCTGTGATTGTTTAAACGGTGTCTGAATCATATAGTAGATCATATAAGTTTTAGATTTTCTTAAATTTATTAAAAACACTATTCATCCCCTCTCTAGTGTTAGTTTTGCCTTAACGATCCATTTCGCATTTCTTAATAATTTCTATAGTAAGTGATTCCTTATAGAAACCAATGATCCATTAAAATAACTCTAAGTTCCGATGGACCTTTTCTGGATCGGAATTTAGGTACATTTCAGGCAGCTTGTTACATCTAAGTCTTTAATATGATTTGAAGATACTATCGAACTCGGGTCGTGCACAAACTTTCGTAAATACGACACTTGAAATTATTTTTGCACACCTGTCATCTTCTTGTATAGATCTAATCTATAAGCAAGCTTCCCAATACGCTCAATAATCGGAAATGGCCTAACAAATCATGAAGTTAACTTTCCACTCCTTCAAAATCGAATGATATTCCTCAAGTGTAAAACCTTAACAAATACCAAGTTTTTTACCAAGAATTCTAAGTCCTTTCTTCTCTTACCAACATAACTCATCCGGCGATCTTGGGCTGCCTTCATTCATTGTCGAACAATATCAATTTTATATGTAGTATCCCTTATCATTTCTGGACGATGTACCAACTTTTCTTCAGTCGCTAACCTACAAGAAGGTGAATTTCATGGTCTATAGTACAACACCTCATACGATACCATAACAACACTCGACCGATAACTGTTTTTGTAGGCAAAGTCAACTACATAAAGAAGGTTTTCTCATGATCCTCCAAAATCCTATACACAAGCTCAAAGAAGATCTTCTAACATTGGGTTGACTCTTTCTATCTGACCATCAGTTTGGGGATTATAAGTCGTACTCGTTCGTAGCTTGTTTCCCAATGCTTCTTGCAAACTCTTCCTGAATCCACTGATAAACAAAGAATCTCGATCACTCACTATACATTTTGGTATTCCATGGAATAGAGAATTATACATTTAATATATAACCCAACCAAATTGAATGTTGTCCCAGTAGATTTGACAGGAATAAACTTTGCGCTTTTGGTTAAGTGATCCATTAGAACCCGTATACCATCACATCCCGCCCCGGTCCTTGGAAACTCATCAACAAAATCTATCGAAACTTGCTCCCTCTTCCATGTAGAAATCTCTAACACCTGCAATAACCCACTTAGATTCTTCTACTCATCTTTAACCAACTAACAGTTCATACACTTCGAGACAAATCTCTCGACATCCTTTTCATAACTTCCCAGTAGTAAACTATCTTCATATCTCGATACATCTTGTCGGCACCAGGATGAATAGTCAATCTAGGTAATGACATTCTCTTAGAACTTCATCTCTCAATCCGTCTAAATCAGAAACAACGATTATTCCATCCTTACGAAGCCAACCATATCGATCGACTTCATAACTATTCAATTCCTCAGACTCTACTCTCATTTCCCATCTTTGAAGAATCTTTATAAGCTTAAAATCTCGCTTTATCCTTTCTCCAATCCTTTATATAAGGGCATTTCCAATGTATTCAACATGTAATGTCTTGTTTAATCCATGTGTCCACAATGTCAAACCAATGTTTTTATATAACACTTTTAAAAAAGAAAAAACTCTCCAATGCAAAATGTTATTTAAACAATAATTTAACACATTTAACCAATCAAGTTGTGACAAATAATATATTTATTTTAACTGGTCATGTTTAATTAATTTTATTGGTTCCGCACTGTCAAATACAATGTCTACAACTAGACATTACAATTAACAATGTCTTTTGTATTGTGTTCCACATTAGATTAACATTCTATTTCACATTAACATTGGAGATAAAACTTTATTTGAAAATGTCAAGTGCTTATTTGTAATGTATTTAACATGACAATCACAATAGCACTGAAGATGCTCTAAGAGTAGGTCTGATAGATAAGCTCACCAAATTCTTAAGATCTAATTCACAGTGAGGCCTAAAATCAAATCTAGCCAAATACTCAGGGTGTTTCCCTTCAGTAAACATAACATCCAAACTCGCATGTCTACCACTCGACACATCGGCCAGTGCATTTCCTTTTCCTAGAGTATAAGCCATATCAAAATCATACGACATTGGAAACTCTAACCACCGCTACTGTAGAAGATTCAAATCATTTTGGAAGAAAAGATACTTCAATGATTTATGATCCATGAATAGCTCGAATCTAACTCTCAAAAAATAATATCTTTATATCTTCAAAGTGAACACTAGCTATGACCGTTGACTACAAATCGCGAGTCAGGTAATTTCATTCATGGGGATTTAGTTGTCGACTTGTACCACAACTTTATTTCTCTGCATTAGCACTACTCCTAATATAGTGCCACATGCGTAGGCATACACAACCATCTCTTCATTTTCACTTGGAGTCATGAATACAAGAGCATTCGCTAATCTCTCTTTTAAGACCACATTCGTTTGTTTAGCCGGATATTATCGACGTTTTATCAAGGAATTTTCAAAAGTAACTGCACAATTAATAGGATTGACAAAAAAAATTAGCCAACTTGCAACACTTATTCTTTTAAAAATTACAATAGTTATAATTGTTACGAAATACCAATGGTTATTTTTGTTAGTTTTCTTTTATATCATACTGTGAACCAAGGGGATAGATTTGTAATTTCTATCTCTAAACATTTCTAATGCATGTGCATACTTAGGTTTTTCCGTCTACTAAATTTTCTTCTGCGATTTCGATTTCGAATGGTCAGAATATCATAATCAATTAAATTTTCGTTTTCGATTCAATTTCGATTTAGAATAGCTTTTCTAATTCGGAGAAGCTTTTTTCTATTGCCTTTGCCTAGGTATCAGCGAGATCCGCCTTCTCCTTCGATTGTTATTGTGTAATAGAGTTTCGTCGAGGTTTTGGAGTGGTCATTCTTCACGCGACTTTAGGTATTTTTTTCAGTCAGTCGGGTGGATGCTTTTCCCATTGTAATTTAGGTTTTTCCCTGTCATTTAAGTTATATAATTGAAATGAGATATTGTTTATAGAAAAGTTGGTTTTTATCGAAACTTGAATTTATTCTGCAATCGATTACTTGTATGAAGTTTGTTTGTAAATGAGTACTTGTATCGATTCTGTTTTACGCATTTTGTATTTGATGTAGATTGTCATGTCATTTTTGTCGGGATATTTATGTGTGCTGGGTTGTGTGAGTTGCTTGTGGGGGTGTGTGTCTTTACTTATGTGGGTGTGTGTTAGTTTTATCATATGTACTTGTGTGGTGTGCATGTATATATGTGTGAGTGTGTATATGAGAAGTAACCGGGTTTTCTGAATAAATTAAAGTGTATGTATATGAAATATGAATCTATTTGTACAAGAGGGATAGTCCATCTAAACAGTGGAATGCAGGCCATTTATTTGTATATGTTGCGTGATACTTCAAATTTTTCTATAATTACTTATGTTTAGGTATAATTAGACAATGAAGCTCTAGCATAATGTGTCACATGAGTCGTGTAATAACAGTGTTGTTGTGTGTTATATAAGCAATGCACATGTTGAGTTTGCCCCAGTATTGCTAGTTTATATTTATCATGTTCTTCTTTGCTAACTGACATTGAATGCATCCTTTTAACTATAATTTTTAGTTGTTGCTTCTTTATATTAACAGGTTTATGTTGCTATTTAGATTTAATTATTTATAATTTGTTGTCTCTTTTAGCATGGTAAAGAAAGCACCAAATTACAACATAAGAAAGATTTATTTGAAAAGACTGATTAATTGAATTTTGTCAAGGCAATATAAATAGGTATGTAATAGAGTTCATTTTATGTGTGCAAGCAAAATTTTATTTTTCTATGCTTGCTTTAGTAATCTTTTTGGTGTAATTAATAACAATTTTGTTGGGAGAATTATTTATTATTTTTTCTAAAATTCTAACGAAGCTTGAAAAACTACAAAAACTTTGATCTAGACTCTAAAACATCATATAAATCCCTAAGACCAACCCCCAAAAGTGTAAAAGGACACAAAATAACAATGCCTAATCATATAATCATTGAAACATGACTAGGTTTTTGCATAAAAATATAAGTAATTTTTTTTCAATTCCTAAACTTCTATCACACGAGCTGCCTTGAAGTTCAGTTAGCCAAATATAACTCAAAATTAGAAATAAAATCATAGTAGTTGTTAGTCATCGACTAACCGAACTACATTAAAACATGTGTTTTCAGTTTGCTTAGTTTATATTTCCTAAATATTGAAGTTACAATCTTTTGCAGTGTTTACATTCTAGTATAAGGTTAAATCTAGCAGCACCACACTTAAAATATTGAAGTTGGGTCTTGGATAAAATTAAATTTAATAATTTCATATGCTGCTTTTAACATCAATTTGGCTTGGAGCTGAAAAGTCGGTGAAATATTTTTTTTATATAGTTAGCAATGTGAAAGAAGAAACATTCATTCTTGATAAAGCAAGGCTCTGTTTGAATAGGTCCAAATAAGCCACTTTTATGTCATTTTTAATCTGGAAAAAGTTTTTTAAACTTTTGTCTAAAACAAAAAAGTTCTACTAAATTACTTATGAATTGGTAAACAAATTTTCAGATTTATTCATTTTATAAAAGCAAAAGATAAACTGAAAAGGACAAGGATTCTTTTGTTATTTGTGGCCAGATATACTCCGCCTCCTCCATAAGCTTAATTTTGTTGCAAATATACTCAGCCAACTCTATAAACTTACATTTGTTGCAAGTTTCAAATAATTTACTACAGATTCCCTTCTGTACTTTTAAGTTAACAATAACCCCATATTTATATTCAAAAGTGCATGAATTTGTACCATACTTGAAACATTAATTTGTATAATTTGTCATTGATCCTTCCATTTTTTGGAAATATAACCATCTCATGCATTGGTTTCCTCCATTGACAACTTCCATCCATCACCGTTACGTTTTTTGGATCTTCTGCTTGGTTTTCTTTCATTTGGAAGGCCTATAGACACCATTGCACTTTCCTATCCAAATTTTGTTATCTGCGTAAAAAAAACTTCATGATGGCTTTCGTAAACAACATATGTATGTATATCATTCTTTTTTCCTTCATTGATATTATAATCTAATATTTTTGTATGGTAGAACCATATATACTACCTTAGTTGGATGGAACTCCAGCTTGAAAACTATTTTAATCTTGTTTTTGGCTCCTCCATCTTGTTGCCTTTAACATTGTCGGGGAATTCTATGTTGTATACCACACTCTTATACAAATTCACAATGTTGGAAAATGGCTCAGTTTCTCTAATGAAAAATTTAATAATATTTGTCCTCCTTTTATTTCCCCTGACACCCTTTTTTTATTGTATGTAAAAAATGACTATTTGTGCCTGTGTTTTGAAGAGAGAAGAGAGAAGAGGGGTTCTTATTACATAGATTAACTGAGTTGGGTTAGTCTAATGAAAACAAGGGTGCAGATCCGAGTATTCCCAGCTCAGTCGTCTCTTCAATATTTGGTAATTAGGTACAAAATTAAACTGCAACTTGTAGTGTTTTCTTACGTATTTTGAGTTTTAACAAGAATAGTTTGGGCGATGAGTCGCTTGGCTATCAGAACAAAAAAAATTGTTGGAACTGTGTTACATTGATATTTTGGTTTTGAGTCTTTTGACATAGCAACGTTATTTGTGGAATGTATGATCCTTAACTAATTTTGCACCTTTATACCAAACCTATTTTGTATGCAGAATTTCGCTAGCCTCATTTTTTTATTTTGCAGACAGAGGACTTGAGCACAAATTTTTTGAGTTGGGACCTACGATTGAGGCAGAAGGAGGTTGTAGTTAGTGCATTACTGTGTTGCTCATGCTGCTAGGTAAAATTGTTAATCAATAGCTATAAATTACTTATTGATAAAATCAAGAACTTAACTTTGTTTACTGAAACTGCTACATATAGTAATAATCTATCTATCTTGAAACTTTCAAATTCTGTCTTTATCACTACTGAATTGAAAAAAAATCCACTATATTTTTTTCTGTATAGCGTAAATCAATTCTAACTGGATAAACTTTTTATCTAATTAATTTTAATAGTATTTCTGGCCATTATATTTCATGGGGTACCTAATGGTTTTTTTCTTCTTTATATGCCAAAGAATGATATAATGTTAATGTTTTTATCTCTACTGAATGTTCTACTCTGACTAGAACATCACTAATCAAAGGCATCCAATTTTCCTAGAAATAAAATCATTTATGGAGCTCTTTTTGCTTCTGGAGCTTGGCTGGTTTGCTTTTTCTTAAACAAGTTCTTATCTTTTACGATGTCACTAAAAAGGTTAGTGATAATTAAGTATCTATGGTACTCTTTGTTTTTCGTAGTCTATAAAGTTTAGGTTTTGCTTGTTTAGAAACCTAAAAATTGAGTAGTGGATATTGAATACTTACGATTGATTAATGAATAGTAAAGAAGCTTGTTAATTTATTTAATGATAAAGCAAATGCTTTCAAAAGAACAACATGAAGGTCAAGAAGCTGTGATTAGAAGTAGCAATGGAAGGTACCAATTCAATCATATAAATCCATTTCCAGTCAGTTTAGTGTAGTTTATAAACTTTTGGATTCTTTTTGAATCAAAACTATGTAATTTGGAATCTTTTCTTATGTTGGATAAATTTAGTTATGTCTATTTTCTATATGACTGTTCTTTAAAGTAATCACCATTAAGTGATATTGCTTATAATTTGCAATCACTGCTCCTACTTGATTTCCTTATCATCCGCAATTCTGCATAGAGGTTAGATATAAATAATTCAACTCTCTTACAAGTTGCATAATTATGGTTTCTAACATGAATTATTTATTTTTTGCAGATCTTGACACTTTTGTGTATATGTTAGAGGTAAACAAAACAGTTGAAAATTGTAACATTTTATTTGGAAAAAAAAATATTTGACATAATAAATACACTGCTTATGCCATGCAAAGCTGAGATATGATATAGGGACCCATAAGGGTATCATTAATGCTAGTGATCTTCAGGTACATGTTTTATAACTAGATCGTGTTTGTAATGGTTCGATCTAGCAGAGTTTAGATTTCATATAAAATCTGTAAAGTTAGTGGCGAGAGACTGTAATTTAATATTTTCAGCTAGTTGATGCAGCAGTTCAATTGGAATGAAAATTTTGTATTTGTCCATCTATCAGTGAACCGCACACACGATATATGTATATGTTTTCCAATATCAGTGCATACTGATCAACTAATGATGCCTTGGGGTTCACCAGTTGGTGTCATATTGTTGTTCCTTTTCTTGAATAGTGACACCAGTTGACACTTCCATTTGTTCGGAGAATAGTTTTAAAGAAGTGCTATGTCAACATATGCTTACTGAAGCAATAAACACAGTCGATAACCGGGCTATGTTCATTTTGAAAATGAGCTTTGCTCATTTTGAAATTGAGCGAATAACTCTGTTGAATGGAAGGAATGCTCAGTTTCTTAGCTAAGCTTGTTCGCTCAGTTTGAAAATGAGGGAATGCACTATTAGAAACCGAGCATAGTTTCTTAACTAAGCAAACATGCTAAGTTTGAAGAGGAAATGGTTAATTTTTGAATGAGCTTACCTTGATTTCAAGCTGAGCGAACAACTCAGTTTCCAAACTGATCTTTCGTTCAATTAGCTAATTGAATAGATTTCTCAATGTTTTAAAACCAAACAAATTTGGAATGTTTCAGTTTTAAAAAAGCGAAGATTGCTGGGTTTAAAAATGAAATTTTTATCGTTTCTTTTTTCCATTATTTTTCTATTTTGTTTTGTAAGCTGTGTAGTGTCTATAAATATGTAGGCTTTAATCAGAGCTGTGGAAGAAAAGCAAAATCAGGAGCTAGTGTTAATGGTAATGAAGGAGTAATTTGTTCAGAAGATTCCAAAAGAGATGTCGTTGTTGAAGTTTATAGTAGTAAAATTTGAAATATCATATGAACTTTGTAGAATTTGGTATGTTTAATGTGTTTAACGTTTATTTTGATACTCAATTTAACTTTGGGGTTTGTGTCCGTAAGCAAAAAAAAAAAAAAAAAAAAAAATAAATAAATAAATAAATAAATTGTTTCATAAGGACAAGGGACCAAAATTTTATTCTCAAGAACAAAATTTAGTGCAAATAGAGGAATTTAGGGGTCCACTATAATTCCTCTATTTACACTAAATTTTGCCTTTATAGACAAAATTTTACCTCTTTGTCCTTACGGAACATTTTTGTGATCATTTTGTCCTTCAGGGTATTTTCCTGTTTAACTTTTATATTAAATATATTATAGTTGTATAACATGTTGAATTGAGGGTACAGTGAAAATTTGTAGGTGTTGCAATGAACTTGTAGGGTTTAATGACTTATTTAGTATGTTTGATGTCTTCTTTTAAATTTGGTGAACTATTAGTTTGAAATTTGTATAAATTTGAATTTGTATAGTTGAATGAAATAATATATGATGATACTATAAGATGCTGATGAGATATGGTCAAGGAGTACCAAAACTGTAACGGTTATAAGTGTTGGAAACTTTTACATTCATGTATATGTGCAGAAATTGTTAACGGTTATAACCATTGAAAGAAAATAAATTTCCAACAATTATAACCATTGGAACTGAATAATATACCAACGGTTATAATCATTGGAACTACAAAACTCCCAACGGTTATAACTGTTAGCATGATAAAATTTCCCAGCAGTTATAATCGTTGGTACATACGCTACAAAATTTACCATGCCCTTTCTTCTAACGATTATAGTCGTTAGTAATTTGACTTGTAACGGTTATAACTGTTACAAAATGACAATTCTAGTGTAGTGTCTGTAGTATTTTTAGGTTGGTCCCAATCCTGAATTCCTGCAAACTTAACAGGATCCATTCCTATGCCTTGCCCTGATATGACATGACCCAACAATCTCAGTTCTTCCTTCCAGAAGTAACACTTTGAAAACTAAACTCTCAGCTGATGCTTTCGTAATATTTCCAAACAATTCTCAAATGTGTCTTGTGGTCTTTCATAGTTCTGAAACAAAACAATATATCATTCATGAACACATGCACGAACTTATTCTACTAATCTATTAAAACTCAATCCATTAGATCTGCAAAATATGCTGGCACGCCAGTCAATCCAAATTGCAACACCAACCACACATAAAATCCGGATGGTGTCCTATAAGTAGTATTCGACACACTATAGCTAGACACTCTCTGCTGGTGAAACCCCATCGCCAAATCCATTTGGGAAAATGCTTTGTCTTTAGGAAGATGATTAAACAAGTCATCATTTTTTGACAATGGATACTTCTTGTTGGTCACCTTATTCAACTGACGATAATCCACACACAATCTCAAGATTCATCAGCCTTGGTCGCAAACACTACTAGTGCACTCCACTCGGTTACACTTCTCCAAATGAATCCTTTACTCAAAAGATCCTTCACTTATACCTTTAAATATCGTTGTTCCTTAAGCGTCATTCGCCTAAGAGGCATAACAATAGGTCTGACTCCACCCACTAGATCAATTAGTAACTCAATTTCTCTTTGCGCTGGCAGTCCCTTGACCTCGTCAAAGACAACAGAAAACTCTCTAACGATCGGCACCGATGACAATCCATCCCATAGAATCAAAAGTGAATATAAAAAGCTGACTTGGACCCCATCCTTTGGCAAGCAGCGTATCACAACCATTGACCCTTCCATGTTCCAGATTATCTCCTCGAGTCTCTCGCAATCCACTATAGATGTGAATTTCTTGAGCCAATCCGTATCCTAAATAATCCTAAACCCAGCGAAGTTCAAAACAAAGCAATCACACACAAAAAGCAACCATGACTCACTAAGACTAGACCATGACAAAGCATACAAAGCAAGAAGGACCCCCAACTGGGTTAATCACAAGCAATGGTCTATCAACAATCTCTGGTTCTAGATCTGACTTGCAAACCAGCTCATTACAGATTAAAGAATGTGATGCTCAAGTATCAAACAAAACTCAAAAAGAAACACCTCTAACAGAAAGCATACCTTCATAATAACATCCTTCCCCTTCTCTAATGCAGTTGGATCTCTCGAAGATAATGACACATCATCCAATGCATATGCCTTCACAATCTACTTATCCTTTGGTGGCTATGGACAATTCTTCCTCAAATGCACAGTCTTACCACAGTTAAAAAACTTTTCTCGCTTTAGGGTCCTCACAATCCTTTGAATAATGGTCCTTCTTGTGACAGTTAAAGCAGGTAACCTTACCCTTAGGTTTCTTCTAGCCATCCTTCCCTTGTTGTTGTTGTTGTTGTTTTCTCTTTTCATTTCACGTTTTCTTGCTCATGACGCCTTGTTGTGGCTTCGACTCCTCCTTACTTTCAACAATTCCTCCTCCTTTCCTTGGGAACAAACTCTCGTGGGTGAAAGGTTTATCGACCAACTTCTCATATGGGTCCTCGATATGATCTACCAATTGTTTTTTAAGACATTCATCGAGTCCCATGATAAACTTCTTGTTCTTCTGATATAAAGTCTTGATATAAAACGAGCATACTTTAACAAAGCCTCAAAATCCACTACATACTCGGCCATAAGTCTCCCGCCTTGCTTTAGCTTATTAAATTTATTAAGGAGGATCGACTTCTGGACCATAGAAATAAACTTTTCCTCAAACTTAGTCTTAATTTAATTCCAAATTATATAGTCCTACTGAGTCTCAAGAATAATGGAGTTCCATCAATCCATAGCTCTCCCTAAAAGGTGCCTCGATGTGAGCTTCATTTTCATTTCATTATCGATTCCCAAGTCTCTGAAGATGCGAACACAAGTATCCAACCAATTCTATACTTTGATTGTAGATTCCGTCCCACTAAATAGTTTTCCACCTAGAGAAGTATAGTCCTTGCCATCTTGGCAAAATCAACAACCCTAGGTGCCTACATAGAAGCACCATCATCTACTGCCACCTGTGGAGTGGGTATCCGTCTCATGATCGTTGCCATCACAGCCTCGAACATAGTAGGAAAATAGGGTGCAACAACAGTAGCAGTTCCCAATTGACTAAACCTCGCCTACCTCTCCAGTAACAGGCTCATCTCTAGCAGCATTCCTTGTAGTTTGACAACTCATTGAATGAACGATCCACATCAGAGAAAGGCCGCAATGGCGCTCAAGTGCTAATTAAACTACTATACGATATTTTATTTAATATAGTTATTATCTAAATAAAATTAAAAGTACATCCCTCATATAATTTGTGCTCTTAAACTCTCGGTTAAATCGATTAACTAATGCTCTGCTACCAAGTGTGATGACCTCCCTATATCTATTGCGCTAAACTATAAAAAAGGTACGCTGTATGACGTGCCAAGGAGATATGAGATGATCATCGAGTAAAGTAAACCAAAATAGAACCTATCGTATAACTCATAGCGCATGGATAATATATAATAATAAAATGAACAACAGGATATAATAGTGAAGCATAACAAAGCAGGAAATCTCATCTCCATGAAATCTCAAATATCAAGTACAAAATATCTCAATAACTCTAAACCTCAATACATCCTTTATCAGAGTGTATAACAAACAAAATAGTAGAAATCATCCAAACAATTATAAAGTAAGAATAGTAGTACGCCAGCCTCTTTCTCGTCATTGTACAACATCAATGTCACCAACCTGTCTCTTGTACACAATCTATTCATCAACATCTTCGATGAACGCCCCAAGTTAATAAGAGGAAACATAAAACCTTGAGTCATACAATAGTCTAGTATAAGCAATAAAAGACTATCACATAGGATAATTTGAATAGACAGTTCAAGTCTCACCTTACCTGTCCCTGTAACCGAAGAGTTTGCACATAATAATCTCATTAGTTATGCTACTCAAACAAATAAAAGTAGATACTATTTAGAATACGATTCCCGATCCCCACTTCTCCTCAGTATCCAATGGTGATAGTTTCTCCAAAGATAATAGAAGAGAATACACAATAAACCGTAACATTCAATAACCTAGCTATCACCGACTAAAGCCTTGAATACGTTGATGCTGAATGACTAGCCGTTGCCATCCGTCAAGGGATAATAGAAAATCCTGGTTCTAGATGGGTTAATTTATGTCCCATGTATGTTTGTCTTCTCAAGACAACTATATCACATCCCAAGTGATCCAGCATACTCGATCTCTTAGATATAAGCGTCCCCAGATATCCCTGTTTCGCTTCCGCTAGACTCCTTCGACTTATCAATTATTCACTGACACTTCCAATCATGTAAGACATCCAGGACTCCATCTTTTAGCTCGAATCCCACTTAAGTCAGTCCATTATCTTGCAGCATCATTCCACTTTGAGTTATCTAATTCTTCCGCCTTCGATCACTCTCGCCTAAGTTCGCGATCGAAGAATCCACACTACCTTGATGATAACTCCCCCTCCCCGTAGATGATATCGACTAACGGATACCACCACCATGCTCCTAAAGACCACAACTTCCTATGGCTGAAACCCGTCGTCTCATCTCCTTTGTTTGATAGTCAAAATTTAGCTAAGCACTGGACTACTGAATCCCTTGCACCAAGTGTTTCCATCCACTTCAATCTTATACCTTTTTTCCACCTCGAAGGTTCATGTGTCGGCCCATGCCCAAGCACGCGAGGTATTGCACTTCGACCAATCAATCATCACCAAACTTTGCATAAGACTCCCAATAGGCATGAGAAAACCATGCATTAAGTTTAGCCACTCCTTGATCAATCCATATGGATCGATACCGATTTATAGGCCATGGATCAGTATCGATCCATACGCCATGGATTGGTACCAGTCCCCATCCTTAGCATATTTTGACTTGAAAACTTTTGTTCCGCCATTTTGCCTCCTCAAGATGCCACACACCAAACCTCATCACCCTATGATGCATCATGATGGATCGAAACCGGTCCATAGGGCATGGACCGGTACCAGTCCTCATACTTAGATATTTTACCGAAGATAATTTCTGAGCGCCATCCCAATATCCTATAGAGCTCCTCCACCAAGTTTCGTCTGAATTCGATCATCTAAACCTTCGATTTACTCTATTATTTGATTCTAAATCCTGCAACACACAATTCTAAACAAACAGATTATGCATAACATACAATTAACCTAATAAAACAATAATTCGTTCAATTTCGAACATGTAGAATCATATAAACACATACAGACATGATTCATATCATAATAATCAAAAATCTATCATTATTCGACATTATTACACATTAAATCATGATAGATCTAACAAATTACATGATATATGATCAAATTAGATTATCCTAGGATGTATAGATCTAAAATAAACATATACATCCGGTCACGTATGAGGTTTTTGATTAACCTAATTAACACATAAAATCCATTGTAAGCACGGAGAGATCTCTATCATCTCACAAAATCCTAGGTTAGATGCAATAGAGCGGAAAACAAATTTGGATAGCGAAGAAACAGAGAAGAAAATCCTTGAATTCAATGCAAAACAACGAGATCCAATCTCCTTTGATGTAATTCTTACCTCTAGATGGGATATAAGCTGATTTGAGAAAGAAAATAGGATTTAAGCGAATTAGGTTTAACCAGAGATTCTCAGAAGCTTAACCTAATGTGTGAAATGGGGAGAAGAACCCTAATTCTCCCTTCAAGCCTCTTATTTATAACCCCAGATCATTAGTCTAATGGGGTAATTATTCAGCTAATTAGTTGTCAATTAACCTGGCCAATAGAAACAAAAACTTAAAATAGCGATATCTTCTGGACCGCTGAGCCAAATCTTTAATTTGATCACTCTATGGAATGACTAACCACCATTCCAATCCAATGAGACTAATTACAGTACCTGGTTTGGTCCCAAAATAAATTTATAGCTAAAATAGTATGTCATAAGGGTAAAATGGTGACAAAGCGATTCCATAAAAATCATGGACATGTCTTACATCCCCATTAACATAATACAAAAATTCGATAACGATATGACCACTCAGGAATTATACCAATTATTTATACATAAAATACATATCATTATAGTAGATATAAATGAATAATTTAAAAACTAGTTTAAATGTGATCATTATCAGTACTTAACTATTTCACGAAGTTAAGATAGTTTGTATTGTGTGATTCTTTAAATGTAGAAGTAGATATTATCATGAAGGACACATGGTTTTTTGTGAAATAATATAGTAGTAAATGATTTATAGATGTGGCTTCATTTTTTATAGATTAAGGAAACATGTACAGTATGGAGAACAAAATGATATGAATGATGTACCATTAAACATTGTAGATATCAATCAAAGGTTGTATTTCTAGCTATACATTAGACATACTTAGAATACTAAAATAACAAAGCAGGTGCATTGAATCTCATTAACCTTTTACGGCTAGGAAGAAATTTAAGAAACCTTTTATGGCTAGACATAAATTCAGTGCATTGAAATAGATTTATTTTCATGCAAGCGTTGCATAAAATTTTCCTTAAGCGCACACGTAAGCACACAGAGATATTCTACAAAGTTTCACACAATATGAGCAGGTAGGAAAGATGTCGTTGCGACAACCACAAAATATTTTGGCCAACATGAGAAATTTTCTATATAGTCCACATTTTCTCAAATCTTGAATGGATAAAATACATATGAAATAAATCACACATTATTAATCAGAAGATAAAACAATAATCAAACAAGGAGAACAATAGCAGATCTGGACTCTAGGAGATCTAAATGACTGACGTAACAATTAGTTATCCAAATTTGTTTACGGCAACAAAACAATGAAGAGAAAGATAAGTGTTAAAGCAATTCAGTTGGATGGAGATAAATTAAAAAGAAGGAAAACCACAATATGTAGATCCATGCCCATTTTATGGTTTTTGCATTTAAAAAAAAAAGGAATTTTGTTAAATTTATTTAAGTAGTTGACGTAGAACACATGAACCAGATAGATACACATATGCGTCTTACTCTATCCTCAACAACCATGCTAACTTTATTACCATTAATTTGGCATTATAGAATACTATAAAAACTAAATAAATTTCAAACACCTTGCATGGTATTATAAATTTTTGGCTACCATAATGGACTGAAGGATGCTTAGATAACACCAAAAATATTCCTTCACATTTCTAGCTTTGGTTAGCATGAAATATAGAATTTTTTAACTACCGGGATGAAGTGTAAAACTGAGAAATAAAATGAAAACTACTCCTTTAGATTTCTATCTTAGGTTAGTGTGAAACAAAAACACTATTATTTATGAATACAATATAGGGCATTTTAACTTAAACAAAGCTCAAGTTTAAAGATCCATCAGGAAGAAACATGGTAAGTTGAAACCAAGCTTACATTCATAGAAATGTAGAATTTTAAGCCAACTGCATCAACAAGTGCTAAACATAATTCATTGCCAATATATTTCGCCCTAAATGAATAATTCCAAACATATTCAACGCATAGTAAATGTGATGCACACAGAGCGTAACCAAAATTTTAAAACTATATAGCAACATGTAAAATTGAAAAGCACAAAAATTATCGAGCAAACTATCCAGGATAACATTGACAATAACCTGTATACTTAGAATAGAGGAGCTGAATAATAACCAAGTCCCAATCTCAAGCTAAGAAGCAAGATTGTTGTCGCTGAGAATTCAAAGTGAGCAAATAACTGAAGTAAATAACATAGGATAAACATATATAATTGCAAAATTGAAATTGGTCCTTGCAAAAGGGGTTGAAAATTATCCATAGTTAAAGGATGGCGTAGGAGGGAAAATAGAGAGGGATGCAGGGTGGGCGGACATTTAATATATAACATGGGAAGACGACGATATTTTTTGCCTACCCATATTTTTTGTTAGACCTTAATTTAAGGTTTAGGAAATTTGAAAAGGGGAAATAACGTACAACTAAATTGTGCATTTAGTAAAAGTGATAAGTTGTGCAAATTTTAAATTTATTTAGATGGATAAATAGAAAATGCATCCTGAAGTAGTTGGGAATAAAGATTTAGAGCTATCGATAAATAATAAAGAAGGAAACAAAAAGTTATATTGTTACAGTAATTAATATGCATGAATGATTTATTTTTTAGTTTGAAATGGCAAAAAATATTGCAACGACTTGCCTTTTCGATCGCTTCAAGCCAGTAATTAAACCAACTTAAACCGCTCGAAAGATAGATTGTTATTTAGCTATTGGTCTAAAACAGAATCAAACATAAAAATCACAGAATAAATAAAGTACAATATCCCACAGCGGAAGCATTTTACACAAAATATCAGAGTTGTACAATAAATTTTACACAGCGGAATAAATTTTTATACATGTCGGGGTTTTACTTAATTTTTATACAGCGGAATATTCAAAAATAAATTCATAAATTTTGAAATAAATAAAAGTTTTACATTTCAATCGAGCCTTGCGCGCATACACGTCTTTACGTTACTCTCCAGTTTGCGAGCTAAAATTTTTAAATTTAGAACACTTAGGATCTGACCCGAGCGCTTCAGGAAAAACACAAAACACTCGAATCAGGATTTATCATAGTTCAAGTAAATTAACTTCAGTACAAACTAAAATAAATTAGCTAATCCAAACATTTGGTAAAAATTGCTAAATATCAGAATTTCAAGCCACATATATTTCGATTAAGGAACTGCATAGGTAAACAATAACAACACAACAAGTTATTGACAGGATCAAAGACAAAATCAAGGGGCTGCAGGCTTTTTAAATCGCAAGTATTTCTTGGTATGTTTATTTTGCATACAACATTCCTCTCCATTTTGCGAGCTGAAATCTTTAAATCTGGAACACTTAGGATCTGACCCGAGCGTTCCATGCAAAACATAAAACACTCGAGTCAGGATTAATCACAGTTCAAGTAAATTAACTTCAATACTAACTAAAATAAATTAGCTAGTCCAAACATATGGTTAAAATTGCTAAATATCAGAATTTCAAGCCATATATATTTCGATTAAGTAACTGTATAGGTAAACAACAACAGCACAACAAGTTATTGACAGGATCAAAGACAAAACCAAGGGACTGCATGCTTTTTAAATATCATAGTATTTCCTAGTATGTTTATTTTGCATACAACATGTCTCATAAGAAAGCAAGCGAGAGTAAGATGTAGATTTGGATCCAATGCATAGCCAGGTATAAAATTTAATAACAATACACATGCAGCAAAATATAATGGTAACACATGTTTCTTGTTTCTACAGGCCAGAAAATATTATTCATGCATGTATCATTCATGTGAGAAAATAAGTACCATTAGATAACTAAAACAGTTCCTTTTCTCTTCTTCTTTTTTTTTTTTTTTTGTTATCAAAATGAATTTGTCTCCAAAGTCAAAGATTGTATACCTTATTGTTTAATATACAATCATATGAACCATTCAATTATTTCAAACTGAGCAGTATAAAACAACACCATGTTGTTGTCCACATGTTGAACTAGATATTAGAAAGAATCTAAACTACTATACATCATTCCCTAGTCCCTAGAGATACATGAATATTATTTTAAATATTCGTCTTCTATCACATCTCTACATGTAAACTATATTGCATTATTCCCGCAAATAAATTCCATCAGCAAGGTGGAGCAAATGATTTTATATCATTATTTGAGATGCACATGCATACCCAGACAATTTATATGTGCATATGTAAAAAGTATGATATGGTGCCAAAATAAAAATAGACAATCAACTGGTAAGGTAAGTGGTAGATAGCAAACAGGCGCACTTTAGGACATTTAAGTTAAAATAGAACGAGAAGGTTAGCAAATCAAACAATGGTTTAACTAATTTATTTAGTTCATAACGAAGTCAAAATTCTTGAAACAAAAGTCAATCATAAGAAATTTACTCACATATCGTCCCACGAATCAGAGCAAGAAGAGATAGGCAAACGATTTTCCGACCATTCGATGTCATTGCTACAATAGTAGGCGAGCTAGCTTGGAGTGACACGAGGTGAACGGTGCGCAATGCATAGCGGCAGAGAGGACATGGTTGCCGGGTTCAGGAGCTGAGGAATGGAGGGAATAGCGAAGGGGAAGAAATGGCGGCGATCGGAGAATAGGGTGCGATTTGAGAAAAAGAAGAAATTCGGAGGCCATTAACTAATTTGGGGAAAGCCAATAAGATTTTTGGGGATAATGAATTAGGGTCGGCTGTTAAAAATACGAGAAGAGTTGCAGATAAAGGGTAAGGCAGAAACTTAGTAGTATATTTATATTAACATATGTGCAGTCGCGTTTTATTTATTTACGAAGGAACGTTAAATTTTGAACATTTATGGAAATGTGTTTAGGGAAGAATAGAAAGCATTTATGTTATATATATGTAGTCATTAAAACATTTTATATTTATAGTAGGCAGTTCACAAAAAGAAGGGAGGAAGGTATAAAGGGCAGGTAATGAACGTGATTTATTTCCCTAACGTGACTCTTCACATGTAGTAAGGATACAAAGGAAATAAATTAGCGGACTAGACATGACATGTTAATCTAATCAACATTTATTTCTTATTCAAAATTCAAAAGAAGATTACATAAGGAAAGAGAATAACGGAAAGTAATGAATGCATAATTTATTGTTTAATGCTAAATGCTAGAAAGTATGTGAATTTTAAAATTTCAAACGCATAATATTACATATCATGTGTTAAACGTTTTGCATAGATAAATGTTAAAAGTTTTATGGTATTTTATTTTTCTTTAGAATATAAACAACATGGTATAAAATATCAGGAAAATACATACATATATACGAAATAAGATACACGAAAATATAATGTTGGGAAATAAATTAATAAATTGGAAGAAAGAAACGAATGCATATTAATGAAGAAATAAAGTGCAGGGAAAGGAGGCAGTGAATTTGGGGAAAGTAGAAAAAGAAGGGGAAACAATAAATATGTTTTATGTTTTTTTTATATATGTTAACATAAATTTTCATTAACTGCGATAGTTAAAACATACAATATTTACCTTTGACACTCAATGTCTTACAATTCTTCCTATATAAATTTAAATTGGAAACATTCATAAATTTATTTTCAATTATCACATTATTGCCTATATTGAACCTTAAAAATAAAATCAAGGATTCAACTGCAATTTTTTTCCAACAATAGTTCAAAGTTCGCTAGTCCAAATGTATAAACATAAACAATTTAATAATTTCCACTATTATCAATCATAATTTAACGAATTGTGTTGTTTATCACAAATATAATTTTAAATCGTTCATTAACAACATCATAAATCTTATTTACAATTCATTCTAAATTCAAACATTAGATTAAATTTAAAATTTAAATGGTCGTAATTTTAAGGGATATTACAGTCTCCCCCACTCAGAACTTTTCGTCCTCGAAAAGGAATGAAATAATGAACTAGTAATTAAACGATACTCCATTCGTATGCATATCATTTTCGATTGCTTGTTCAAATACAAAATTTTGCTTTCATTTAGTATTGTTAACCCGATCACTCTAGTGCGGAATTTTGACTTGACTTCTTGATTAGAAACTTCCATTCTCCTTGCGCAGCAATAAACTATGATAGAGAACTTCAGATTCTTATCAAAAACTCATATCAGTGTTCATCGTCGAGAATCGAGCGAACAATTATATGTGAAATCAAAATCTTGTATTCAAAACTAAATCAAAACTGTTATGTGAATATAATGGTTTTCGCATATTGACACATTATAGTTCATTAATTTTTTTTGTTATACCAATGTTTATAATTCAAGTGTCTGCAATTTATATATAATTTTAAAGTTTATAAGAAAATATTTTTGAAGAAAAATTATTTTATATATAAATAATACCTTATATCAAAAGTAGTTTTTGATAACTCGATATTTCCGTAAGTTTATCATCGTTCTTCAAGAATCTGGTAATGCGTTGATCAAGCGCAAAACTAGAAATCTCGAAGTACTACGTAAACTCGTTTCAACATCCAGTGAAAATACTTAAAAATGAATTAAAATAGATAAAAGAAGTACCATCCAATAAACCAACCGATGAAACTTATTCATGAATCGCAGATACAAAATTGTTACGCCTGGTTCCCTCAGGAAGCATCCGTACCCGTAGGAAATCTCTTCCCTACGAATTTCGTCATGAAAAATCAACAGGATAAATCAATAGAAATAGAATAGAAAAACCTGAGATCATCATGGAACGCATCCCCTAAGGT
This sequence comes from Allium sativum, assembly GCA_030737875.1. Taxonomy (NCBI): domain Eukaryota; kingdom Viridiplantae; phylum Streptophyta; class Magnoliopsida; order Asparagales; family Amaryllidaceae; genus Allium; species Allium sativum. The sequence continues at coordinate 321,733,497 of CM060913.1, forward strand.
TTCTCTATCACCAGGTCGAGAGGACAAAGTGTCGCGGCCATAAGTGGCTAGGCAATCACTGCCTTACGTATTTCGCCATAACACCTCAAAACAATCGCATGGATCACAGTTTACATTTAGTAACACTGGTGGTTACATCTCTATCACCCGTAAACCTTAGGCAATCACTATCCTATGAATTACGCCATGTGGACCGCAGATACGCAATGGTTACGTCTGGATCCCCCAGGAAGCATCCGTACCCATAGGCTTTCGCAGCACTGTGATTTCGCCATCGTAAAACGACTATAGATCGCAACAGACACAATGGTTACGCCTGGTTCCCCTAGGAAGCATCTGTCACCGTAGGCCTTCGCGGCCCTGTGAATTTCACTATGCAACCAAGTTCAAAGGAAACACTCATGAGTATTATGTCCGGGCAAGCACAATCAAAGAAATATCAACAAGACTTCCTAGCGAGTAGGACCTCGACTTTCAATGGATGTACTTCCTGTATCTTTTGTTCGAAATCATATAATACTATATATAATATTCATTTCACTTCGCGTATATAGGACATATATAAAATTTCATTTATATAAGATTTCTTAAATCATATTTCAACATGTCATTCTTGTACAAAATCCATTATATACAAGATATCATTTCATATCAATTATCTTCCAAATCAATAATTTTGAATTCAGTGCATTCTTATATTAAATTTTCATATATATATATATATATATATATAAGTTTCGATAACTTTCGTCTCAAGTATCCAAAAATCGAAGATCTCGAAATTCCATTTCAATACCATATATTAATCGATTCAGACATTCAATATCATTTCAGTTTCAGATTTACAAATCAATTCCCCATTAAAACTTCAAATTCAATTTAGATTACATGTCACAAATATCATTATTCAACTGAATCTTTACATTCGATCATTTCAAACTTAAATTGTTCGGATCGGAAATATAATTTTATCTTCAAAATAGTTAAGTTAAATTTAAACTAGTTTCAATAAAATAATAAGCTTGATACACTATAACAAATTTACCTTTTAATAGCACATGAAAAACGCTATAATAGGTTACCATAGCATTAGTGACGACGCTATATAACAACATGCAATAATAGCCCTGTTATATCTTATAGCTCAAATCTAAACGCTATAGTATTATACATTTTATAGCGCATGTTCACCAGCATAAAATGTTTTACATAGCGTTCAGACCTTGCAATTATATTCGCTTACTAAAATCTTAAGTTATTTTTTTATAGCGTTATCAGTAATTTCATAGCACATATTCATTGCTATGAAAAATGTTTTTAGTTTTGCTTTTAAAAAAAATTCCGCTATTATTGAATTCCCCGTTGATATATAGCGTTTAGACCTTACCATGTTAAATACTCGCTTTTTTTTTTAGCATTATCACTGTTTTCATAGCTCATATTCAGTGATATGAAAAGTTTTCCACATGGTTTACATTTTATATAGCATTTCACATTTTAATTCCATAAGTGAAGTTTCCCGCTATGAATATTTATCGTATATATAGCGTTTTCAGTGTTTTCGTAGCACACATTCGATGATATGAAAAGTTTTTCTGCACTATTTAATTTTTTACATAGCATTTCACTTTTTATTTCCATAAGTGCAATTTCCTGCTATTAATATTTTTAATATATATCACATATTTCAGCTATGATCTTTATATAGCAAAATCTCTTATTTAGTTTGTGCACAGTTCAAACAATTAAACAATAAATTCACAAGTCAAAACTGTCAATAGTAGAAAATTAGTACCAAAAGCATATTTGATTTCAATTACTAAGTCTTCTCTAATAAATCTATTAGTAAATATAGAAATAATTCAATATACATATTATTCAGACATTGTTTCAAAATAAGATTACATGAAAAATCACTTGTCTTCAGCTTGTAAGCTCGTCCAAGTTCTGAAACCTGCAATTCACAAGTACAAGTTACGATCTTATAACAAAGCAAAATGGAAGAAACACAAGAAAAATGAAACAAACACATAGCATTTGTAAGCAAAATGCAAGAAATTCGGTCATACTGTAAAGTTACATGAGAACCGATTAACATGACCAATAACTTGTTGGAACAACAACTCAAATTGACCTGGGTTACAATTGGAATCAAGTTCTGGCTTTATCTGGCGTTTAAAGCGACAAACGAAATCTTGACATACATTAGCAACCACTGCTTTATCTGTAGGACTCCCTTTTGCCGTTTGAGACATATTTGGATTATTCTTCTCCAAAACTCTATATCTTCTTCGTTGTTCCGATCTATTTGTATAACCTACATACATGTAACATTTGTTTTCAAGTTAGGGGAACAGCAGTTGTTTTTACCAGACCAGTTTCATTTCAAATAGCACGTAATGATGTATAAAAAAATAAATAGAGGATAATACATCTTAAAGTCGAAAACTTACTGTTTTGTTAGGATCATAACACACACATACTGCAGCTACCATGTCGTTGAACTTTGCACAAGTTTTATTTCCAACCAGAACTACCTGTTTCCTTGATGGTACCGAGAGCATATACACTGCACAACACATTATGGCAACGACAACGCTATGACTTTTCAATCTTTTTTCAAATACTTCCTGCATATCGTAATCAAAACTGGCGTTACAAGATCTATTTCTTTTTTAAATGTGTTAAGGTAAAATCATGAGACGGCAGCCTCACATCAACTTCATCAAATTTATAAGATGAAGGTTGTTTCACGTTCAATCACTGATTACCTCAGCAACTAATCCAGAATTATTGGTAACCATATATGTTTCTCCCCTTGTAAAATGTTGAGCGAAATTTGATGGGTTTGAATAATAAGTATTTGCAAATATTGATATTAAGAACGATTTTATCATCTTCTCGATTTCTTATATATAATAATTAAAGTACATGTATCACCTGCATCAAATAATGAATACAGATGATTAATTTTATTACTGATGGATATTAATTATTAAAAATTTAGATTCATCCCTTATTTTCAAGTTTGATACATGAAAAACCCTCCTTAGAAACAGGTTTTAAATTACTTTTGAAATTATTTTTAACAGATTTTTCTTTTTTTCTCAAACATAAAATATGTACATCGCAGCAAGTTTCTGCTTTATGTTTGCATTCTGCCTAGAACTAAAATTGGAGGCGTTCTTCGAAACATGCTTTCAAGAAGGGAAGACTTCATTTTGAAACCTCAAGAAGGTGTTTTTACAAAAGTTCTATTTTAATTACCAATAAAAACGTCTAATATTTTTAAACAAACAGAAAAACTGGTAGCTCACGAAAAGATGTACCGTAGCAGTATTGTTGTAAGTGAAATGCTAAATCCACTCGTGCATCAGCGAGTGGAAGCATACTCGCACAAGTGATTGGTCAAGAAACCTATGTGGGACCGGACTTAATTCAATTTAAAAAAAATAATGTTGTGAAAAGCCGTGTCTCACCAATGAAATGCGTGAGTATGCTTGCACTCGCCTGATGCACGAGTGCATGGAGCATTTCTCTTTCTGTAATATACGGATCTTTCTCCTGAAATCATGGATCATAAGAGAACAAGATTGATTGCAGAAACTGAATTCCCAGATGGCTCTGCACCATCATGATCTGCTTTTAAGCATAATAGTACATATGGGTCTTCTCCAGGAGTACTGAAGTAGCCTCCGCCTTCTCTATCTAAAAATAACTCATCCTGGATAGTTATGTAATATATTGTTAGTGGCAACTAAGAATATATAGTAATATTAAATTCTGATATATTTTTTGGATACATATCAGCAAGCCACCATCTTCTTTTGGAATGATGGATTTCACAATTTTATTGATTCCTGAACTCTGACTATTTTATCCGAAGAGAATAGCATAAGACGAATACAAAATATGTGCACCTTAGTATGATTCACATATCGACCCTATGGGTTCAGAATTAGAAACCTAGGGTCCATGCTTTATCTTTCTATAAAAAAAATCAGGCCGAAAATATATGGCTATAATTGTAAGCAACAATTATTTGTGTCGCTGAAAATCAAAACCCAGTCTTCCTAGGATCAGATAATTATTACAACTACTTTTTTCTTTTCTTTTTTCCAATGGAAGGACATTGTGTTGGGTGTCTTCCATTAAGTGTAAGAAGAAATACAGCAAAATATAACGTTAAATTGGGTTGTCCTTCCTCTACAGTTAGTGAAGCTTAAACAATGTGTAGTGTCCACTTAGTATGTTAGGAATCAACATGTAAACTATTACCTTATCGGTTTTGTAATAAGCCAGAACATATACACCTTGGTGACAAATTTTCCATTGGAAGACGTAAATTTAGAGCAACAAACCTGAGTGGCTTGAAGTTCAATAGCCCAACTAAGCCACTCACTTTTACCTCCATACTCAAACAGATCGAGCAATCCACAAATCAAGAATGCATAATTGTCCAAGAAGACAGGTAGAAAATGCATAATCATTAAATACTTGCATTTAAAAAACGTACAAAAACTAATTCCAAATTAGTTAACCTGACCAATGTGGTAGAGGAAGAGAAAATGCATCCTTTCTAACAGCTTTCTAAGAAATAAGGAAACTTAACACTAAATGAATATCATCTTAAGGGAACTTTTGGGCTTGCTGGCAAAATTTTAAGGGAGTCAGCTACCTAAACAAATACAACAGCCTTAAACAGTAAAAAAAAAAAAAAAAAAAAATTGTGACATATATACAGACTGCAATTTTTACCGGTAGTCAATCTTGCACACCCTACAGAGACTTCTACTCTAAGATCTGTAATGTACATTCAAAAGTTCACTAGTGTATATTACAGTATTCCTTCAGCTGAAGGTATGGACACAAAATCAGAAAATAATCCTCTTTAAGTAAGCAACTGATAGATTAAAAAAAAACCAGAAAACTTGTATAACTAGCATACCTAGTTAGAAGTTACAGCTACATCAGCAGTGCAGTTAGTGAGGCAGATGTTGGCTTGCTGGTTGCGGTCCGAGAACAAATATCTAAAGATTTAGAGAAGCATAGGCTGCCATAATAGCAGCTTCGAGAGTAAAGGTTAGATATTTAGAGATTCTGATCTATGGTGCAAACTCGTCAAATTTAGCATGTTAGGAGCTTTCAACATGCATGTGTTTCATTGATGCAAATTAATTGTGCTATGTTTAAGAACTAACCAACAACAAAAGACTAGTTCTTTGATTGTGCAGAGGTGGTGAGTGAAAAAGAAGAAGACAATTGGGCTGGAAAAACAACCACTCGAGATGTTCTTATTCTGCAACCTAGTACTTGTAAAAGATCATTATCATTCTGAATTGCAAAGCCAATTCTGAAACTTAGTGCTTGCAAACTGTAAACCCAGTCAAGTTTACCAATTGATTAGCAAATCATAATAGAAAATTTGGGTCAGATGCATTTTAAAATTTTAAAATAACAGCAACATGATATATCTAAACTGAAAGTGAACATGTATTGCAATATACGGGAAGGCCAAATAAATGCCCTTTATGATTTGTGTTGACTTCATATTTAAAAGAAGGTTTCAATTGGTTTAGAGGACTATCTATGCAGCAGAAGTAGTCATTAAGTATCAATAACTCTAGCCGCAACAATAGCATCAACAAATACTTATCCATTCACTTGTCATATATAAGTTTTTTTCCTTTCTCTTTAGCTTCTTTATCATTCAGGCATGTAGCATGCCAAATAAGCCCACCAATCGCCATTATCGTTAGTGTTAATCTGGTTGAAAGCACCTGTAGTTGCAAGATGTCAATCAACATTACTCTTTTGTATATCGTATCCAATATTTACAGGCTTTTATAGGGTTAAGTATGTAAGATTATGCAAACCCAATATTGATCTGAACATCATAATATATTGTTAAAATTATCTAGGCGTGTAATTTGTGAAATGGTACCGAGGATAACATACGGTTTACAGCCATGATGATGTTTTTACACCTTTTAATTCTAACTGGTGCTTAGTAGCATATACATATTTCTAAAGTACATATATAATAAAGAGTCAATACATCAGCATAACACAGAAGAACTATTTCACAAGTTATTTTGGATGTGACTTAAAAATACTAGAATTCACTCCATTTTATATTGAGTACAATGAAAGCATATCATAATATGTAAGAAAATATATTAAAATGGATAGGGACACAGAGCAGTAGGTGGGTTATTAGGCTGTAACCGTAATAAAATTGTTTACATGTCAACGGTTCTTTCATAGCACCATGCAAAGACGAGGGATAGTATCATTTATAGACAAATCTGTATTTATTAATACTAAATATATATGGTTAACGTAAAAACAAATGCAATACGCTAACCAAAATTAAATATACAACTCTGATTTAGATCGTCCATACTAAGTTAAACTTGAGATTACAGAAATTAACCATCAATGTTGATAGAAAATCACCATCCCTAATTTTCATTGGTAAAAAACCGGGAACAAAGACTACATGCAAAAGTCATAACTGTGAGTGGTGTAGATAAGGTTGAATAATGCAAGGAAAAAAGGGGACAGTGAAAGACTAATTACTGAGGATAAAAAGGGTTTCATTAATCAACAACGTTATAATCAATAGCCAGGGAAGATGCGTCTCCGTCTTCAATAAAGCGGCGATGCCACTGGTTCCGCTATCGACAGTAAGCAAAGAGATAGCGCCTGAGAGCAAGCAGTTGGACAGCTAAACACGGACATAAATATTGTACTAAATAGATCAACTGTAGGTAACAAATAGCGGTTACAGATTAATGGTGACTTCTTTTCTAGTGCAGTTTTGAGGGAAGCATAGTGGAATAAGTGGTTAACACAGTGCTGTTTTTCAAGAGTAGTTGAAAGGAAAACAAAAAATGATCTACCTAATTTCTCTATTCAAAAAGGAGAAGGGATCTGAATAGTAAAATATGAATGAAAACTCATCAGTTATTACATGTGCCTGGAATTGAAAATGGGAAAAGGAAAGGTTGGTGGAATAGTTAGTTGACATGTACTAATATACTCATATTTTTTAAATTAGAATATTTTCAAATATTTATATATAAAACTTTACTTACACTCAAAATCAAATACGTCCTTTTGATTTGAAATTAGTATATGTGTAAAGTTAAAATCAAAATTAAGTGCACCAAAGCATGTGGTGTGTGAAACCAAACCTAATTTGTTTATACAGTCAAACCTTGTAATACTCTGTTATAAGAAAAGATTGACAAAGGGCACATGGTGTCATGCTATAGAGCATAACCCTTCTATAAAGAAAATATAAAAATTGTTAAAGTTCGGGGCTCACATTTTTGTACCCTTCAAAATGTGACTTGTCTGAAACCAGTTTCGTATTCAAACCATACCCAAAAACTTCCATGCATACCAAAAGAAATTATTCATATACGAATATGTCCATATCCTAACTTTTCAACTTCGAAACAACTGTTACATCCGGAATGAAAATATGTCTACACACATCTTTCAAGATGGTGCATACCAAGCTTCATGTAAATTTGAAATCATGTATGTTAAAATTTTGCTTGCTTCTGAAGAACCTTTTTACACTTAATACTGCATGTATACGTTTAGGATAACACACATCCATGAAGCTATACAATCTCAGCTTAGGTTCAAAGGTTATATGTATGTATGTATGTATGTGTGTGTGTGTGTATATATAAAATCAATAATTAAGTTTAACACCATATGCCTTTATATATTTTTTGTAAGAAATGATTCACAGAACTTGATATGCCTTAAACTTTATGTCCCATTTCAATATACATTTGAATTGAAAATATAGGAAGGACTTCAAAAAAACTAATATTTTCTGAATATTACCATATACACATAGCTCGGTGTTCTTTAAAAAAATTCACATCTGTAGACTATTTATTTTCAAAGCGACTGATAGCCGAAGTTTATATTTGAAAATGTATAAGTCTAAAAAACAATAATGTTTTTTTCTTAAAACTCAGATGTGTGTTTGGCTGTGTGTATACATATAATTCTGGCACATGTGTACATTGGATTTTTATTTGTGTGAAGCCAGATATCCATTTGTTCAAAAGCATATATTTAAAGAGTCAATTGCATGCATAGCTGGGCACAAATGAAGACAAAGTTTACTTATATACAACCTAGACCGTGTACTTATATAAAATAAAAATTATCTAGAGTCAAGTATATGTATTTGGAATCTAAATATAATCATGAAACCAACATGTTTTTAACAATGTGTACATGTATGAGGCTTGGTGTTCTTATATGTACCGAAATCCATATGCTTTATAAATCTACACACTTAGGAACTATACATACATGTAAGAAGCTTTTATGATATTTAGAACAATCTGAAACCATTTTTAGCAGAAAATTTTGCATATTTTATTCCCAAGCTTTGTATATCAAACTCATCTCAAGCACTTACAAAAGCAGGGTATAGTTAAGCTTTTGAAATATGGAATGTATGCTTTAAGCTTCCTAACATTTTCCTATGAAACCAAAAATATAGGTACATAATCAGCCTATATGATTTAATTATATATGTAACGACCCGCATTCTGCGCATCAAAGGATCGTAGAATATTTATTTCTGTCACATACGAAGTCGTATGGTCATGTAACTTTGGGAGACGACTATTAGGGTCATTTCCCATGTTCATGATTTTTTCCGATTTTTAAATGACCATTTTACCCCTAGTTGGCACTGTTTTGACCATAACTTTTGACTGGAAAGGAATTTTGACCTGAAACCACTTCCATTGGCTCCGGATGATGGTTTCTCTTTCCGTAGAGTGGCCACATTAGCCAAACGGACTCATCGTTTGGGAGATATGGCTGAAACAAGTTTCAGATGGTGAAAAACAGCTTAATTGGGCTTAAACGGGTGATTAGCAGCTAGGCCCAAGGGGAATTTCGGGTTTAGGGATATATAGGTGCTGATTAGGGTTAGAAAACATTCCTTTAGACATTTTCCAGCCGCCACTTTCATTCCTCTTGACCTAGCCATGGCCTCCACTCTCTAAATCTCTCTAAAACACCCAAAAATCACTTCCTAATTAAAGATTAGGCTTAGCAAACATCAAATCAAGGAGTATTAGCACGAGAACCGAGGTAGAGCTGCTGTGTAAGATTGGGAACAACGCCAAATCAGAGAATATTTCAGTTTTGGGGTTTTAGTTGTGGCCAAGGTGAGTGATAGCATCGTTTTGACACTAATTACAGTTAATTAAGGGTAATTAGTGAAGATTAGCGAATTTATACACTAATAAATTCTGGAAAAATGTTTAGAAATTCTTAAATAATATTTCATGCCTCTGTTATAAAATTTAGACGATTTGATTAAGTTTTACTAAGTATGTGCTTAAACATGATTAAGAAGGATTATAGGAAAATGTGAGGTTTTAGCCACTTTTGATCTATTTTGATTCATTTGGATTGTTGTTTGATGTTTGTGGTTGCTCTCACATATTGCTATGACTCTATGGTATGTTATATGATTGATTAGAATAGTTAAATTGGTCGAAAACGTCGTCGAATGGCGTAGAAAGCTCGCTGGAAAGTTGCAGAAATGTGCAGGTCCCGAACCGGTTCGGATCGGAGTAGGGGTCGGATCGGACTAGTGAACTGGCCAAGGAAATCCGAACTGGATTGGGACTTGTCACCGGAAGGAGCTTGGCAGGAAGGAAGGTCATTGCTTAGAGTTGGAGTGGACAGAAGATCGGATCGGAGCAATAGAGCAGATCGGATCGGAGAAAGGGAACAGGACGGATCGGAGCAGGCAAACAACAAACAGAAGGAATCAGATCAGATGAACTACCTCCGAACCGAACTCAAGCAGAGACACCCGAACCGAACCGATATCTGAAGGGGGAGAATCACTGAACCGACCTGATCCGGAGGAAGACACCGACCCGACCCGAAGTGGACTACCGACCCGAACCGATGAAGGTGATGACTACCGAACCGAACAGAATCCTAGAGCTGCTGCTGCATGACAACTCTTCTGAAGACCCACTCCAATTCGATCAAAACTCGAGATGCAAAGGAAGTCCAAATGAGAAGTTAGAGCTCAAGATTTAGATGGGAATCAACGAGTTCTCTTCATGGTTGGGCTTTGCTGCGGGACGCGTGCCAAGGAGTTATCGACGTCTATAGCTTAGGACCACTATGGTAGGAGGTACGAAGGCGGATTCAGGGCCATTATGGCATCGGTAGAACCAAGGGCTACGACCAATGAAGTGGGTCATTGAAATGTTTGGTCATGACTCCAAGTGTTTGGCTTGGTCACAGCAGGGTTTCTACAAGTCGGGATTCGTCGTTACCTCAGTTTGTCTAGTGTTCCAAAGTGGTAGATGTCGTACGCTTTACGCACTAAGTGAGAGATGTGAGGATGGTTGCTATGGATGATTTGTCTGCTATCATTGTGACATGCACACCCCACCCCCGTATTCTTACACTATTTATTATGGCACCTTGGAGTATTGTACAGTATGTGGTACTAACTCTTTGGTTGCAGGTCCAGGTTCAGGTATGGTTTAGTATACCTGTTATTACTCTGTTTAGATGCTTATCGCTCATACCAGGCTTTATGTCTGACCCAGAGTTTTATGTCTCTTCTTATTACTCTGGGTGCTCACACGAGCAGACTAGAGACAGGTTAGCTGGTGATGCACGGGTAGATGATCCGGAGACGAGCAGGAGGCTTCCACGTAAAATATATACATAATATTCTCCCTGTATTGTTGAAGATCACTGCTTGGGCATTGGTGGTGCATCTTCTGCTTTGGTTTTCTTTTGTTAGAGGCAGTAAATTTGGAAAGTTGTAATAAGCTGTATTTGGATTTCCGCTGCTCTGATGTTGACATTGATTATTAGTTATCAGCTTATGCACTGTCTCGCCTGTTTTATGTCAAGTATGTTATTATTATATTTTATCCCATGCGCTGTGAGACATTCTACAAGTTCCTTGATTAGTTCATTCTCTTCTTTTCTTTCTTCTGACGACCGTCCCGTACTAGTCGGGCATGTGTACAGCGCACTTTCGGAGGAAATGCAGGCTGGTGCGGGGCGGGCCGTCACACTTGGTATCAGAGCCAGGTTGCGTAGTTAACCTAGGGAAGTTATCAGGGAGAGATAATATACGTATACGAGAGAGCGTATTTGTGATTACTTTGGTTTTTAAAAGTTATATATATATACTATTAGTAGTATAAGGATGAAGTCGTACTGCACTAGCACCACTATGGAGTCGTTAATCATTTCCTTTTTCAGATTGACGATGCGCCGATATGTTAGAGGTACGGTAGGGGAGCCAATAATGGGAACGCTGCTGACATGAGGACGATGTTTACTGACCTCATGAGAGAGATGCTTAGAGATGTACAGAGGGCAGCTCCCAATGGTGGAAATGGTGGTGGTCCAATAGTGCAAGCGCCAAGATTCGACTTCGCCAAGCTGAATAAGGATTATACTAGCCTTGGTGGGAAGCCGTTTCACGGAACAGAGTCGGCCACGGATGTTCAAGATTGGTTGGATAGTTGCGAATGTATCTTCAAGGATTTAGGTATCGAGGATGCGATGAAAAGAAAGCTAGCGTCCCGTCAGCTGCAAGGGCGGGCAATGAATTGGTGGAATGCTATAAAGGCAGCTACTCCTGAAGATCAGATTACTTGGGAACAGTTTAAAGCTCGCTTTAGCGAGAAGTTCATTCCGGTTGCTCAGAAGTCAGTGCTGTTTAAGAAATTCTTGGAGCTCAAGCAGAATGGTAGAGCTGTCTCGGAGTATATTGCTGAATTTGACACTTTGTCAAAATATGGATTATCTCTTATTGATACTGCCGGGAAAAAGAATGAGAAATTCATAACCGGTTTGGACCAGTACTTGGGGGGAAAACTTATTAACCACATCGATGAGTCGTTTGAGTCGATTGTAGGGAAAGCATTGAGGTCAGAAAGTCTCTACCCTAAGCCGAAGACTGAGGTTGCATCTGCAGAAGAGCCAAAACCACAAGCAAGTGGTGGAGGCAAGGGTGGTTCCCAGAATAAGAGAAAGCAGAATCAGGCTAAGGATGGCCAGAAGAAAAAGAATAAGCAGGATGTGGAGTGCTTCAGCTGTGGTAAGAAGGGCCATTATGCTAGTAATTGTCGGGCCAAGCCAGCGGATAGGAAGTGCTTCAATTGTGGCCAATTGGGACATCACAAGGACAAGTGTCCACAGCCCCCTAAGGAAAAGCAAATGGTGAAAGCATATGCCCTTAATGCTATTCCTTCTTCGTCGAATGCCCCAACTGCGGCGGAGAAGGGAAAGAATGTCGTCATTCAAGGTATGCTTTCTGTTTATGATGTTCCTGTTAGAGTTTTGTTTGATACCGGAGCTTCCAGTTCTTTCATATCTAGTGACCTGGTAGATAGGTTGGGATTGGAGCCCGAGATTGTCGATAGACCTTTAGTAGTGACGAACCCGATTGGTGGTTCGACTAGCCTTAGCATTATTTGTCGTAACGTGGTCTTATCGAGTCATGGATGCATGTTTGTTTGTGATTGCTTTGTTTTGGGCTTTACTGGGTTTGGCATTATTTTGGGAGTAGATTGGCTCCAAAGATACGGGGTGGTGGTAGACTGTGAGGGCTTGTTGGTGACAGCTAGAGCGGATGATGGGCGGAGGATAGTGTTTGGTGGTCTACCCAGTAAGGGGGTATTGGCTAGTTTTCTAAACTCCCTCGACATTCCGCATAGTGAGTTGTCAGGTTTGCCCGTGGTTGGCCAGTATCCGGATGTTTTCGAAGAAGTGACCGGACTTCCACCACACCGAGAGATTGAGTTCCGTATTGATTTGGTAAAAGATGCCAGGCCTATAGTGATGCCACTTCGTCGTATGGCACCAAGAGAGCAGCGAGAGCTCGAGGTGCAAGTCAGCGATCTTTTGAAGAAGGGATTTATCAGAAGGAGTGTTTCTGAATGGGGAGCACCAGTTGTGTTTGCTACCAAGGCAGATGGTTCCCTTCGTTTGTGTGTAGACTACCGCGAGTTGAATAAAGTGACGAGGAAGAATAAGTATCCTCTACCGCGGATAGATGATTTGTTCGATCAGTTGAGTGGCGCGAGAGTATTTTCTCAGTTGGATCTCGCAACAGGTTTTCATCAGCTTAGAGTGGAAGCTGAGAGTATAGCTAAAACGGCATTTCGAACGCCGTCTGAGTTTTATGAGTGGTTGGTCATGCCATTCGGGCTGACCAATGCCCCAGCATATTTTGTGGATCTTATGAATAGGGTATTCAGAGATCAGTTGAATAAGTTTGTCCTTGTGTTCGTTGATGATATTTTGGTCTATTCGAAGACAGAGGAAGAACACAAGGAACATTTAAGAGTAGCAATGGAGGTGTTGAGAAAACACCAATTGAAAGCCAAGTTTTCTAAGTGTCACTTCTGGAAGAGGGAAGTGAGGTTCTTGGGCCATGTTGTATCAGAGAATGGTATTGCCGTGGACCCGGCAAAGGTGGCTACGGTACAGGATTGACCTACGCCCAAGAATGCAACAGATGTAAGAAGTTTCTTGGGGTTAGCGGGATATTATCGTAAGTTTATCCAAGGTTTCTCCAAGATAGCAGCACCATTGACCCAGTTGACCAAGAAGAATCAAGCTTTTGTCTGGGATGAAAGGTGCGAGAATGCATTCAAAAGTCTAAAGGACAAGCTGACAAGCGCACCAGTGTTAGTCATTCCTAAGGGGGATGAAGAGATGACGGTATACACGGATGCCTGTGGTACCGGACTGGGTGCTGTATTGATGCAAGGCGGTAGGGTTGTAGCTTACGCAAGTCGGCAATTGAAACTGCACGAGAGAAGATACCCTACCCATGATTTAGAATTGGCAGCGATCGTGTTCGCGTTAAAGATGTGGAGACACTATCTCTTGGGAGAAAGATTTGAGCTTTTTACAGATCATAAGTCGCTAAAGTATCTCTTCTCTCAGAAAGATCTGAATCTCCGTCAGCAGAGATGGTTAGAGTTCTTAGCTTCCTATGATTTTGACATCGCATACACACCAGGAAAGGGCAATGCGGTGGCTGATGCATTGAGTAGAAGACATGCCAGCTTAGGGGCTATGTTCCTTGAATGGAAGCAACTGGAGTTTATCGCGGGGTTTGATTTCAGACCAAAGTGCGAATTGGATCCAGAAATGTTAGCAAGTTTGACGATCAGACCCACTTTGATTGAGCGGATCGGCTCTAGTCAGAGGGACGATCCTAACCTATTGAAAATCATCTCCAAGTTAGAGATGGGTATCGATGAGGAGATGAACAAGTATGGGCTTGATCGAGATGGATGGCTTAGAAAGAATGGAAAACTTGTTGTACCCAATGTCAATAGATTGAGGGATGAAGTGCTTAGAGAATGTCATCACTCAAAGCTGACTATACACCCCGGTGGTAACAAGATGTATCGAGACATGAAACGGACTTACTACTGGGAAGGAATGAAAAGAGACGTTGGGAAGTTTATATCCAAGTGCATGAATTGCCAGCTAGTTAAAGCCGAGCAAAAGAAGCTTAGTGGGTTGTTACAGCCTTTAGAAATTCCCGAATGGAAATGGGAGCAAGTCTCGATGGATTTCATCGATGGTATACCAAGGACTAGATCGGGATATGATAGCATTTGGGTAATTGTGGATCGATTGACTAAGAGCGCAAGATTTATATCAGTCAAATCGACCAGAACGGCAGCTAAGTTAGCAGAATTGTATATGAAGTGGGTAGTGAGATTTCATGGAGTACCTAAAAGCATTGTGAGCGACCGAGACCCTTTGTTCACTAGTGGGTTTTGGAAGAGCTTACAAGGGGCTCTAGGGTCAGAGTTACATCTCAGTACCGCATATCATCCTCAGACCGACGGTCAGACGGAGAGGGTGAACCGTATTTTGGAAGATCTCTTGAGAGCATGTATATTGGATTTTGGTGGATCATGGGAAGACCATTTGCATCTAGTAGAGTTTGCATATAATAATAGCTACCAATCCAGTATCGGTATGGCTCCGTTTGAAGCTTTGTACGGAAGACCGTGTAACTCACCATCATGTTGGATAGAGACTGGCGAGAAGTTTATGCTTGGACCAGATGTGGTGAGGGAAACTTCAGATAAAATCAAGACCATTCAGCAACGGATGAAGGCTGCCCAAGATAGGCAGAAGAACTATGCTGATAAGAGGAGAAGAGACTTGAAATTCTCCGTTGGCGACTTGGTGTTTGTCAAGATTTCTCCGTTGAAGAGCGTAATACGATTTGGAAGGAGAGGCAAGTTGGCACCAAGATTTGTTGGCCCATTCCCTGTTCTCGAGCTAGTCGGGAATTTGGCATACAGAATTGACTTACCAGAGAAGATGACGGGAGTTCACAACGTATTTCATGTTTCCCAACTAAGGAAGTTCGTTCACGACTCAGATATGAATATTTCACCTGATCAGTTAGAGGACTTCGAAGTAGAACCCAAGGCGGTTGGGAACCGCAAGCCGGCCCGTATTGTCGAGTACGACATGAAGCAACTTCGAAGGAAGGCGGTGAAGCTAGTCAAGGTACAGTGGGGCGAGGACGAGAGTGATTGTACTTGGGAAACAGAGGAGGACATAAGGAAGAAGTATCCAGAACTCATTGTCTGGTAAGGTTTTGACTTCGATTTAGTTTTTCCGCATGCTAGGATAGGCTTGTTTGCTTGTTTTGCATATTTGATTGTTGTAGATGGTTGTTAGGCATGCGGGATCCCTTGTATGTTTTGGGTTAAGGAATTTCGGGGACGAAATTTCTTAAGGGGGGGAGAGTGTAACGACCCGCATTCTGCGCATCATAGGATCGTAGAATATTTATTTCTGTCACATACGAAGTCGTATGGTCATGTAACTTTGGGAAACGACTACTAGGGTCATTTCCCATGTTCATGATTTTTCCCGATTTTTAAATGACCATTTTACCCCTAGTTGGCACTGTTTTGACCATAACTTTTGACTGGAAAGGAATTTTGACCTAAAACCACTTCCATTGGCTCCGGATGATGGTTTCTCTTTCCGTAGAGTGGCCACATTAGCCAAACGGACTCACCGTTTGGGAGATATGGCTGAAACAAGTTTCAGATGGTGAAAAACAGCTTAATTGGGCTTAAACGGGTGATTAGCAGCTAGGCCCAAGGGGAATTTCGGGTTTAGGGGTATATAGGTGCTGATTAGGGTTAGAAAACATTCCTTCAGACATTTTCCAGCCGCCACTTTCATTCCTCTTGACCTAGCCATGGCCTCCACTCTCTAAATCTCTCTAAAACACACAAAAATCACTTCCTAATTAAAGATTAGGCTTAGCAAACATCAAATCAAGGAGTATTAGCACGAGAACCGAGGTAGAGCTGCTGTGTAAGATTGGGAACAGCGCCAAATCAGAGAATATTTCAGTTTTGGGGTTTTAGTTGTGGCCAAGGTGAGTGATAGCATCGTTTTGACACTAATTACAGTTAATTAAGGGTAATTAGTGAAGATTAGCGAATTTATACACTAATAAATTCTGGAAAAATGTTTAGAAATTCTTAAATAATATTTCATGCCTCTGTTATAAAATTTAGACGATTTGATTAAGTTTTACTAAGTATGTGCTTAAACATGATTAAGAAGGATTATAGGAAAATGTGAGGTTTTAGCCACTTTTGATCTATTTTGATTCATTTGGATTGTTGTTTGATGTTTGGGGTTGCTCTCACATATTGCTATGACTCTATGGTATGTTATATGATTGATTAGAATAGTTAAATTGGTCGAAAACGTCGTCGAATGGCGTAGAAAGCTCGCTGGAAAGTTGCAGAAATGTGCAGGTCCCGAACCGGTTCGGATCGGAGTAGGGGTCGGATCGGACTAGTGAACTGGCCAAGGGAATCCGAACTGGATTGGGACTTGTCACCGGAAGGAGCTTGGCAGGAAGGAAGGTCATTGCTTAGAGTTGGAGTGGACAGAAGATCGGATCGGAGCAATAGAGCAGATCGGATCGGAGAAAGGGAACAGGACGGATCGGAGCAGGCAAACAACAAACAGAAGGAATCAGATCGGATGAACTACCTCCGAACCGAACTCAAGCAGAGACACCCGAACCGAACCGATATCCGAAGGGGGAGAATCACTGAACCGACCCGACCCGGAGGAAGACACCGACCCGACCCGAAGTGGACTACCGACCCGAACCGATGAAGGTGATGACTACCGAACCGAACAGAATCCTAGAGCTGCTGCTGCACGACAACTCTTCTGAAGACCCACTCCAATTCGATCAAAACCCGAGATGCAAAGGAAGTCCAAATGAGAAGTTAGAGCTCAAGATTTAGATGGGAATCAACGAGTTCGCTTCATGGTTGGGCTTTGCTGCGGGACGCGTGCCAAGGAGTTATCGACGTCTATAGCTTAGGACCACTATGGTAGGAGGTACGAAGGCGGATTCAGGGCCATTATGGCATCGGTAGAACCAAGGGCTACGACCAATGAAGTGGGTCATTGAAATGTTTGGTCATGACTACAAGTGTTTGGCTTGGTCACAGCAGGGTTTCTACAAGTCGGGATTCGTCGTTACCTCAGTTTGTCTAGTGTTCCAAAGTGGTAGATGTCGTACGCTTTACGCACTGAGTGAGAGATGTGAGGATGGTTGCTATGGATGATTTGTCTGCTATCATTGTGACATGCACACCCCACCCCCGTATTCTTACACTATTTATTATGGCACCTTGGAGTATTGTACGGTATGTGGTACTAACTCTTTGGTTGCAGGTCCAGGTTCAGGTATGGTTTAGTATACCTGTTATTACTCTTTTTAGATGCTTATCGCTCATACCAGGCTTTATGTCTGACCCATAGTTTTATGTCTCTTCTTATTACTCTGGGTGCTCACACGAGCAGACTAGAGACAGGTTAGCTGGTGATGCACGGGTAGATGATCCGGAGACGAGCAGGAGGCTTCCACGTAAAATATATACATAATATTCTCCCTGTATTGTTGAAGATCACTGCTTGGGCATTGGTGGTGCATCTTCTGCTTTGGTTTTCTTTTGTTAGAGGCAGTAAATTTGGAAAGTTGTAATAAGCTGTATTTGGATTTCCGCTGCTCTGATGTTGACATTGATTATTAGTTATCAGCTTATGCACTATCTCGCCTGTTTTATGTCAAGTATGTTATTATTATATTTTATCCCATGCGCTGTGAGACATTCTACAAGTTCCTTGATTAGTTCATTCTCTTCTTTTCTTTCTTCTGACGACCGTCCCGTACTAGTCGGGCATGTGTACAGCGCACTTTCGGAGGAAATGCAGGCTGGTGCGGGGCGGGCCGTCGCAATATATGTATATATTTACACTTGAAATTATTATGCGCTGTAATTCCATTCAATTATTTCTGCCAATTAGGTAAAACTCGTGGCGTTATTCAGTTATTTCTGTATACATGAACTTATTGATCTGTGAAGTTTAGTGATACATTTTTATTAATTTTTATAAGGGTACAACAATATCAAATTGTAGGTGAAAAAATCATAACAACAAGTATATTAGTGAATACCACATTAGTGTAGTAGCGAAGAAAGAAAATAGGTACATCAAGGTTTACAAATATAACAGACTAAACCACATACAGAAAGTAAAGGCAAACACAATTAAAAATAAATAAATGGTACCTATAATCAAAAAACTAATGCATGTCTGAACATTAGGCATGTAACTTTAAAAGGATTTAATAAACATGCACAGGTGGGTCAGAGGTAGTCGATCATAGTCTGAAGTAGGATGGGAGCAAAGTATCGGTGAACTTACTAGTTCTTTTTTGGTTTGTGTAATTATCGGTGAGATGAAGCAGAAGACATGGTATTTAAAGCACCTAACTTGGGAGTTTCAAAAGACTTATTGCTTTCCGTGGATAGGTCAACTTCATCCTAGAAGTGTTGAAAATTCGATGGTTAGTAAACGAAGTATGCAGAAAAGTTCAGTCAACTTGGGGAAGAGCAAACCTTGTTCGAAATGTCGACGAAATCAACCATAGTTGCTCTACAGAGTAGTTTTTCAAGAGATGATTGTGGGAATCAAAGCCGGAGATAGAGCATTGGTTGGAGTAGTAGAATGACCTGGCAGTGAGCGGAAGAGAGAGCATACCACGGGTGGTATGATACCGTGAAAATTGCTGATGTAAGAGGGGATGTGCCATCCGTTCTTAATTGTGACGGCAAGGAATTTCGCTCGGTCTGAATCAGTCGCTAAACCGACCCAGACCGTTCGAAATGCCTGATCGTTTTGAGAACAAGACAAAATAGAACGCATACAAAAGAACATTTCATTGTATTTTACAACAATGCATCAGATTACAAGAATATACAGAGTAAAAAAATGAAATGAATATTACACAGAAATATCAGAGATTACAATAAATTTCATAGCAGCGGAAAATAATACAATACACAACTAGAAGGAGATATACGGATACAAAGCTTTCCGGATATCGTTCCAGTTGTAAACCAGGATCCTTTGAATATAAATCTGCAAAACCAAAACTACTAGCTGCCCGTGTCAAAATAAGGGCACCCAGAGTTTAGGTTAAAACAATAAACTCCAGGTCAGTCATGTGACTGGTGTGAGAACTAAAACAGTTATTAATCTTTATTTTTAAAGTTAGGTAAATCAAGGGACCACGTCGTATAACACGGAACGGATTTCCTCCCGAGAATACCAGTGCATAAAACAAACGGCGCAATGCTAAATAAAGAAAAATGAAGCTGTTATAAGACCCAGGTCCTATCACACAATGCAACGCAAGCCGGGGGATAGGGTTTTTCCTTATAACAGCCAAAGAATGCTTGATACGTTTAAAACAAATCATTTGATACTACTATAAGTGCATAGTGTATAAAACAACTTCAAATCATAAGTATCAATCGTAGACGGCATGGGTACCATATATCATGTCGCCATACTAGGTTTACAAATAAAACCGCAGATGTCACGTATTTGGAAATTGGATTTTCGTCTGTGAACCGAGGCAAAAGATAGTCCTCACCGACTTCGAGACTGCCTAGCCCGAGCCTCAGGGTCAGAGCGCATCGACCCTTGGATCGTCAGGGCCGGTCCACCGATGTGGATTAAAATGCCTGAACACTGCGTTTCCCCGCCCTTTGGGGCGTAAATGAGCCAACGAATGACTCCATCGGACCCGGATCGTCCGATCAAACCGAGGCGCCTCGCAACAGCAACAACCACACAGGTGAAAAATATATAAATGTCAGGGCTGGTAGGTCACTGACACCACCCTAGCTAGGAAGAAACGCAGGCCTTCCCTGATGTCCTCTCCCGTTTTTGGTTCACAACCGAGGTGTGAGGCTCGCGAATTCACGTTACACAAAGCTGTGCCACTCAGGCTGTGCTTTGATCATCACCACAAGTCTTTGCTTTTCAACAGAAGCCTCGATCAATTGCCACTTAGGCATGCCACACAGGCAATTCACTCCATGCGTTTGATATCCATCAGTATATAACCCCTGAGCTCGTACGTCTCAGAGAAGGGCGTTAAGCAAGAGAATAAATTCTCCGCCGCCAAACAGATATATATTTAATAGAGATCAATCACACGGACTAAAATCCAATGTCAGACACACAGTCCATTTACAAGTCCGTTCTATGTCTGAACGAAACCGGAGGCACCTAGTACCCCGCATATCCATCGATCTCCAAGTACGTCTGGCCGATCACCAACTGTTTCCATCTTCTTGGGTATACAGCCCAATCAAGATCATCAGTAATCACCCAAACGACGTGAAGACTTCCGGTCTTCGACCACCGTCTTCATCTTCGACTTATCGTCGTATCAGTTATTCAGAATGGGATAAACCCGGTCTTCCCGAATAACTCACGTATATTTTAAATAATTGTTACACAAACACAACATACGCCTCATTCCAAGTCATCAGTCACTAACCGTAAATTTATTAAGAGAATAATGCCCCATATATTAACCCCGAAGGCCGAAACCAACATCAGATCAATATCCAGAAAACCATTCTGCTCGGCTAACCGACAGTTAGTTTCTAAATTTTACATTCATAGGGAAAGGTTCTCATTAATTTTATCCAAGATAAATTCCTTGAATGTATTCTTTAATCTTCTTTTGAATTTTGATTCAACTAGTCGGGATTAACGAACCTTACCGAAGTAATCATTTGTTTTAATTTCCCAATCCCAACCTATTCATCCCATGAAGTAAAACTGGTAGTACTTCATATCTAACACCACGATGTTATCGGTAAATTCAATTACCATTTCACGTTCAAATCTAATTAAAGATTTAACTATCGCCTGGAGAAAAACTGGTGATACTCCATTCTCGATCATTTCAATATAATTAAAGATTCATTAAAACTCCACTTAGTTTTAATCGTTAACTGGGTTAAAGAATCCGTGCCATTTAAAACACGGTTCACGATAAACCCAAAGTCACATTCCATTAATTATCGGGTTAAAGAACGAGTGTTATTTAAAACACTGTTCACGATAAACCCAAAAATCAATATCAATTCAATTCCAATTAAAAATAGTTTAATTGGTACACTTCATTAAATCTAAATAAAAAGATTTAATCTTTTCTCTACTGGGTTCAAGAACAGTGTTAATGAAGACACCATTCACGACAAACCCAAATCACATTTGATATTCAATACAAGGCTCTGAATAGAAAATATATCGGCTTATATTCAATATCAAATTCTACGATTAACAAATGTCGTAGTGGAAATAACGATATAAATATATATCTTTCAAATTTCCATAACAAAATCCGTATAATCACGAATTCCAACATCGAAATATTCCGAAGACAATTTTGATTCAAATCCACTCCAATGCAATCATTTGAAATTCTGGTTATTTTTAAAACCCTTTTCAAATTCAATTTATTTACTTAAAAATAAATAGAATTATAATTCTAGATCAAAACTAGTTTATTTCGATAAAAATCTAGTTTTATCTTTTCAAGTATGGAGTTTTTCATCCCAATTCTTTCTAAATCATTTCTTATGATTTTACACAAATTATTACTATTTTTAATAATTTTATCAAGACCCGTACAGTCGATTTCCATCAATGGCCATCGAACTGCACTTACATCGACCTTTTTCAAATTTGATTTGGACATAACTCCAAATCCAACCGTTAGATTTCAAATTTCTAATATTCGTTAGAAAGCTCTTTTCGATACGAACCCAACGCTTCCGGTTTTAGGAGAATCCGACGGTCGGATCTCCCGTAATGTCCGTTTGAAATAAATGGTCGAAATTCACGAACTGCCGCGGCGTGGCGCGTTCTATTCAGGCCATTATATTATATATATATAATATATTTCGTCGATTTCTATTTAAAACGAATTATATAGATAGTTTTGAATTCGTTTCAAAAACAATTTCAACTTCCATTTCAATCCAAAGCAAAATTGAATTCTTCTTTATAAATTCGTTTTAAAATTCATTTCTATTCAATTCAAATTTCAATTCAATTTGAATTCAATTCAATTCGCTTTCAATTCAATTTGAATTCGTTTTCCATTCAATTTGAATTCATTTTCAATTCAATCCAATTTCAAAGTCGTTTTCTATTCGATTCAATTCAAATTGGTTTTCTATTCGATTCAATTCAAATTGGTTTTCTATTCGATTCAATTCAAATTGGTTTTCTATTCAATTCATTTCGAAATCGTTTTCAATTCAATTCATTTCGAAATCGTTTTCAATTCAATTCATTTCGAAATCGTTTTCAATTCAATTCAATTTCAATTCGAATTCATTTCTATTGAATTTCTATTCGAATTCATTTTACAACGATTTCAATTCTATTCGAATTCATTTCAAATTCATTTGAATTCATTTCAAAAACGATTTCAACTCTATTTTAATTCATTTCAAATTCATTCCTATTCTCTTTAATATTCACTTCAATTTGAATAAAATCGATATAAATATCGTTCACGTCAAAATGGCGTCAATCTATCAACGCGGCTTCATATATTTCAATTTTCAAATATTCTACTTCAAATATTTCTTTTTCAAATATTTCTATTTCAAAACTGGAATGAGGCCCAGACAATTACCACATAATGTTAATTATATGGATTTTCTACAACATATGTATATATCAACAACGATGAATAATCAACTATCAACCAAAGTGCACTACACTGTATAAGCATCAAATATAGATATCTAACGCTTATAACAGCCTGTCAATCAATCGATCGACATATTTAATCAATCAGGATGAGTGAACTTCAAATTTCATCCCAACACCCGTGTGGGGTTTCAAATCAACAAACACAGATTTTATTTGTGCAGTTGGGCAATGTGTAAAATTTATCGACCCAATCAATGTCATTCAAATTAGTGTATATAAACAAATCGGCCGATTTGTTTATAAATATTCATTTATTCATATTCACGTTAAAATTTATATTTTTATCGATAAAACATTTTATTCCAACACATGAATTTCTATTATTCATTTACACAATAAAATGATATTTTTATTTTTCTAACTCATTTTAGAAAATTTCGGCGGCATAACGGCACGATACTAGAAATGGGACAAGGCCTAGCCTTATCCCCGGTCTAGTGAAGGCCCACGCCATTCACACATCAATCAAATCAATTTCATTTCACCAAACGATTCAATTCAAACCAAATAATCTAACCAACTACACAACCAAACAATTTAACAAACAAGCCATCCATGGTCTGTGGATGACGGGTGCTACTAAACACCGTCTGCATCCTAGTATATATATATATAACTAGAAAATTTAAGTTGAAAGGTGAGAAGTTCCCACCGATAGCTATCCAACTTCACGACCCTTCATTAAATCTAAATCTTCGTCGTTATCGCATCTTCGCCATCTTCGTTGCCCATAGCCACTACACATACAAAAATCACACATTTTTATATTTTGATGTCTTTAAAATAAAAATCACATTTTTATTTATTCACTTTCAATTTAAAAATCATATTTTTACTATGCTATTCAATATATAAAAATCGAATTTTTACTTCGATGTTCAATATATAAAAATCATATTTTTACTTCGATGTTCAATATACAAAAATCACATTTTTACTTCGCTATTCAATATACAAAAATCACATTTTTACTTCGCTATTCAATATATAAAAATCGAATTTTTATTATCTCTATAATGTAAAAATCATATCTTTATTTTCAAAGTTCTAACCTTTCTTCTTTATAAAAAATCAAACCTTTTTGTTCATATATAAATTAAACCTTTTAGTTCATATAAAAATTAAACCTTTTAGTTCATATAAAAATTAAACCTTTTTGTTCATATAAAAATTAAACCTTTTAGTTCATATAAAAATTAAACCTTTTTGTTTATATAAAAATTAAACCTTTATCTATAATAAAAATTTAATTTTTATCCTGCTATATATTTAAAAAAACCCTGATTTTATTCACTGTTTAATGTTTATATAAAAACTGAAAATAAAAACTTGGTTATAAAAGAAAGAATAGAAAGAAACGCTCACCGTTTTCGATCGTCCGGGGGGGGGGGGGGCATCAGCGGCGTCGGAGGGTCAGGGAGGTGGAGGCGGTCTTCGAACGGAGGAAGGGAGGGACTAGGCGGTGGCTGTTGGAGGGTTGAGCTCGTGAGGCGTCGGGTTTTCCAAAGGGAGATCGAGAGGAAGAGGGGACAGCGGAGGAGGGGTCGATCGACGGTGGTGGGGAGGTAGCCTCCGGCGGCGGCGCTTTGGGGCAGGGGCGACGGGCTTCATCGACGGCAGCTTCTTTCTCATTTTTTTTTTGATTTCGATCTGAACTGAATAGGGGGGCGTTGACCATTATTAAGAGGAGAAAAAAAAATCAAGGGTTTTATTTTATTTTATTTTATTAATTTAATCTCCTTTAAAGTCATTTTTTCATTCGAATCCTAAATCGAACCTACCGACTGTCGTCCCTAGCGTTTTACCCCCATTCCAAACACAATGGGATATGTTTCGTAGATTGATTCGATCGTTTGAATCAGTTTCCGTTGAATTTACATTTAAATCACTATATTGAATTTTAAACGTACATTTCAAATTACCGGGGTCACATACTAACTATAAAAATTCTCGAAAAATATTTTCTAGCTTCGTATTGATGATACGGTCCTAACAAAACTAGTTTCGTCTAATTCCGAGACCGTTGGAAAAATGGCCAATTTCCAGTCGATTAAAATCAACTAAAACTGGTCAAACGCGTTTTCCTTTGCCACGCTCACATATTGATTCGAAAAATTATGAAATTTGGAATCTAGCAATAATTTGACACTGCGGACCCAACAAAACTGGTTTCGTCGAGATCCGAGGTCATTTGCAAAATGTCCATTTTTAAGGGCCTGAATTCCATAGCGACTATTCAGAATTTTCAACTGGACATATCTTTTGATTCCCGCTATGAAATTTCGATTGGTCGAATTCGCTGGAAAGATATTATCAATTAGATCCTAATGTTTTTGGTTTCACTAAAATCCGGATTGTTTTGCACCCGGTACATTCAATTGAAGTTTGAAATCGAATTATCGAACTACCACGCCATTTTCAATTCTATTTATAATTATATATAAATATTTATATTCTAACGACGACATATATAATATATACGTTCGAATTATATTCAAAATAAATTTCTCGTTGATTTTATTTAAAATAATTCATTTTAAATAATCAAAATTCGCTAAAATTGCCAAAATAAAAATTTTAAACTGGCCCAGATTTTCGGGTTATTACAATCTCCCCCACTTAAAACTTTTCGTCCCCGAAAAGGAACAAAGTCGAAAGTGGTTTGATTAATCAACTTTACGTTCGATCTGGCTTCCATTCTCCAACTTTTCAGTTTCTGAGAATTTCCAAAAATTTCAAAAATTTGGCTAACACCCTAAATTTTCGAAAAATTTCGCCATAACCTCCCCTGCACCAGGAGCATCGGGGAATTTCAAATAGCTTCCCCGGTCCTTCAGATCTCAAAAAGAAAAAGAAAAAGCCAAGCGGCTAGCCAATAGGCTCATAAAATCATCATCACCCAAACAAAACAGTAAATTATGTAGTAAACATGTACCTATTTGTCGGGCAAACAAATTTTATTCTTCGGCTCTAGCCTCTTTGCTATGACCTGTTCAATGTAAGTATAGGTATATGCAAGCAAATGCGACCAATTTTCAATACAATTCAATATTCGATGCTATTAGGCTATATGGTTCAAAATTATCACACAAACAAACAACACAAACATCAATCCATTAGTTGATTAGCTTTTGAAATTCATAACTTTGATACATAGTCAAAAATCATATTTTTGATGCCAAATCACAACAATAAATCCTATATAGCTTTGGTTCTCACACCAGTCAATTGGAAATAAATAGAAAGCTCACTTTCGTCACTCGAACATAAATTCTAATGATGGAGCTCCATCATCAAAATCATCTCCGGGCGATTCGAGTGTAATTCTATATCTATCCAGTATATTAAGACTTCAAATACACATTTGCAAGGCGTATATGCAAAATATTTATATACTGGACTGTCCAAATCAATACAAATAAATAATCAAATACGAATAATCGATTTAAATTTTCAAAACAAAACTTGTTTTCGTTTTAAAAATATACTCTTCACACTCGTTCTAGGATACTACTGATCCTATCTCTAACGAGTCATTCCCATTGGATATTACTAACCCAATATCTGATGAATTCTTTCGTATGGTTCTAATGTCCCTTGTTCTCTGCTTTGTAAACCAAAGCTCTGATACCAACTGTGACGGCAAGGAATTTCTCTCGGTCTGAATCAGTCGCTAAACCGACCCAGACCGTTCGAAATGCCTGATCGTTTTGAGAACAAGACAAAATAGAACGCATACAAAAGAACATTTCATTGTATTTTACAACAATGCATCAGATTACTAGAATATACAGAGTAAAAAAATGAAATGAATATTACACAGAAATATCATAGATTACAATAAATTACATAGCAGCGGAAAATAATACAATACACAAATAGAAGGAGATATACGGATACAAAGCTTTCCAGATATCGTTCCAGCTGTAAACCAAGATCCTGTGAATATAAATCTGCAAAACCAAAACTACTAGCTGCCCGTGTCAAAATAAGGGCACCCAGAGTTTAGGTTAAAACAATAAACTCCAGGTCAGTCATGTGACTGGTGTGAGAACTAAAACAGTTATTAATCTTTATTTTTAAAGTTAGGTAAATCAAGGGACCACGCCGTATAACACGGAACGGGTTTCCTCCCGAGAATACCAGTGCATAAAACAAACGGCGCAATGCTAAATAAAGAAAAATGAAGCTGTTATAAGACCCAGGTCCTATCACACAATGCAACGCAAGCCGGGGGATAGGGTTTTTCCTTATAACAGCCAAAGAATGCTTGATACGTTTAAAACAAATCATTTGATACTACTATAAGTGCATAGTGTAAAAAACAACTTCAAATCACAAGTATCAATCATAGACGGCATGGGTACCATATATCATGTCGCCATACTGGGTTTACAAATAAAACCGCAGATGTCACGTATTTGGAAATTGGATTTTCGTCTGTGAACCGAGGCAAAAGATAGTCCTCACCGACTTCGAGACTGCCTAGCCCGAACCTCAGGGTCAGAGCGCATCGACCCTTGGATCGTCAGGGCCGGTCCACCGATGTGGATTAAAATGCCTGAACACTGCGTTTCCCCACCCTTTGGGGCGTAAATGAGCCAACGAATGACTCCATCGGACCCGGATCGTCCGATCAAACCGAGGCGCCTCGCAACAGCAACAACCACACAGGTGAAAAATATATAAATGTCAGGGCTGCTAGGTCACTGACACCACCCTAGCTAGGAAGAAACGCAGGCCCTCCCTGATGTCCTCTCCCATTTTTGGTTCACAACCGGGGTGTGAGGCTCGCGAATTCACGTTACACAAAGTTGTGCCACTCAGGCTGTGCTTTGATCATCACCACAAGACTTTGCTTTTCAACAGAAGCCTCGATCAATTGCCACTTAGGCATGCCACACAGGCAATTCACTCCATGCGTTTGATATCCATCAGTATATAACCCCTGAGCTCGTACGTCTCAGAGAAGGGCGTTAAGCAAGAGAATAAATTCTCCGCCGCCAAACAGATATATATTTAATAGAGATCAATCACACGGACTAAAATCCAATGTCAGACACACAGTCCATTTACAAGTCCATTCTAGGTCTGAACGAAACCGGAGGCACCTAGTACCCCGCATATCCATCGATCTCCAAGTACGTCTGGCCGATCACCAACTGTTTCCATCTTCTTGGGTGTACAGCCCAATCAAGATCATCAGTAATCACCCAAACGACGTGAAGACTTCCGGTCTTCGACCACCGTCTTCATCTTCGACTTATCGTCGTATCAGTTATTCAGAATGGGATAAACCCGGTCTTCCCGAATAACTCACGTATATTTTAAATAAGTGTTACACAAACACAACATACGCCTCATTCCAAGTCATCAGTCACTAACCGTAAATTTATTAAGAGAATAATTCCCCATATATTAACCCCGAAGGCCGAAACCAACATCAGATCAATATCCAGAAAACCATTCTGCTCGGCTAACCGACAGTTAGTATCTAAATTTTACATTCATGGGGAAAGGTTCTCATTAATTTTATCCAAGATAAATTCCTTGAATTTATTCTTTAATCTTCTTTTGAATTTTGATTCAACTAGTCGGGATTAACGAACCTTACCGAAGTAATCATTTGTTTTAATTTCCCAATCCCAACCTATTCATCCCATGAAGTAAAACTGGTAGTACTTCATATCTAACACCACGGTGTTATCGGTAAATTCAATTACCATTTCACGTTCAAATCTAATTAAAGATTTAACTATCGCCTGGAGCAAAATTGGTGATACTCCATTCTCGATCATTTCAATCTAATTAAAGATTCATTAAAACTCCACTTAGTTTTAATCATTAACTGGGTTCAAGAATCCGTGTCATTTAAAACACGGTTCACGATAAACCCAAAGTCACATTCCATTAATTATCGGGTTAAAGAACGAGTGTTATTTAAAACACTGTTCACGATAAACCCAAAAATCAATATCAATTAAATTCCAATTAAAAAAAATTTAATTGGTACAATTCATTAAATCTAAATAAAAAGATTTAATCTTTTCTCTACTGGGTTCAAGAACAGTGTTAATGAAGACACCATTCACGACAAACCCAAATCACATTTGATATTCAATACAAGGCTTTGAATAGAAAATATACCGGCTTATATTCAATATCAAATTCTACGATTAACAAATGTCGTAGTGGAAATAACGATATAAATATATATCTTTCAAATTTCCATAACAACATCCGTATAATCACGAATTCCAACATCGAAATATTTCGAAGACAATTTCGATTCAAATCCACTCCAATGCAATCATTTGAAATTCTGGTTATTTTTAAAACCCTTTTAAATTCAATTTATTTACTTAAAAATAAATAGAATTATAATTCTAGTTCAAAACTAGTTTATTTCGATAAAAATCTATTTTTATCTTTTCAAGTATGGAGTTTTTCATCCCAATTCTTTCTAAATCATTTCTTATGATTTTACACAAATTATTACTATTTTTAATAATTTTATCAAGACCCGTACAGTCGATTTCCATCAATGGCCATCGAACTACACTTACAGCGACCTTTTTCAAATTTGATTTAGACGTAACTCCAAATCCAACCGTTAGATTTCAAATTTCTAATATTCGTTAGAAATCTCTTTTCGATACGAATCCAACGGTTCCGGTTTTAGGAGAATCCGACGGTCGGATCTCCCGTAATGTCCGTTTGAAATAAATGGTCGAAATTCACGAACTGCCGCGGCGCGGCGCATTCTATTCAGGCCATTATATTATATATATAATATATATTTCGTCGATTTCTATTTAAAACGAATTATATAGATAGTTTTGAATTCGTTTCAAAAACAATTTCAACTTCCATTTCAATCCAAAGCAAAATTGAATTCTTCTTTATAAATTCGTTTTAAAATTCATTTCTATTCAATTCAAATTTCAATGCAATTTGAATTCAATTCAATTCGCTTTCAATTCAATTTGAATTCGTTTTCCATTCAATTTGAATTCATTTTCAATTCAATCCAATTTCAAAGTCGTTTTCTATTCGATTCAATTCAAATTGGTTTTCTGTTCGATTCAATTCAAATTGGTTTTCTATTCGATTCAATTCAAATTGGTTTTCTATTCAATTCATTTCGAAATCGTTTTCAATTCAATTCATTTCGAAATCGTTTTCAATTCAATTCATTTCGAAATCGTTTTCAATTCAATTCATTTCGAAATCGTTTTCAATTCAATTCAATTTCAATTCGAATTCATTTCTATTCAATTTCTATTCGAATTCATTTTACAACGATTTCAATTCTATTCGAATTCATTTCAAATTCATTTCAAATTCATTTGAATTCATTTCCAAAACGATTTCAACTCTATTTGAATTCATTTCAAATTCATTCCTATTCTTTTTAATATTCACTTCAATTTGAATAAAATCGATATAAATATCGTTCACGTCAAAATGGCGTCAATCTATCAACGCGGCTTCATATATTTCAATTTTCAAATATTCTACTTCAAATATTTCTTTTTCAAATATTTCTATTTCAAAACTGGAATGAGGCCCAGACGATTACCACATAATGTTAATTATATGGATTTTCTACAACATATGTATATATCAACAACGATGAATAATCAACTATCAACCAAAGTGCACTACACTGTATAAGCATCAAATATAGATATCTAACGCTTATAACAGCCTATCAATTAATCGATCGACATATTTAATCAATCAGGATGAGTGAACTTCAAATTTCATCCCAACACCCGTGTGGGGTTTCAAATCAACAAACACAGATTTTATTTGTGCAGTTGGGCGATGTGTAAAATTTATCGACCCAATCAATGTCATTCAAATTAGTGTATATAAACAAATCGGCCGATTTGTTTATAAATATTCATTTATTCATATTCACGTTAAAATTTATATTTTTAACGATAAAACATTTTATTCCAACACATGAATTTCTATTATTCATTTACACAATAAAATGATATTTTTATTTTTCTAACTCATTTTAGAAAATTTCGGCGGCATAACGGCACGATACTAGAAATAGGACAAGGCCTAGCCTTATCCCCGGTCTAGTGAAGGCCCACGCCATTCACACATCAATCAAATCAATTTCATTTCACCAAACGATTCAATTCAAACCAAATAATCTAACCAACTACACAACCAAACAATTTAACAAACAAGCCATCCATGGTCTGTGGATGATGGGTGTCGGGTGCTACTAAACACCGTCTGCATCCTAGTATATATATATATATATATATATATATATATATATAACTAGAAAATTTAAGTTGAAAGGTGAGAAGTTCTCACCGATAGCTATCCAACTTCACGACACTTCATTAAATCTAAATCTTCGTCGTTATCGCATCTTCGCCATCTTCGTTGCCCATAGCCACTACACATACAAAAATCACACATTTTTATATTTTGATGTCTTTAAAATAAAAATCACATTTTTATTTATTCACTTTCAATTTAAAAATCATATTTTTACTATGCTATTCAATATATAAAAATCGAATTTTTACTTCGATGTTCAATATATAAAAATCATATTTTTACTTCGATGTTCAATATACAAAAATCACATTTTTACTTCGCTATTCAATATACAAAAATCACATTTTTACTTTGCTATTCAATATATAAAAATCGAATTTTTATTATCTCTATAATGTAAAAATCATATCTTTATTTTCAAAGATCTAACCTTTCTTCTTTATAAAAAATCAAACATTTTTGTTCATATAAAAATTAAACCTTTTAGTTCATATAAAAATTAAACCTTTTAGTTCATATAAAAATTAAACCTTTTTGTTCATATAAAAATTAAACCTTTTAGTTCATATAAAAATTAAACCTTTTTGTTCATATAAAAATTAAAACTTTATCTACAATAAAAATTTAATTTTTATCCTGCTATATATTTAAAAAAAACTCTGATTTTAATCACTGTTTAATGTTTATATAAAAACTGAAAATAAAAACTTGGTTATAAAAGAAAGAATAGAAAGAAACGCTCACCGTTTTCGATCGTCGGGGGGGGGGGGGGCATCAGCGGCGTCGGAGGGTCAGGGAGGTGGAGGCGGTCTTCGAACGGAGGAAGGGAGGGACTAGGCGGTGGCTGCTGGAGGGTTGGGCTCGTGAGGCGTCGGGTTTTCCACAGGGAGATCGAGAGGAAGAGGGGACAGCGGAGGAGGGGTCGATCGACGGTGGTGGGGAGGTAGCCTCCGGCGGCGGCGCTTTGGGGCAGGGGCGACGGGCTTCATCGACGGCAGCTTCTTTCTCCTTTTTTTTTTATTTCGATCTGAACTGAATAGGGGGGCGTTGACCGTTATTAAGAGGAGAAAAAAAAGCAAGGGTTTTATTTTATTTTATTAATTTAATCTCCTTTAAAGTCATTTTTTCATTCGAATCCTAAATCGAACCTACCGACTGTCGTCCCTAGCGTTTTACCCCCATTCCGAACACAATGGGATATGTTTCGTAGATTGATTCAATCGTTTGAATCAGTTTCCGTTGAATTTACATTTAAATCACTATATTGAATTTTAAACATACATTTCAAATTACCGGGGTCACATACTAACTCTAAAAATTCTCGAAAAATATTTTCTAGCTTCGTATTGACGATACGGTCCTAACAAAACTAGTTTCGTCGAATTCCGAGACCGTTGGAAAAATGGCCAATTTCCAGTCGATTAAAATCAACTAAAACTGGTCAAACGCGTTTTCCTTTGCCACGCTCACATATTGATTCGAAAAATTATGAAATTTGGAATCTAGCAATAATTTGACACTGCGGACCCAACAAAACTGGTTTCGTCGAGATCCGAGGTCATTTGCAAAATGTCCATTTTTAAGGGCCTGAATTCCATAGCGACTATTCAGAATTTTCAACTGGACACATCTTTTGATTCCCGCTATGAAATTTCGATTGGTCAAATTCGCTGCAAAGATATTATCAATTAGATCCTAATGCTTTTGGTTTCACTAAAATCCGGATTGTTTTGCACCCGGTACATTCAATTGAAGTTTGAAATCGAATTATCGAACTACCGCGCCATTTTCAATTCTATTTATAATTATATATAAATATTTATATTCTAACGACGACGTATATAAAATATACGTTCGAATTATATTCAAAATAAATTTCTCGTTGATTTTATTTAAAATAATTCATTATAAATAATCAAAATTCGCTAAAATTGCCAAAATAAAAATTTTAAACTGGCCCAGATTTTCGGGTTATTACATTAATAGTTGACTCAAAATACTAGAGACTAAGAAAATAAAAATCGTTTATTCCACAGAAACACAATAACTCAACCTATTAATGAACTGGGTTCATGATGATCAAGAAAGAAGAACTTACTATTCATGAAATACTATATTTTTGCAACAATGGTTCACAGACAAATATGCACTGTGATAATCTGGATTATATCTAACGAACTTGAAATAGAATTGTGTGTAATCATCCTGAATTTATCGAAACATACTAATATGACACAGATGTTATAAGAGTTTTGAACTTTAGTCATGTGGTTAAGACTTGGAGCCAGTTCTAGTGTAAGACTTGGAGAACGATTGTACATGTGATAAAAGAAAACTATGATGATTTCATCCAAAACATATAATTACCTTAACAAAAATATATATAGAAGGTCATCCACTTCATGAAGTTATAATATTCGCAGTTTGAGCTCAAGCTGTCTCCTGTTGAAAGGTACCGATGTCACCATTTTCAATTTCTAGCTTCATCCTAAGCACTTGTTGCTCTTCACTATTGTTTTGTGGAGATAAGAGCATATTTCACCTCATCCTCCATCTTAAATATTCTGCAGGGAGTGAACTTGTGCTTATTGCAATCCCAACCAAGTAAATGGTGAAAGAATTATAGAAAGAGCGGGAGCCACGTTGAGCTGAAAACATTTGGAAGTTAAGAATAAAATTCAAGAATGAATAGCATTTCAGACAAAGATGTATCTTACCAAGTTATAGAAAATATGTGCAAAAAGGATTACTACATATGCAAAAAGGATTACTATAGC
The DNA here is from genome assembly GCA_030737875.1 of Allium sativum. Lineage (NCBI taxonomy): Eukaryota > Viridiplantae > Streptophyta > Magnoliopsida > Asparagales > Amaryllidaceae > Allium > Allium sativum. The sequence continues at coordinate 321,767,828 of CM060913.1, forward strand.
AAATTGGAAAGAAGCATAAGCCCAAACATACCAAACAATTCAAAAACTCATTCTGTAGCATTTTCATGCTGATTCCAAGCAAGCACTTGAACATTGTCTCTAGAAGTGTACAATTAATGTTGAATGAACCCGCTAAATCGGAAACAAATAGTACTAAGTCAAGAAGTGATAAGTACCCATTGTTGAAGCTATCATAGAGGAAATAAGACCTAAAACACAAGAGAAAGTTAACGACATTGCAAGAGCTGTGTTCCTAAGTTATTGACCTGTATTATTGAAATGATGAGTCAATTTGCACTTACAGTCAATTAATATAAAACGAACAATTAATTTAAGCAGAGACTAATCAATAGTTTCTCTAAGCAGCAAAAATAGGCAAGCATGCTTATCATCACCAAGACAGGGAGGTACATCCTGCCAAACCCTGTAAGAAACATACAGAAAATTAATATATATTATTGCATGTGATAAGAGTGAAAAGGGAAAAACAATAAATGAACATTAGAAACATTTAGTATATTATTATCTCCGCTGAAATACAGCAAGCAAAGTACGCCACATTTAAATTTATGATCTTAAAATTGAAAACAACATAAATTTTGACAATTTACACAAAATATTGTATTTATGTGAGTTTGTTCTAGAACAGTATCTATTTGTGTTTGTGCAGCATAGAGGACCATGCACCAATGGTCATTGACACAAAAACAATATATGCATGCCTCTTTTTATGTATTATCTAAAAGCAAGTACTTTTAAGCATGCGCACTCTATTGAACTTATAAGAAAGTGAATCTGATAGTAATAACAAACCACTGTACTGAATTTTGTATATAATTATACACATTAGTCAAGGGATACGAACTATTACTTCATTCAAGGTACTAACATCCTAAGTCCTCACTATGTTTAAAATTGTGAGGCCTCAAATAATAGATATACTAACATCCTCAAAAGAACAATTAATCCAGTATATCTAAGAAGATTTTCGTAATATGCTCAAAAGAAATTTGTGAACAGAAAAAATGCAAATTAAAAATAGTAACATTCAAAGTAAAAACGAAGAAGTTCAAAATTTCATACAAATCTGAAAATGACATAATTGAGCAGAAATTAATATACCCGCCATTGTCATGGATCGATCATTGGTGACCCTATTGAAATAGGAGAATGGCGAGTGAAGCCAATTTATGACCGGAAGAAAGTAATAAAAATATTATCGACTTCAAACGAGGCTGAGTGAATCAGAGAGATGGCTTAGATTTATAGCTGATAGAATAGGAGGCGGTCGATTCATGGGATGCTTGATTGAATCGGAGATGGTAAACTTCCTAGAGTTCCTGGAGTGAGAAAATCAAAAATTTAGGGATTTAGGGAAAAGTCAGGTCTGGGGAAAGTGATAGGAGGAATTTTTTTTCGTGGCCTTACGAAATTTTGTCCCACGCTTTTTTAACTTTTGTTGCTTTCGCTTCCGCGTTCTCAATGGGCAACACTGACATAGCGAAACACAGTTATATATAGCTGTCATCTTCATTACTTTTTATAAATAGCACAATTTGTGTGTTATTTTCTTTTATTTTATTATAGCAGTTTAATATAATGTCATGACACAATGCTATGTATATCATGTTTTCTTGTAGTGATAAAAAATAGGTTTGAAATAAAATAAATAAGTTTTGTTATAAAATAGTTTAAATAAACAAAATATGTTTGCTATAGAATAGTTGAATAAGATAGCTAAGTTTATATTCGAAATAGTTTAAATAAAGTAAATAAAATAAATTTTTTATTTTAGGAAAAATAATGTAAATTTATATATTAGTGGTAAAGCAAAATACTAACTTCAGGAGATAATCCAGTCTGAATCAATTTTGTCCGAAATTCCAATGCTAATTCAACTTTGATTTCATAATATGGTTTCAGTAACCATTTCTCAAATCAAACATTTTTCACAAAAGATAAACTCTTTCAAAAGCTTCTGAAACAAGCTTATAATTACACAGTCGAATTTGTACAAAATAACTTTCTTAAAATATTTCATGGTCAAAATATTTATAACAAATTTCATATAAGTTGGATTCAATGTATCTCAAAACATTTATAAAAAATCTATTTCTGTCCATTTTAATTGTCCCTTACATGTCATTTTCAATACTTCCATTAATGTACTACAAAAACAATACTTCGAAAATTCAGTTGTCAATTGTTGTCATAATTCAACGTTCAAATGTTTGTTTCAAATCCAAACTATGTCATTAATCCAACTTTATTTTAGACTTTTTCCAATGCACGGTAAACAAAAGGATACAAGGACATGAATTGAGTAGTAATGAAAGCTCAAATATGAATAATACAAGGGTGGGGAGACCAAACAACAACTACTAAAGCTAGGTGAACGTATCAAAATGAACGAACGAACTATCTATTCTCAAGGCCAAGGGAGAAAATGATACAACTATGAAATTTCTTTAATTAATTCACTTTAGTTCAAATTTGAAAATATTCGTTGTTGTAAAATTTAAAGCTCGTTCCTTTTCTTCAGTTTTATTCAAGTTACTTTCTTCTTAAATTTTCAATTTAATTCTAACATTCACTTCTCGTTATAAATTTTTAAATTTAACAATGTTTCAATGTCATCATTCAAAAACATTCGTTTGCAAATTCATTTTACATTTCACAAACAAAGATGTATTTTATTTAATTTGTTCACATAAACTTGCCAAAAGCACTACTATTTATTAAACATTTATCAAAATGACTTAAGTATTTCTCGACATTTCAATCGGAATCATACGATTATCCCACTTTCGAAACTCGAAAATAAATATTGTTGATGTCGCGACAATCATCAGAAACATCTCCAAGCGACTAGATTGTGATTCCATCAATCTAGTATAAACAAGACTTTGTATATACGTTAGCTAGACATATATTCAAAAATCTTACGTACTTAGTCCAACCTTGACATCGAATAAATACTCAAAATTCTTTTTATAAAAATACACCATCTCCAAATATATAAGACAAAACGATATATTTCAAAATAATTTATCAATTTGAAAATAAATTTGTTTCAAAATTTGTTAATTTCAAAATACTTCCGCTGCGCTACTCTTTCAAAATATTAGTTTCAAAACCATTTATATTTCAAATTACGCTCTCTCTAGTGTAATTTCCACCGAATGATTCTTATTAAACTCCATAAGCTAAGCTTTATACAAACCAAAGCTATGATACCAACTGTAATGACCTGCCTTTTTGATCGCTTCAAGCCAGTAATTAAACCAACTTAAACCGCTCGAAATGACAGATTGTTGTTTAGCTTATGGGTTTAAAATAGAATCATACATAGAAATCACTGAATAAATAAACTACAATATCCCACAGCGGAAGCATTTTACACAAAATATCAGAGTTGTACAATAAATTTTACACAGCGGAATAAATTTTTATACATATCAGAATTTTACTTAATTTTTATATAGCGGAAGATTCATAAATAAATACATAAATTTTAAAATAAATAAAAGTTTTACATTTCAATCGAGCCTTGCATGCGCATACACATCTTTACATTCCTCTCCATTTTGCAAGATGAAATCTTTAAATCTGAAACACATAGGATCTAACCCGAGCGTTCCATGCAAAACATAAAACACTCGAGTCAGGATTAATCATAGTTCAAGTAAATTAACTTCAATACAAACTAAAATAAATTAGCTAGTCCAAACATATGGTTAAAATTGCTAAATATCAGAATTTCAAGCCATATATATTTCGATTAAGGAACTGCATAGGTAAACAACAACAGCACAACAAGTTATTGACAGGATCAAAGACAAAATCAAGGGACTGCATGCTTTTTAAATAGCATAGTATTTCCTAGTATGTTTATTTTGCATATAACATGTCTCATAAGAAAGCAAGCGGGAGTAAGATGTAGATTTGGATCCAATGCATAGCCAGGTACAAAATTTAATAACAATACACACATAGCAAAATATAATTTTAACACATGTTTCTTATTTCTATAGGCCAGAAAATATTATTCATGCATGTATCATTCATGTGAGAAAATAAGTACCATTAGATAACTAAAACAGTTCCTTTTCTCTTCTTCTTCTATTTTTTTAGTTATCAAAATGAATTTGTCTCCAAAGTCAAAGAATGTATACCCTATTGTTTAATATACAGTCATGTGAACCATTCAATTATTTCAAACTGAGCGGTATAAAACAACACCATGTTGTTGTCCACATGTTGAACTAGATATTAGAAAGAATCTAAACTATTATTGATCATTCCCGCAGTCCCTAGAGATACATGAATATTATTTGAAATATTCATCTTCTATCACATCTCTACATGTAAACTATTTTGCATTATTCCCGCGAATAAATTCCATCAACAAGGTGGCAAAAATGATTTTATATCATTATTTGAGATGCACATGCATACCCAAACAATTTATATGTGCATATGTAAAAAGTATGATATGGTGCCGAAATAAAAATAAACAATCAACTGGTAAAGTAAGTGGTAAATAGAAAACATGCACACTTTAGGACATTTAAGTTAAAAGAGAACGAGAAGGTCAGCAAATCAAACAATGGTTTAACTAATTTATTTAATTCATAACGAAGTCAAAATTCTTGAAACAAAAGTCAATCATAAGAAATTTACTCACATATCGTCCCATGAATCAGAGCAAGAAGAGATAGGCAAACGATTTTCCGACCATTCGATGTCATTGCTACAATAGTAGGCGAGCTAGCTTGGAGCGACACGAGGTGAACAGTGCGCAGTGCACAGCGGAGGAGAGGACATGGTTGCCAGGTTCAGGAGCTGAGGAACAGAGGGAATAGCGAAGGGGAAGAAAGGGTGGCGATCGAATAATAAGGTGCGATTTGAGAAAAAGAAGAAATTCGAAGGCCATTAACTATTTTAGGGAAAGTTAATCAGATTTTTGGGGATGACGAACTGGGGTAGGCTGTTAAAAATATGGGAAGAGTTGCAGATAAAGGGTAGGGCAGAAACATAGCAGTATATTTATATTAACATATGTGCAGTCGCGTTTTATTTATTTACGAAGGAACGTTAAATTTTGAACGTGACTTATTTCCCTAGCGTGTCTCTTCACATGTAGTAAGAATACAAAGGAAATAAATTAGCTGACTAGACATGACATGTTAATCTAATCAACATTTATTTCTTATTCAAAATTCAAAAGAAGATTACATAAGGAAAGAGAATAACAGAAAGTAATGAATGCATAATTTATTGTTTAACGATAAATGCTAGAAATTATGTGACTTTTTAAATTTCAAACACATAATATTACATATCATGTGTTAAACGTTTTGCGTAGATAAATTTTAAAAGTTTTATGGTATTTTATTTTTCTTCTGAATATAGACAACATGGTATAAATATAAGGAAAATACATACATATATACGAAATAAGATACATGAAAATATAATGTTGGGAAAGAAATTAATAAATTGGAGGAAAGAAATGAATGCATATTAATGAAGAAATAAAGTGGAGAGAACGGAGGTAGTGAATTTAGGGAAAGTAGAAAAAGAAGGGGAAACAATAAATACGTTTTATATTTTGTTTTGTTTTTATATGTTAACATAAATTTTCATTAAATGTGATAGTTAAAACGTACATTATTTACCTTTAACACTCAATGTCTTACAATTCTTCCTACATAAAATTAAGTTGGAAACATCCATAAATTTATTTTCAATTATCGCATTAGTGCCTATATTGAACCTTAAAAATATAATCAAGGATTCAACTGCTAATTTCTTTTTCAACAATAGTTCAAAGTTAGCTAGTCCAAATGTATAAACATAAACAATTTAATTATTTCCATTATTATCGATCATAACCTAATAAATTATAAATTGTTGTTTATCACAACTAAAATTTTAAACCGTTCATTAATAACATCATAAATCTTATTTAAAAACCATTTCAAATTCAAACATTAAATTAAATTTAAAAATTTAAATGGTCGTGATTTTAAGGGATTTTACAGTCCCCCCTCCCCCTCAACTCAGAACTTTTCGTCCTCGAAAAGGAATAAAATAATGAACTAGTAATTAAACAATACTCCATTCATATGCATATCATTTTCGATTGCTTGTTCAAATACAAAATTTTGCTTTCAATTAGTATTGGTAACCCGATCACTCTAGTGCGGACTTTTGATTTGACTTCTTGATTAGAAACTTCCATTCTCCTTGCACAGCAATAAACTATGATAGAGAACTTCAAATTCTTATCAAAAACTCATATTAGTGTTCATCGTTGAGAATCAAGCGAACAAGTATATGTGAAATCAAAATCTTGTATTCAAAAATAAATCAAAACTGTTATGCGAATATAATGGTTTTCGCATATTGAAACATTATAGTTCATTAATTTTTTTTAGTTATACCAATGTTTATAATTCAAGTGTCTACAATTTATACACAATTTTAAAGTTTATAAAAAAAAAATTTGAAGAAGAATTATTTTATATATAAAAAATACATTATATCAAAAATATTTTTTGATAACTCGATATTTCCACAAGTTTATCATCGTTCTTCAAGAATCTGGTAATGCGTTGATCAAGCGCAAAACTAGAAATCTCGAAGTACTAAGTAAACTCGTTTCAACGTCCAGTGAAAATACATTAAAAAACATTAAAATAGATAAAAGAAGTACCATCCAATAAACCAACCGATGAAACTTATTCATGAATCGCAGATACACAATGGTTACGCCAGGGTCCCCCAGGAAGCATCTGTACCCGTAGAAAATGTTTTCCCTGCGAATTTCGTCATGATCAATCAACGAGATAAATCAGTAGAAATAGAATAGAAAAACCTAAGATCATCAGGGAACGCATTCTCTAAGGTCGCACTATCACCAGGTCGAGAGGACAAAATGTCGCGGCCATAGGTGGCTAGGTAATCACTGCCTTGTGTATTTTGCTGTAACACCTCAAAACAGTCGCATGGATCACAGTTTACATCTAGTAACACTGGTGGTTACATCTCTATCACCCGTAAATCTTAGGCAATCACTGCCCTATGAATTACGCCATGTGGACCGTAGATACACAATGGTTATGTCCATTCACAAGAAGAAGATGAAAAATGGTAAAAGGATTGTTTAGAATTGTTGGTATTTATAGAGAATTAACGGTCATGTCCATTCACAAAAGGATATTGTAATAACCCAGTAATCTGAGCCAATTTAAAATTTTTATTTTGGCAATTTTGACGAATTTTGAATATTTAAAATGATTTATTTAAAATGATAATGACGAGAAATTTATTTTGAATAGAATTAGAAAGTATATATTTATTTGAATCATCGTTAGAATATAAATAATTATTTACAATTATAAAAGGAATTGAAAATGGCGTGGTAGTTTGAAAATTCGATTTCAAAGTTCAAATGAATGTGCAGGATTCAAAATAAACCGGATTTTAGCGAAACCAAAAATATTAGAATCTATTTGAGAATATTTTTCCAATGAACTAGAAAAATCAAAATTTCACAGCGGGGATAAAAAGTTATGCCCAGTTGAAAATTCAGAATAGTCGATATGGAATTCTGGCCCTTAAAAATGGAAATTTTGCAAACGACCTCGGTTTTCGATGAAACCACTTTTGTTGGATCCGTGATGTCAAGTTATTGCTAGGTCTCAAAATTCGTAATTTTCTGAATCAATATGTGAGCGTGGTGAAGTAAAACATGTTTTGTCAATTTCAGTCAATTTCGATCGACCGGAAAATGGCCATTTTTCAAACGGCCTCAGAATTTGATGAAACTAGTTTTGTTAGAGCCGTATCGTCAATACGAAGCTAGATAATATTTTTCGGGAATTTTAAGAGTTCGTATGTGACCCTAGTAAATTGAAATGCGCGTTCAAATTCAATATATATATATTTATATTTAGATTTTTACAAAAACTGATCGAAACGATCGAATCAGCTTACGATACATGTCCCATTGTGTTCGGAATGGGGGTAGTTAGCTAGGGGCGACAGTCGTTGGGTATCATTTAGAGTTTGAATGAAAAATCAACTTTTAGGAAAATTAAAATAATTAAATAATTGAATGAATGAGTGGGTCACAGCCTTTTTCCCCCTAACCCGGTCAAAGCCCCCCTCCCTTCATCGTTTTCAACAGAAATGAAAAAAAAGGAAAAGAAAGATGAACGGGGAGGAGCCCCCCCCCCAAGCAGCGCGCCACTACCTCCTCTGGCGCGCCGCCGCTAGGGCAAGGGCCCCCTCCTCCTTCTCTTCATTCCCACCCTCCCGATTCAACCTCCTCCGCTGTTCGAGGCCCCCGCGCATCCTACTCCGCCGACACGCCGCCACCACCTCGTCCTCCTCCTTCTCTAATCCGCGATCGCACCACCCCCTGAAGCCTGACAACTCCTCCCATTGCTCCAATGCCTTCACCTGTGGACCCCCCTCCGATTTGTGACACTGTAAGTTTTTTTTGATTATTTACTTCTTTTATTTTTAGATTGTAAAATATTCGATTTTCAGTTATAAAAGTTATGATTTTTAGACCATGAAAAGAAACGAAATTTATAAACGAAAAGCTTAGATCTTTGTAAAAGTAAAGATGGGATTTTTATTTATAAGAAAGGTCGGATTTTTATATAGTTAATCACTTAAGAAAGGTCTGGTTTTTAAATAGTTAATCACATAAGAAAGGTCGGATTTCTTATATAGTTAATCACAAAAGAAAGGTTGGATTTTTAATGAGGTAAAGATTTGATTTTTAGCGAAGTAAAAATATAATCTTTATTAGAAGAAGAGCGATATAAAAATATAATTTTTATATAGAGAATAGCGTGATAAAAATATAATCTTTATTAGAAGAAGAGAGATATAAAAATATAATTTTTATATAGAGAATAGCGTGATAAAAATATAATCTTTATTATATGAACACCGTTGTAAAAATAGAATTTTTATCTATATAGTAGCGGTGTAAAAATAGAATTTTTATCTATATAGTAGCGGTATAAAAATGTGATTTTTATATACATAGCAACAATATAAAAATGTGATTGTAGTGGCTAAGGACGAAGAAAGTGACGAAAGGCGAGCACGGCGAAGATTTCCCACATATGAAGAGTCGTGGGGTTTGGTTTAGCCAGTTGGTGAGAACTTCTCACTTTTAATTTATTTTCTAGTTGAAATATATACTATGATGCTGACGGTGCTTAGCAGCACCCGACACCCGTCGTCCACAGACCATGGATGACTTGTTTGTTTGATTGATGTGTTGTGAAAATTTATTGTGTGATGTGGAATGAATAAATATTTTATAGTTAAAAATATAATTTTTAATGTGTATATAAAATAAGTATTTATAAACAAATCGGACGATTTGTTTATATACACATATTTGACTGATATTGATTGGGACGATAAATTTTACACATCGTCCGACTGCACAAATAAAACCTGTGTTTGATTGTTTGAAACCCCACACGGGTATTGGGGTGAAATTGGACATACACTAATCCCAATAATTAGCTGTATGTCGATCGATTGATTGACAGACTGTGTAAGCGTTGAGTATTTATATTCAATGCTTATACAGTGTAGAATGCACTCTGGATGATGGATTGCTGTTTCCATTGTTGTTATACACATTTGTTGTGTGAAATCCATATAAATCACATTATATGGTAATTGACTGTGTTTGATTCCAGTTCAGAATTATCGAATATTTTAAAATATTTGAAAAGAAATATTTGAAATAGAAATATTTGAAAACAAATATTTGAAATAGAAATATTTGAATAGAAATATTTGAAATAGAAATATAAAGCCATGTCGATAAGATTGACGCCATTTTGACGTGAATGATATTTATATCGATTTCATTCATTTTTATAATGAATATCGAAAAGAAATTGATTTCAAAATATAATGTTTTGAAAATATTATCATTTTTATATCGATGATATGGAATATTCAATTTTGATTTGAAATTGAATATGAAGTTGAAATCATTTTGAAAATGAATTTAAAAACGATTTATAAAATACGTTTTAAAAGGAAATCGACAAAGTGTATATTATATATATTATATAATATAATGGCCTGAATAGAACGCGCCGCGCTGCTGCAGTTCGCGAATTTCGACCATTGACTTCGAATGGATATTACGGGAGATCCGACCATCGGATTCTCCTAAAACCGGAACCGTTGGGTTCGTATCGAAAATAGCTTTCTAAGAATATTAGAAATTAGAAATCTAACGGTTGGATTTGGAATTATGTCCAAATCAAATTTGGAAAAGGTCGCTGTAAGTGCAGTTCAATGGCAATTGATCGAAATCGACTGTACGGGCCTTGATAAAATTATTAAAAATAGTAATAATTTGTGTAAAATCATAAGAAATGATTTGGAAAGAATTTAGATGAAAAATTCCATATTTGAAAAGATAAAAATAGATTTTTATCGAAATGAACTAGTTTTGAACTAGAATTATAATTCATTTATTTTTGAAATAAATAAATTGGATTTGAAGGGGTTTTAAAAGTAACCAGAATTTTTAATAATTGAATTGGAATGGATTTGAATCGAAATTGTCTTTGGAATATTTCGATGTTGGATTTCGTGATTATACAGATATTGTTATGGAAATTTGAAAGATATTTATATCGTGATTTCCAATACGATATTTGTTGGTCGTAGAATTTGATATTGAATATAAGCCGATATATTTTCTATTCAGAGCCTTGTATTTAGTATCAAATGAGATTTGGGTTTGTTGTGAATGTTATCTTTAATAATATTGTTCTTAGACCCAACGGAGTTAAGAAAATCAGAAACTATCTGGAGACTAGTTTAGTTGAATGGTTTCTTGGGTATTGATCTGATGTTGGTTTCGGCCTTTGGGGTTAATACTTAGGGAATTGTTCACTTGCTAATTTACGGTTAAAGGATGATGGAACAGAATGTGATTTTGGGTTTATCGTGAACCGTGTTTTAATAACATTGGTTCTTTAACAAAGTTAAAGATAGGATATGGTTTCCCATGTTAAATAATCATTGATATTGATTTTTGGGAAGATTAAAACTAAGTGGAGTTTTAATGAATCTTCAATTAGATTGAAATGACCGAGAATGGAGTATCACCAGTTTTGCTCCAGGCGATAGTTAAAATTTTAATTAGATTTGAACGTGAAATGATAATTGAATTTACCGATAACACCGTGGTGTTAGATATGGAGTATGACCAGTTTTACTTCATGGGATGAATTGGTTGGGATTGGGAAATAAAATAAATGATTACTTCGGTGTGGTTCGCTAATCCCGACTAATTTGAATTGATATTTAAAAGAAGATTAAAGAATAAATTTAAAGAATTTATCTTTGATAAAATTAATGGGAACCTTTCCCAAAGAATAAGAATATTTGAATAAAAGAATATCCTGAATTGGAATGAGGCGTATATTGTGTTTGTGTAATACTTATTTATTATATACACGAGTTATTTAGAAGGACCGGGTTTATCCTATTCTGAATAACTGATTCGACGTGGTGTCGAGGATGAAGACGATGGTTGAAAACAAGAGGTCTTCACATCGTTTGGGTGATTACTGATGATCTTGATTGGGATGTACACCCAAGAGGAGGGAATCAGTTGGCGATCGTCTAGACGTACTTGGAGATCGATGGATATGCGAAGTACAAGGTGCCTCCGGTTTTGTTCAGACCCAGAACGGACTTGTAAATGGACTGTGTGTCTGACATCGGATTTCATTCTGTGTGATTGATACCGGTTGCATAGCGTGAATTGCCTGTGTGGCTTGCTAAGATGCAATGATCAAGGCTTTTGTTGAAAAGCAAAGTCTTGTGGTTGATGATCAAAGCATGGCCTTTGTGGCGTAGTTTTCTGTAGCGTTAATTCACGAGCCTCACACCCCGGTTGTGAACCAGAAACGAGAGAGGACATCAGGGAGGGCATGTGTTTCCTTCTAGCTAGGGTGGTGTTAGTGACCTACCAGCCCTGACATTTATATTATTTTCACCTGTGTGGTTGTTGCTGTTGCGAGGCGCCTCAGATATATCGGTGACTATGCGAACCCGATGGAGTCATTCGTTGGCTCATTTACGCCCCAAAGGGCGGGGAAACGTAGTGTTCAGGATTTAGGTTTAATCCACACCGGTGGACCGACCCTGGCGATCCAAGGGATGATGCGTTCTGTTCCTGAGACTCGGGCTAGACAGTCTCAAAGTAGTGAGGACAATCCCTAGCCTCGGTTCGCAGATGGAAATCCAATTTCCAAATACGTGATTTTGCGGTTTTAATTGTAGAACTAGTATGGCGACATGATATATGGTACCCATGCCGCCTATGATTGATACATTCATATTTGAAGTTGTTTTCTTCACTTATAGTAATAATAAAAGGTGAAATTTAGCGTATCAAGCATTCTTTGGTTATTATAAGGTAAAACCCTATCTTCCGGCTTGTGTTGCATTGTGTGATGGGACCTGGGTCTTATAATAGCTTCATTGTTCTTTATTTAGCATTGCGTTGTTGTTTTATGCACTGGTGTTCTTGGGAGGAAACCCATTCCATGATATACGGCGTGGTCCCTTGATTTATAACCTAACTTTAAAATAAAGATTAATAACTATTTTAGTTCTAACACCAGTCACATGACTGACCTGGAGTTTATTGTTTTAACCTACACTCTGGGTGCTCTTATTTTGACATGGGCAACTAGTAGTTTTGGTTTTGCAAATTTATATTCACAGGATCCTGGTTTACAGCTGGAATGATATTCGGAAAGCTCTGTATCTGTATATCTCCTTTCAGTTGTGTTTTATATTATTTTCCGCTGCATTGTAATTTGTAAATCTCTGATATTTAGTGAAGCTGTAGTATACTTATTCATACTCTGTATATTCTTGTAATCTGATGGAATTGTTGTAATTAACAATGAAATGTTCTTCTGTTTGTGTTCTGATTCGTCTTGTCCTTAATCCGTGATTTCGCGTAAGGGGATTTCAGGTCGTTTCATCATGGTATCAAAGCTTTGGTTTACAAAGCTCAGAGAACAAGGCACATTAGAACCATACGAAAGAATTCATCAGAGATTGGATTAGTAATATCCAATAAGAATGGCTCGTTAGACATGGGATCGGTAGTATCCTAGAATGAGTGTGAAGAGTATATTTTTAAATTGAAAACAATTTTTGTTTTGAAAATTAAATTCAATTATTCGTATTTGAATATTTATTTGTATTGATTTGGACAATCAAGTATATAGAGATTTTAGTATACGTCTGATCCACGTGTATTGAAGCCTCAAATATATTCGATAGACATAGAATCACACTCTAGTCGCCCGGAACTGATTCTGATGATGGCGCGCCATCATCAGTGTTTATATTCGAGTGACAAAAGTGGGATTTCTATATATTTCCAACTGACTGGTGTGAGAACCAAAACTAGATAGGGCTTATTGTTGTGATTTGGAATCAAAAGTGTGATTTTTTGACTATGTATCAAAGTTGTGAATTTGAAAAGATAATCAACTAATTGATTGCTGGTTGTGTTGCTTGATTATTGGTTGATTAATTAAAATTTGAACCCTTTAGCCAAATTGATCAAATAGTGAGTTGTATTGAAAATTAGTCGCAATTGCATGCATATACATGTACTTACATTGAACAGGTCATAACAAGGAAGCTAGAGAAGAAGAATAAAATTGTTTGCCCGACAAATAGATACATGTTTATTGTATTTCTTGGGTTTTGGATGATTTTATGAGCCGATTGGCTTGCCGCTTGGCTTTTTCGTTTTCTTTTGGATTGAAGAAGGCCATGGGAGGCTATATGAAATATCCCGAAGTCCCCGGTGCAGGGGAGGTTATGGCGAAATTTTTCGAAAATCTAGGGTGTTAGCCAAATTTTTGAAAAATTTGAAAAGTTCTTAGAAACTGAAAAGTTGAAGAACTTAAGCCGTAATGAAAATAATGAAAGTTGAGTTGATTTGTAAAACAACTTTCAGCTTCGTTCCTTTTCGGGGACGAAAAGTTTTAAGTGGGGGAGATTGTAATAACCCAGAAATCTGAGCCAATTTAAAATTTTTATTTCGGCAATTTTGATGAATTTTGAATATTTAAAATGATTTATTTTAAATAATAACGACGAGTAATTTATTTTGAATAGAATTAGAAAGTATATATTTATTTGAATCGTCGTTAGAATATAAATAATTATTTATAATTATAAAAGGAATTGAAAATGGCGCGGTAGTTTGAAAATTCGATTTCAAAGTTCAAATGAATGTGCAGGATTCAAAATAAACCGGATTTTAGCGAAACCAAAAATATTAGAATCTATTTGAGAATATCTTTCCAACGAATCCGAAAAATCAAAATTTCATAGCGGGGATAAAAAGTTATGCGCAGTCGAAAATTCAGAGTAGTCCTATGGAATTCTGGCCCTTAAAAATGGAAAATTTGCAAACGACCTCGGTTTTCGACGAAACCACTTTTGTTGGATCTGTGATGTCAAGTTATTGCTAGGTTTCAAATTTCGTAATTTTCTGAATCAATATGTGAGCGTGGCGAAGTAAAACATGTTTTGTCAATTTCAGTCAATTTCGATCGACTGGAAAATGGCCATTTTTCAAACGGTCTCAAAATTTGATGAAACTAGTTTTGTTAGGACTGTATCGTCTATACGAAGCTAGAAAATATTTTTCAGGAATTTTTAGAGTTCGTATGTGACCCCAGTAAATTGAAATGCGCATTCAAATTCAGTATATATATTCATATTTAGATTTTGACGAAAACTGATCAAAACGATCGAATCAGCTTACAATACATATCCCATTGTGTTCGGAATGGGGGTAATTAGCTAGGGGCGACAGTCGTTGGGTATCGTTTAGAGTTTGAATGAAAAAACAACTTTTTGGAAAATTAAAATAATTAAATAATTGAATGACTGAGTGGGTCACAACCTTTTCTCCCTAACCCGGTCAAAGCCCCCCTCACTTCATCGTTTTCAACAGAAACGAAAAAAAAAAAGGAAAAGAAAGATGAACGGGGAGGAGCCGCACCCCATCCAAGCAGTGCGCCGCCGCCTCCTCTGGTGCGCCGCCGCCAGGGCAAGGTCCCCCTCCTTTTTCTCCTCGTTCTCCATCTCCCGATTCACCCTCCTCCGTTGTTCGAGGCCCTCGCGCATCCTACTCCTCCGACACGCCACCTCGTCCTCCTCCTCCTTCTTTAATCCACGACCGCACCGCCCTGAAGCCTGACACCTCCTCCCATTGTTCCGATGCCTTCACCAGTGGACCCCCCCTCCGATTTATGACACTGTAAGTTTTTTTTAATTATTTATTTCTTTTATTTTTAGATTGTAAATGTAACACCCCGCAAATTCTATAATTGTGAAACTCACAAATTAAAGTATAATTAATTTCAAATCAAAGAACTAAGGGAAACGGGATACGCCATTGCGTTCGTCTCGGAAAAATACGCGAAATAGAGTCCGAGTTTTCGAAAAACGGAGTCCTTATAAAGAAGATATGGCCTTCGGAAGTTTGAGAATCAAGTTTAAATTCAAACAGAATAAATCAGGTTTAAATTCGAAAATGGGGCCCAATGGGCCAGGGCGGAAAAACACCCGCCTGACCCACCAAGTCGACTGGGCTGTCGACCTGGTCTAACCAGGTCGACAGGCCTGTCGACAGGGCTGTCGACAGGGGTGTCGACCTGGTCCAGACCCAGGTCGAGCCCAGTCTAACCCGGCTGGCCTATTCCCTATGTGGTCGATTTTCTGTGGTCTGCTTTGTCATTAGGGCTAGGTGGCAGGCTCTAATTGGTCTCTCTTGCGAATGAATGGCTACGATCAATCCAAGCAACATCAATGGTCCTAATCAGTTCCTAACCTCTATATAAACAACCCTAGACTAAACCCTAATCTATTCATTCAAAAATAAGAACATAGCCGCCATGTTGCTGAGGAACGACTAGGAGTAGCCACCAAATTTGAGAGAGGATTAGGAGGAAGATTCTAAAGCTTAAAGCAACCTAAACAAATCAATTCAACAAAGGAATTTGCGTCTTCAATCCCTAAACTAGAGAATTCATCACACCATTGTAAGTAGAGTATTACTTTGGTATGAATAAACAATTGTGTTGGTTTGTATGCTTGAATTGTGGCAATAAAGTAATTCATATTTGTGCGTTCTTATCAATTTGAAATATTATATACGTTTGGATATTTATGAATTATGTTATTCATTATAAAGAACTACATGCGGTAGTTCTATGCAAGTATACGTTTGGAATATTTCGCAAATTATGTAATCCATGTGAAGCTACATGTATGTAGTTGATTTAAATTCATGCAAGTTTGGGGTTTGCTTCTATGCCACCATGATGTATATTTTTGTGCATAAATCATTTTGTAAGTAATTGGAACAAGTTTGGTTATTATCCATATGAAATTATGTTGAGAATTTGGCATTATGTATTAAGCCATGCTTTTGTACTAGAAAACCGATTTGCAAACTTATGAATATGGCTAGGCTATGATTGATATTTGGCAACCATGATTAGGTCTATCTTGTTTACAAGAATTATATGATGACATATGTGGTACATGGCTAGGTTAGGTTCAAAAGGTCCCTTTTTGTAAGTTTACATGACTAATGTAAGAATTATGATTTCATGTTGGAAATATTTATGCCATGGTTAGGTGAACAAATTTAACTATACTCATGCCATGCTTATGTTTGACATTATGCCATGCTTATGGTTGACATTATGCCATGCTTATGTTAGAAATATTTATGCCATGCTTATGTTTGACATTATGCCTAAATAAAAATATAGGTTCATGTGTCAATAATGATACCCAATTTAGACTCTTATCTCAATTACAAGTTCACATGCTTTGATTCATGTCACCTATGTTACCACTATGCAAGTACACCAGTTTCTATTTTGTGTTCCCAACGTCATATTGCAAGTTCATGCGCTCACCTTCCCCTCTTTGTGTATGTAATTACGCTTTAAGCCTCCCCTTTTCGCATGGCTAATTTGGGCTTTAAAAGGCTAAGCCCAAAATATATATAAACGGACGTGTTAAACGGGGGAAAATAACGTTGGGTTATAATTACTAATGAATGAAAATATAAAATAGAAGGGCCCAAGTTCAAGTATGGGTTGGGCCCATGATTGGTGTAACCTTTACACCATTAACTTAATAATGGGCCGCAAATATTTACATATAAGAAATAAAGAGGAATGACAAAATATGTAAATGTAGAACATACGATGTGTTTAACCCGAGGTTGGATTGAGTTGTGATGTAAACCTGCCCGGAACCGCCCGGCTGTCCAGTAGTCACAACAATACCTATCCAATGTGGGAGGTTAAACATGGAGCCCAGCAAGGACACGAGGTTAGACTGAGTTGTGGCGTAAGACTGCCCGGAACCAACCGGCAACAGGCAGCCACAACAATACCTGTCTAATGTGAGAGGTCAGGGCCTTAATAAGACAATTAAGGCTGAGTCAGGATTGATAGGATTAAGTGAACTAAAGACTTAATCAAAATGGAACATGCTAAACAAAACGGACTGGTGGGGGTTAGGTTAGGAAACACTTAACCAACTTAGCATGTTGGCTAGAGATAGAAAACCTAGTAACGGGGGACCCTTTTCAGCAGTAACCCTAGAAGGTGTATCAGGATACCCTGAAACTAGGCAGGGTGGGGCACGATTACTGGGCTAATTGTAAGAGGTCAAAGCGACGGCGGTGGTGTAGCAGTGTAGGTTCTAACGGAGTGCGGGCATGCACACACTCCGGTGCAGAAAAATAAGGCACTGGACACTAGTAGCATACCTGTGCACTCTAAGGTTGTGTCGGGTTGCCACTATGGGACTTGATACACCCCATGGTGGGACCAGCATAGGTAACTACAACATCGGGGGCCGTAAGACACATGTAACTATGCGAGTAGGAGCCGATCATTATAAAATGGATCACATCACCCTGATTATGGGGTGCCAGTTGGAAACTAGTTTATATGGGTTCAGAGATTAACATGGGGTACGATAGTATATTCGACCCTAGACAACTTAACCAAGTTTATAGTGCTTGCCCACTTCTTGTTTATACTTATCACACCCAGTTCTTTATTCATAGACAAAATAGTACTAGACTTACTCAGGCTTTATGTCTGACTCTACTTTTCTTTCGTCTTCTTTTCTTCCGTTTCCCCCCCCCCCCCCAGGTCCACAGGGAGGGAACACAGCAGCTTGACCAACCTTAACATTCAGCTTGAAGAGGAGAAATGTATTGCTTGGACTTTCCTGTTTTGAACTATGGCTTTGGAAAATCCACTATGGGGACTTTTGCAGTTTATCTATGTTTTATTTATGCTTCTTTAAATAATGTACTCAAGACAGATTATGAAGGAGTTATGTTATGTTTTTGGGAAAAGATGTAAGACAATCATGGTGATGTTTTGTAACACGTATTTGCTTTTATGAAATAAAAGTTTGTTGTTTTTCCGCTGTTTACAAATATTTGTTCTTATATCTGTCTTGTATATCTGTGAACTTATACTTATAAACCTCCACCAAAATTAGGGCATTCCCTTTGAGAGTGACCCTAACGGAGGTGGGGTGTTTCACTTGGTATCAGAGCATAGGTTTACCAGATAAGATAAAAAGTTTTGAAAATTTTATTTTCAAAAAGGAAATTTAAAGAAGCATTTTTAAAAGAAAAATATTATTTTATTTTAAATAGGCAAAGTCCACTCCCCAAAGCCATAGGTACTATCTCTTATCCTTCGTTTTGAATCTATCCTTTTTGTTTCAGCATGTCTGAAGATCTTAACTTGCCAGAAGGGGTGCCAATACCTGGTTGGTTTAGACGCTTCTTAGAAGCAAGGGCCGCTCAGCCAGGTCCTACCGTTCCTCCTCCCCCAGCTGCAGGAAATCATCCAGCTGCAGCGGCACCTTTTCCTCCACCTCCTCCTCGGGGAAACACGTTTGCTAAGATATGTAAAGATTTTAAAGCTATGGGAGGAAGGGATTTCCATGGAACTGAGTCCTTCGTGGCAGCTAGAAATTGGCTGAAAGAAACTGAGGACCTATTCATCATCTTTGAGGTAGAAGATAGACAAAAAGTACAGTTGGCAGTGTGGCTATTGAAGGGCGAGGCTTCCTACTGGTGGGAAGTCACTAATGCTGAAAGACCAGTGGAGACATGGGAGGACTTTAGGGCAAGGTTTGAGACTAAATTTCTCTCAGATGCGGAAAGAAGTTTGCAGTTGGAAAAATTCTTATTTCTTAAGCAAGGGGACAAGACGGTCAGAGAGTATGTGAATCAGTTCGATGAGCTGGCTAGGTTTGGGCTTGACCTAGTCAACACCCCGCACAAGAAGGCTCTCCGTTTCGTCAAAGGGTTAAATGAGCCATTACACAGTTTGGCCATGACCCATATACCCATGGGAGCCACGTATGAAAGATTGGTGCAAATGGCATTGCTGAATGAAGAGGATAAGGGCAAGAAGAAAGAGGGTTTGCAGCCCAAGAAGACAGACTTTAAGAAGGGTGGGAAAGGCAACAAAGAGAAGAGGAAGTGTAATTTCTGTGGCAAAGTGGGGCACTTAGTAAATGACTGCCGGAAAAAGAAGGCCAAGGAGAATGGTGGGTGCTTTTCTTGCGGTGAGACAGGCCACAGGGCTAAGGACTGCCCAAAGAAACGAGGACAGGGGCAGAGGACTGGATCCACCCCAGGGGCACAGGTTCATGTGCTAGAAGCGCCACCTCTGCAACAGCGAGGTATAAATACTTCTGTAGAAAGTGTAGTTTATCTTTATGATCACCCCGTTCGCACTTTATTTGATTCTGGCGCATCACACTCCTTTATCTCGTCTGCTTTAGTAGAATCTCTGCACCTAAAAACTAGTATGGTAGAGGACTCCTTAATTGTTTCAAACCCAATTGGGGGCCCAGCTCATTTGTCTATGATCTGTGTGGGATTGAAAATCTCTATTCTAAGCGTAGAATTTCAATGTAGTGCCTTTGTTTTGGGCTTTTCGGGGTATGGTTTGATTTTGGGTATGGATTGGCTATCCAGTAATGGGGCCATCCTTGATTGTGAGAAAAGGGTTGTTAGGCTCCTAACCCAGCTCGGTAATACTTTGGAAATTTCTTGTAATCCCTCGTATGCGGTTATGCTTAGTTATCTTGAATCGCTAGATGCCTCCGTTGAAAATTTGCAATCAGTTAGAGTGGTCCGGGAATATCCGGATGTCTTCGAAGAGGTGAAGGGCTTGCCTCCAAAGCGGGAAATAGACTTCCGCATATATCTTGTAGATAATGCAAAGCCCGTTGCGTTGCCCGTTAGACATATGGCTCCACGGGAAAGGAAAGAGCCCAGTAAACAGATTAAAGAGCTTCTAGAAAAGGGGTTCATTAGGAGGAGCATTTCAAAATGGGGCGCTCCAGTGGTGTTCGCTACAAAGGCGGATGGTTCACTCCGTCTATGTGTTGACTATAGGGAGCTCAACAAGCTAACGAAAAAGAATAGGCACCCTCTCCCTAGAATTGACGATTTGTTTGACCAGCTTGTAGGGGCGTCTGTTTTCTCCCAACTCGATTTAGCAACCGGTTTTCATCAGCTAAGGGTGGCTGAAGATAGCATCGATAAAACGGCGTTCAGAACCCCAGACGGTTTCTTTGAATGGCTTGTCATGCCTTTCGGCTTGACAAATGCACCTGCTTACTTCGTGGATCTGATGAGTAGGGTATTTAGAGATTTCCTCAACAAATTCGTTGTGGTCTTCGTAGATGATATCCTTATCTTCTCAAAGAGTGAAGAGGAACATGCTCAGCACCTAAGGGCAATCAAGGAAACTTTGCGAGTCCATCAACTAAAAGCCAAGTTCTCCAAATGCCACTTTTGGAGAGAAGAGGTGAGGTTCCTTGGGCACATAGTATCAAAACAAGGGTTAGCGGTGGACCCTGCTAAGGTAGTAGCGGTACAGGACTGGAAGACACCAAGGAATGCAACTGAGGTCCGAAGCTTTCTAGGACTAGCGGGTTTCTATCGAAAATTCATAAGGGATTTTGCGAAAATCTCAGCTCCGCTCACGAAGTTGACCAAGAAGAATCTAGTGTTTAATTGGGATTTGGATTGCGAGTTTGCTTTCCAACGACTGAAAAGGGCTCTCACAACAGCCCCAGTTTTGACGTTGCCAGATGGGAGCAAAATGTTCACTGTTTATACGGATGCATGTGGGACATGGCTAGGCGCCGTCTTAATGCAAGAAGGAAGGGTAGTAGCTTATGGCGGAAGGCAGTTGAAGGTGCACGAAAAGAACTACCCAACCCACGATCTTGAGTTAGCCGCCATCGTCTTTGCACTCAAGTCTTGGCGACACTATCTCCTAGGTGAGAAGTTCGAACTTTACACTGACCATAAATCGTTGAAATATCTTTTCTCGCAGAAGGATCTTAACTTGAGACAACAAAGATGGATGGAGTTTCTTGCCTCGTACGATTTCGAAATCTCCTATACTCCGGGCAAAGGCAACGTAGTGGCAGACGCGTTGAGCCGAAAGAAATTGACCCTAAGCCCGTTGTTTGTTGAAAGACAAAGCCTAGAGTTTATATCCAGCTTCGACTTTAGGCCTTCCTCCGATTTCGTACCGGGCTTGCTTGCATCTCTCGAAGTGCGCCCGACTTTAGTGGATTCAGTAGGGGCAACACAACGCGAAGACCCTCAGCTTGTGGAAATAATTGATAGGCTAATTAGGGGTGAGACTTCAAGTCACCTCAACAGATACTCCATCGACGATAAGGGTTTGCTAAGGCGAGACGGAAGACTATGCGTCCCACAGATAAAGGATTTAGTAAGGAAGGTTCTCGAGGAAGCGCATCATTCCAAGATGACGATACACCCAGGCGGAGATAAAATGTACAAAGATATAAAAAGGACTTTCTTCTGGAACGGCATGAAGAAGGACGTGGCAGAATTCGTTTCTAAGTGTATGGTGTGCCAACAGGTTAAAGCGGAACAGAAAAAGCCTGGCGGACTACTACATCCTCTGGAGGTCCCGCAGTGGAAGTGGGATAGCATCTCAATGGACTTCATCGATGGGCTGCCTAGGTCTAGGAGAGGCAACAATAGCATTTGGGTAATAGTGGATAGGCTTACTAAAAGCGCCCACTTTTTACCTGTCAAAAGTAAGAGAACTGCCTCATCCCTAGCATCACTTTACCTCAAGGAAATCGTTCGACTCCATGGAATACCATCTAGCATTGTTAGTGACCGAGACCCCATCTTCACCAGTGAGTTTTGGCGGAGTCTGCAAGAAGCAGTAGGAACGCAGTTATGCTTGAGCACAGCCTATCATCCCCAAACCGACGGCCAAACAGAGAGAGTGAATAGAGTTTTGGAAGACCTCTTAAGACTATGCGTCCTTGACTTCGGAGGGACATGGGAAGACCACCTTCCTTTGGTAGAATTCGCCTACAACAACAGCTATCAAGCAACCATCGGAATGGCGCCCTTCGAAGCTTTATATGGAAGACCGTGCCGATCGCCCACTTGTTGGTGGGAGTCTACTGATAAGCTCATACTTGGACCAGACATGATCCGAGAGACTTCAGAGAAAGTAGACTTAATACGAAGAAGGATGAAGACGGCCCAAGACAGACAAAAGTCCTATGCCGACAAGAGAAGGACCGACCTTGAATTTGAAGTTGGAGACAGAGTTTTTCTCAAGGTATCACCGCTAAGGAACATTGTTCGTTTTGGAACCACAGGAAAACTGGCACCAAGGTTCGTAGGGCCATTCCCTATTATCGAGAAAATTGGGAAAATGGCCTATAGATTAGAGCTACCCGAGAAGTTGGCTGGAGTCCACAACGTTTTTCACGTTTCACATCTCCGAAAATGTCTACATGAGTCAGCTAAAGTGGTAGAGCCAAATATCCTCGAAGAGACCGAAGTGGAACGCGAAGCAACCATAAGAAAAGTTCCAACCCGCATATTAGGAACGGAAGTGAAGAAGCTACGCAACCGTGAAGTCAAGCTCGTCAAAGTTCAGTGGAGCGACGCCGAGGGAGACGCTACTTGGGAAACTGAAGCTAGAATCCGTATAGCCTACCCTTTTCTGTTCGAGGGTACATCCTTGATCTTTCCTTTTCCTTAAGTTGCGCTTTTATCCATCTTTTTAGGTATATTTCCTCGACCTTATCTTTTAGGTAGAAACTCTTTGGATGGAAACATGTAATTGAAACATGTTATGTATGAATGGTTGCAAGTGGTTGCAAGTGATTACTAGTGGTTGCTCGTGGTTGCATATACACACACAATCTAGGGTTTAGATCGGCTCAGTCACTTCATATTGCATATGCATATATATTTGCATTCGTATGTGGTTGAACTCTAATGTGTTGTCATGTGGATGTTGCATTTGTATTGAATGATTGTGCACTCATGTAGAATCATGAATAGGAAAATTTGCATACATAATGGATTCATGGCACTTACATAATTCGCATTAAGGAGGTCAACTGAATCAGTAGACCGCCTGATTTTGCATTAGATAAGTACAAGTACACACACACTTCGCATATGATCATGAAGCATTAGAAATCTTTTAAGGACAATGGATGCTCGTGTTTGATAGATGAGTAGATGGGTGATTGGATGTTAGGATTTACATTCCTCCTAACTTGAAGATTTCGGGGACGAAATCCTTTTAAGTGGGGGAGAATGTAACACCCCGCAAATTCTATAACTGTGAAACTCACAAATTAAAGTATAATTAATTTCAAATCAAAGAACTAAGGGAAACGGGATACGCCATTGCGTTCGTCTCGGAAAAATACGCGAAATAGAGTCCGAGTTTTCGAAAAACGGAGTCCTTATGAAGAAGATATGGCCTTCGGAAGTTTGAGAATCAAGTTTAAATTCAAACAGAATAAATCAGGTTTAAATTCGAAAATGGGGCCCAATGGGCTAGGGCGGAAAAACACCCGCCTGACCCACCAAGTCGACTGGGCTGTCGACCTGGTCTAACCAGGTCGACAGGCCTGTCGACAGGGCTGTCGACAGGGGTGTCGACCTGGTCCAGACCCAGGTCGAGCCCAGTCTAACCCGGCTGGCCTATTCTCTATGTGGTCGATTTTCTGTGGTCTGCTTTGTCATTAGGGCTAGGTGGCAGGCTCTAATTGGTCTCTCTTGCGAATGAATGACTATGATCAATCCAAGCAACATCAATGGTCCTAATCAGTTCCTAACCTCTATATAAACAACCCTAGACTAAACCCTAATCTATTCATTCAAAAATAAGAACATAGCCGCCATGTTGCTGAGGAACGACTAGGAGTAGCCACCAAATTTGAGAGAGGATTAGGAGGAAGATTCTAAAGCTTAAAGCAACCTAAACAAATCAATTCAACAAAGGAATTTGCGTCTTCAATCCCTAAACTAGAGAATTCATCACACCATTGTAAGTAGAGTATTACTTTGGTATGAATAAACAATTGTGTTGGTTTGTATGCTTGAATTGTGGCAATAAAGTAATTCATATTTGTGCGTTCTTATCAATTTGAAATATTATATACGTTTGGATATTTATGAATTATGCTATTCATTATAAAGAACTACATGCGGTAGTTCTATGCAAGTATACGTTTGGAATATTTCGCAAATTATGTAATCCATGTGAAGCTACATGTATGTAGTTGATTTAAATTCATGCAAGTTTGGGGTTTGCTTCTATGCCACCATGATGTATATTTTTGTGCATAAATCATTTTGTAAGTAATTGGAACAAGTTTGGTTATTATCCATATGAAATTATGTTGAGAATTTGGCATTATGTATTAAGCCATGCTTTTGTACTAGAAAACCGATTTGCAAACTTATGAATATGGCTAGGCTATGATTGATATTTGGCAACCATGATTAGGTCTATCTTGTTTACAAGAATTATATGATGACATATGTGGTACATGGCTAGGTTAGGTTCAAAAGGTCCCTTTTTGTAAGTTTACATGACTAAAGTAAGAATTATGATTTCATGTTGGAAATATTTATGCCATGGTTAGTGAACAAATTTAACTATACTCATGCCATGCTTATGTTTGACATTATGCCATGCTTATGGTTGACATTATGCCATGCTTATGTTAGAAATATTTATGCCATGCTTATGTTTGACATTATGCCTAAATAAAAATATAGGTTCATGTGTCAATAATGATACCCAATTTAGACTCTTATCTCAATTACAAGTTCACATGCTTTGATTCATGTCACCTATGTTACCACTATGCAAGTACACCAGTTTCTATTTTGTGTTCCCAACGTCATATTGCAAGTTCATGCGCTCACCTTCCCCTCTTTGTGTATGTAATTACGCTTTAAGCCTCCCCTTTTCGCATGGCTAATTTGGGCTTTAAAAGGCTAAGCCCAAAATATATATAAACGGACGTGTTAAACAGGGGAAAATAACGTTGGGTTATAATTACTAATGAATGAAAATATAAAATAGAAGGGCCCAAGTTCAAGTATGGGTTGGGCCCATGATTGGTGTAACCTTTACACCATTAACTTAATAATGGGCCGCAAATATTTACATATAAGAAATAAAGAGGAATGACAAAATATGTAAATGTAGAACATACGATGTGTTTAACCCGAGGTTGGATTGAGTTGTGATGTAAACCTGCCCGGAACCGCCCGGCTGTCCAGTAGTCACAACAATACCTATCCAATGTGGGAGGTTAAACATGGAGCCCAGCAAGGACCCGAGGTTAGACTGAGTTGTGGCGTAAGACTGCCCGGAACCAACCGGCAACAGGCAGCCACAACAATACCTGTCTAATGTGAGAGGTCAGGGCCTTAATAAGACAATTAAGGCTGAGTCAGGATTGATAGGATTAAGTGAACTAAAGACTTAATCAAAATGGAACATGCTAAACAAAACGGACTGGTGGGGGTTAGGTTAGGAAACACTTAACCAACTTAGCATGTTGGCTAGAGATAGAAAACCTAGTAACGGGGGACCCTTTTCAGCAGTAACCCTAGAAGGTGTATCAGGATACCCTGAAACTAGGCAGGGTGGGGCACGATTACTGGGCTGATTGTAAGAGGTTAAAGCGACGGCGGTGGTGTAGCAGTGTAGGTTCTAACGGAGTGCGGGCGTGCACACACTCCGGCGCAGAAAAATAAGGCACTGGACACCAGTAGCATACCTGTGCACTCTAAGGTTGTGTCGGGTTGCCACTATGGGACTTGATACACCCCATGGTGGGACCAGCATAGGTAACTACAACATCGGGGGCCGTAAGACACATGTAACTATGCGAGTAGGAGCCGATCATTATAAAATGGATCACATCACCCTGATTATGGGGTGCCAGTTGGAAACTAGTTTATATGGGTTCAGAGATTAACATGGGGTACGATAGTATATTCGACCCTAGACAACTTAACCAAGTTTATAGTGCTTGCCCACTTCTTGTTTATACTTATCACACCCAGTTCTTTATTCATAGACAAAATAGTACTAGACTTACTCAGGCTTTATGTCTGACTCTACTTTTCTTTCGTCTTCTTTTCTTCCGTTCCCCCCCCCCCCCCCAGGTCCACAGGGAGGGAACACAGCAGCTTGACCAACCTTAACATTCAGCTTGAAGAGGAGAAATGTATTGCTTGGACTTTCCTGTTTTGAACTATGGCTTTGGAAAATCCACTATGGGGACTTTTGCAGTTTATCTATGTTTTATTTATGCTTCTTTAAATAATGTACTCAAGACAGATTATGAAGGAGTTATGTTATGTTTTTGGGAAAAGATGTAAGACAATCATGGTGATGTTTTGTAACACGTATTTGCTTTTATGAAATAAAAGTTTGTTTTTTTTCCGCTGTTTACAAATATGTGTTCTTATATCTGTCTTGTATATCTGTGAACTTATACTTATAAACCTCCACCAAAATTAGGGCATTCCCTTTGAGAGTGACCCTAACGGAGGTGGGGTGTTTCAGTAAAATATACGATTTTCAGTTATAAAATATATGATTTTTAGACCATGAAAAGAAACGAATTTTATTAACGAAAAGCTTGGATCTTTGTAAAGGTAAAGATGGGATTTTTATTTATAAGAAAGGACGGATTTTTATGTAGTTAATCACATAAAAAAGGTCGGATTTTTATATAATTAATCACATAAGAAAGGTCGGATTTTTTATATAGTTAATCACAAAAGAAAGGTTGGATTTTTAATGAGGTAAAGATTTGATTTTTAGCGAAGTAAAAATATAATCTTTATTAGAAGAAGAGCGATATAAAAATATAATTTTTATATAGAGAATAGCGTGATAAAAATATAATCTTTATTAGAAGAAGAGCGATATAAAAAAATAATTTTTATATAGAGAATAGCTTGATAAAAATATAATCTTTATTGTATGAACACCGTTGTAAAAATAGAATTTTTATCTATATAGTAGCGGTGTAAAAATAGAATTTTTATCTATATAGTAGCGGTATAAAAATGTGATTTTTATATACATAGCTACAATATAAAAATGTGATTTTTATATGTAGTGGCTACGGACGACGAAAGTGACAAAAGGCGAGCACGGCGAAGATTTCCCACATATGAAGAGTCGTGGCGTTTGGTTTAGCTAGTCGGTGAGAACTTCTCACTTTTAATTTATTTTCTAGTTGAAATATATACTAGGATGCTGACGGTGCTTAGCAGCACCCGTCATCTGTCATCCACAGACCATGGATGACTTGTTTGTTTGATTGATGTGTTGTGAAATTTTATTGTATGATGTGGAATGAATAAATATTTTATACTTAAAAATATAATTTTTAACGTGTATATAAAATAAGTATTTAAAAACAAATCGGACGATTTGTTTATATACACACATTTGACTGATGTTGATTGGGACGATAAATTTTATACATCGCCCGACTGCACAAATAAAACCTATGTTTGATTGTTTGAAACCCCACACGGGTATTGGGGTGAAATTGGACATACACTAATCCCAATAATTAGCTGTATGTCAATCGATTGATTGACAGACTGTGTAAGCGTTGAGTATTTATATTCAATGCTTATACAGTGTAGAATGCACTCTGGATGATGGATTGTTCTTTTCATTGTTGTTATACGCATTTATTGTGTGAAATCCATATAAATCACATTATATGGTAATTGACTGTGTCTGATTCCAGTTCAGAATTATCGAATATTTTAAAATATTTGAAAAGAAATATTTGAAAAGAAATATTTGAATAGAAATATTTGAAATAGAAATATTTGAAAAGAAATATTTGAAATAGGAATATTTGAAATAGAAATATTTGAAAAGAAATATTTGAAATAGAAATATTTGAATAAAAATATTTGAAATAGAAATATAAAGCCGTGTCGATTAGATTGACGCCATTTTGACGTGAACGATATTTATATCGATTTTATTCATTTTTATAATGAATATCGAAAAGTAATTGATTTCAAAATATAATGTTTTGAAAATATTAACATTTGTATTTCGATGATATGGATTATTCAATTTTGATTTGAAATTGAATATGAAGTTGAAATCATTTTGAAAATGAATTTAAAAACGATTTATAAAATACGTTTTAAAAGGAAATCGATGAAGTATATATTATATATATATATATATATATATATATATATAATATAATGGCCTGAACAGAACGCGCCGCGCTGCGCCAGTTCGCGAATTTCGACCATTGACTTCGAATGGATATTATGGGAGATCCGACCGTCAGATTCTCCTTAAACCGGAACCGTTGGGTTCGTATCGAAAAGGGCTTTCTAACAAATATTAGAAATTAGAAATCTAACGGTTGGATTTGGAATTATGTCCAAATCAAATTTGGAAAATGTCGCTGTAAGCGCAGTTCGATGGCCATTGATGGAAATCGACTGTACGGGTCTTTATAAAATTATTAAAATTAGTAATAATTTGTGTAAAATCATAAGAAATTATTTGGAAAAAATTGAGATGAAAAATTCCATATTTGAAAAGATAAAAATAGATTTTTATTGAAATGAACTAGTTTTGAACTAGAATTATAATTCATTTATTTTTGAAATAAATAAATTGGATTTGAAAGGGTTTTAAAAGTAACCAAAATTTCCAATAATTGAATTGGAATGGATTTGAATCGAAATTGTCTTTGGAATATTTCAATGTTGGATTTCGTGATTATACAGATATTGTTATGGAAATTTGAAAGATATTTATATCGTTATTTCCAATACGATATTTGTTGGTCGTAGAATTATATATTGAATATAAGCCGATATATTTTCTATTCAGAGCCTTGTATTTAATATAAAATGAGATTTGGGTTTTTCGTGAATGGTTTCTTTAATAATACTGTTCTTAGACCCAACAGAGTTAAGAAAATCAGAAACTATCTGGAGACTAGTTAAGTTGAATGGTTTCTTGGGTATTGATCTGATGTTGGTATCAGACTTCGGGGTTAATACTTTGGGAACTGTTCACTTGCTAACTTACGGTTAAAGGCTGATGGAATAGAATGTGATTTTCGGTTTATCGTGAACCATGTTTTAAATAACATTGGTTCTTTAACCCAGTTAAGGACAGGATATGGTTTCCCAAGTTAAATAATCATTGATATTGATTTTTGGGAAGATTAAAACTAAGTGGAGTTTTAATGAATCTTTAATTAGATTGAAATGATCGAGAATGGAGTATCACCAGTTTTGCTCTAGGCGATAGTTAAATCTTTAAATAGATTTGAACGTGAAATGGTAATTGAATTTACTGATAACACCGTGGTGTTAGATATGGAGTATGATCAGTTTAACTTCATGGGATGAATAGGTTGGGATTGGGAAATAAAATAAATGATTACTTTGGTGTGGTTCGCTAATCCCGACTAGTTTGAATTGATATTCAAAATAAGATTAAAGAATAAATTTAAAGAATTTATCTTTGATAAAATTAATGGGAACCTTTCCCAAAGAATAAGAATATTTGAATAAAAGAATATTCTGAATTGGAATGAGGCGTATGTTGTGCTTGTGTAACACTTATTTATTATATACACGAGTTATTCAGAAAGACTGGGTTTATCCCGTTCTGATTAACTGATTCGACGTGGTGTCGAGGATGAAGACGATGGTTGAAGACCGGAGGTCTTCCCATCGTTTGGGTGATTACTGATGATCTTGATTGGGCTGTACACCCAAGAGGAGGGAATCAGTTGGTGATCTTCTAGACGTATTTGGAGATTGATGGATATGCGAGGTACAAGGTGCCTCCGGTTTCGTTCAGACCCAGAACGGACTTGTAAATGGATTGTGTGTCTGACATCGAATTTCATTCTGTGTGATTGATATCGGTTGCATAGCGTTAATTGCCTGTGCGACATGCTAAGATGCAATGATCAAGGCTTTTGTTAAAAAGCAAAGTCTTGTGGTTGATGATCAAAGCATGGCCTTTGTGGCGCAGCTTTGTGTAGCGTTAATTCGTGAGCCTCACACCCCGGTTTTGAACCAGAAACGGGAGAGGACATCAGGGAGGGCATGCGTTTCCTTCTAGTTAGGGTGGTGTCAGTGACCTACCATCCCTGACATTTATATTATTTTCACCTGTGTGGTTGTTGCTGTTGCGAGGCGCCTCGGATATATCGGTGACTATGTGAAGTCGATGGAGTCATTCGTTGGCTCATTTACGCCCCAAAGGGCAAGGAAACATAGTGTTCAGGATTTAGGTTTAATCCACATTGATGGACCGGCCCTGACGATCCAAGGGACGATGCGTTCTGTTCCTGAGACTCGGGCTAGACGGTCTCGATGCGGTGAGGATGATCCCTAGCCTCGGTTCGCAGATGGAAATCCAATTTCCAAATACGTGATTTTTCGGTTTTATTTGTAGAACTAGTATGGCGACATGATTTATGGTAACCATGCCGCCTATGATTGATACATTTATATTCGAAGTTGTTTTCTTCACTTATAGTAATAATAAAATGTGAAATTTAGCGTATCAAGCATTCTTTGGTTATTATAAGGTAAAACCCTATCCTCCGGCTTGTGTTGCATTGTGTGATGGGACCTGGGTCTTATAATAGCTTCATTGTTCTTTATTTAGCATTGCGCTATTGTTTTATGCACTAGTGTTCTTGGGAGGAAACCCGTTCCGTGTTATACGGCGTGGTCCCTTGATTTACCTAACTTTAAAATAAAGATTAATAACTGTTTTAGTTCTCACACCAGTTACATGACTGACCTAGAGTTTATTGTTTTAACCTAAACTCTGGGTGCCCTTATTTTGACACGGGCAGCTGGTAGTTTTGGTTTTGCAGATTTATATTCACAGGATCCTGGTTTACAGCTGGAATGATATTCGGAAAGCTCTGTATACATATATCTCCTTTCAGTTGTGTTTTGTATTATTTTCCGCTGCATTGTAATTTGTAAATCTCTAATATTTAGTGAAGGTGTAGTATTTATTCATACTCTGTATATTCTTGTAATCTGATGGAACTGTTGTAATTAACAATGAAATGTTCTTCTGTTTGTGTTCTGATTCGTCTTGTCCTCAACTCAATCCGTTATTTCCCGTAAGGGGGATTTCGGATCGTTTTAGATACAACAAAAAGACACTTCTTTTGAAATTCGAATTTTGAATAAAACGACCAGTATGTTGACATGTCAACATTGGCCATGTTATCATAGTCATAGTGTGAAGTTTGAAACGTATATTTAAAGATTTTTTTGAAAATATAAGACTATATAATTTAACTTAGTACTTGGGGAACTAGTGTACATTAAACATAGAAATAATTAAGAAAAATTATCAAAATAATTTATACTTAAATACATATTATATAATAAAAATATATATATAAAGTAAATTTAAATTCCAAAACTAAATATTCAAAACAATAAAGATAAAAATACATATAGCACTAATAATATTGAACTACAAACATAAAGTAAAAATTAATATATAATATCAAATACAAATACATTTAGGGTTAAAATAGTAAATATATATAATATCAAATATCACAAATATCGAATATAATTAAATTTGAAATAGTAAATAGACTTGAAACTAAAATATCAAAATTAATTTAAAACTTAAATTTTCAAATTTATTATAAAAAATACTTTAAATTTTTTAATATATAAAAAACTATTAAGAAAACCATTTGAAAAGATATCACATAGTGAAATCAAGTTTTAACACATATAATTAAGACTCTAATACATGTCTTTATTATTCTTGAATTCTTGAACTTTTTCATAACTCACGAGTCTTGTTTTGCACTATCAATAATGACCAACCTCTGTGTAGCATCATGGATAGTCTTATTACTGTACAGTCTTGATTGTCAACACCTATTATAAAGCCTGTAATATATGTATAATCGTTATTAGTAATTGTAAATATATTTTATACCAATACCTATTATACATGTTGTTGCTATCATCATCATCAAAACATCCTTCTACTGCACTAACAATCTCCCCTTTTTGATGATGATAACTGTTTTTATAAAATATATTTCTTTACTCCCCCTTACTTCGATAACCCCCCCCCCCCTTAATTAGTAAATTATATTATTTCTCCCCCTTTATAATCAATCGGTAACTGTTCTCTCAAACTTCTTTGATTATTTCTAACCAAAATTTGTAGTTGTCATAAATGCTGACTTGACTCAGTTGTTGTCTTAACTATAGACTCAATTCGATTACTAACTCTCCTTTAATAATAAATTATAAACATAAAAGTGAATTATGCAAAAATGGAAATTGTAACATAATATGAAAATCTTTATTGTCAATCAATAATTCAAAGAAGAATTTCATGCCAATTCAAATCAGAGCAACCATGCATATCATAAAGCAATCAAAAATATCAATTCAACTAATTTTATTTATCATAAAACTTTCATAATTTTTTTATAAACCAAGCAATGAATAGTCAATCAAACAAATCAATTCATTCAAATCAAAAAAACAGACTCCTTCGTTTTCACCTAATAGGGACTAGGGATTTTTGCCATTTCTCATCCGCCTTCTTTTCCCCTCTCTTCGATCCATTCTCACCCTCCATCTCTCCCCCAATCTCCCTAGCATTTCCCTAGTGGTCTTGAAGGAGTTTGTACGTCTATGATTATCCCCAATCTCAGAACTGTTTAATTATCTCGTCTTATTGGTCATCCTACTCATCCAAACAACCCTTCTTTGCATTATGAATGGTGTCCCCTACTGTCTCGAGTGATTTCCTTAGCACTAATATCTTTGGATTGCTTCACGACATATCAATCTTCAATCTCACTTAATCTTTTTGAATTCATATGCAATACAAGGTTTCCAAGTCTTTTATTCTATGTTCATTTCTTGGTGGGTTTTTCTCTTGTGTCGCATTTGAATGGCACACTGTTCTTGTGTTGATGTATTGATTTTGATGGTTCTTTCTGTGGGCTTGTTTGTTTGAGTGAGTTGTTGGTCACTAGTGGGTGTGGCGACTTGTCGAGGTGAAGAAGTCTCTCCTTTTTACATAGTGTTCCCTCTTGTTTTCAGTTCATAATTGACGATTCCTGTTATACTTCGGACCTTTCCTTACTTTTGCTGCTCTGTTTTTGCTTTTCATCTGAAGCATTATCTATACCAAGTTTTCTTTGTTTTGGACGAAGCAATTTTTCTGATTCTGCCAATTGGTGAGTCTTCAAAGCTGTGTTTTACTTTTGGTTAATTATTTTCAGTGTAGTAGTTTCATTTTGGCACTTGTTGGTGTGTCTATGGATGTATTCGTCTGTTAGCTTATGGGAGCCTACTTATATGAGGTGAGTAGTTGTCTTGTTGAGTTTGTATGGGCTATATGTGATGGGGTAATCTGGTAGTTCGGTTTGCTGGGGTTGATTGGAGTGTATGTGATGAACTGGTGTCTCTTTTTGTTCTGCATGAGCTAGCTCTCCGATTTGTTGCATATTGATTCATTGTGGTTTGCATGGAGAAAGTGATCGTTCTACCTGATTATGATGGTGTGGTATGTGAGTGTGTGCTAGTGAATTTCTGCAAACATGGTGTGCAGTGACATCCCTTTTTCTATCTGTTTTACTGGTTTAATGTTAATCTACTCCTTTTGGAGTATGTTAGTATCAAGCAATGTTATTGTTTGTGTAGTCTAGATAAGTAATCGAGTTCCAGCTCTGTATTCTAGTGTAGTTGTAATGGGTGGTCCATTTTAAAAACCATTAGTAGTAGGTTGACAATCTGCTAAACTCCTGTATACAATTTGTAATTATTATTTGTTGTAATAATAAGTATAACTGTAACATCCCAAATTTTAATGAATAGTAAATTATTTAATGAATTAATTATTTTAAAGAATAAGTCAGAAAATAATGGGAACTAGGCAACAAGGTTTGCAATATTGTGTCCATTATGATTTTCTGGTTCAGATAGACATTTGGTTTGCGTAATACGAACTTAAGACTAAGAAGTTATGAGTAATAGAAGTTTGAAATGTAAACTCAAAATTTAAAATAAACAAAATGAATAAATAAAATAAGTAACGTTGCAACTGGGATGATGTAGTCCCAGGCCGGGTCGGCCCAGGTGTCGATCCATTCCTCAGATGGGTCGACCCTAGTATCGAACCACCTGGGAGATAGGTCGACCCAGGTAACAGCTAGGCACGATTCCGTGCCTGGCTCAAAATCAGAGAGTTCTGGAGTGTACGGGACTTTTCTTTTATCTAACGTTTGAGATTTTTAACCTAAAATATAAGGGCTAGAAATTCCCTGCCTCCACTATAAATAAGCCTCGAGCCCTCCCCAATTCCACACAACTCCATCTTCATTCCTATGCCTCATCTACACCATTTTTCTCCTTCAAATAAAATTAGTTGGGCACATATATAGGGAGAGGATTATTTACATTACATAGATTTCTACCGAGGCCATTGGAAAAAATAAATTTTGGTGAGATTTTGTTAATATCTAGATTTTTGACAAGCTAAAGAAAAATATGTATAATAGTAGTTTTAGATATTCTCAGGTCCGAATTGTTCGTAGTCTATCTATAGATTATTTATAATTTATTTTTAGATTTATTTTTTCTCTGTTTTCTTTCTAAATTCTTCTGTCTATTTCTACAATTTTATTCAGATTTCCATAAACTATTACGTCAGGTCTCTTTCTGTAACACCCCACCTCCACTAGGGTCACTCGCAAAGGGAATGCACTAGCTTTGGTGGAGCATTATCTAGGTAAACATACATAGAAATATTACAAGACAGAACATATAAAACAGCGGAAGAAGAACCAAATTTCATTGCTTTAAAATCTAGAAAGGTCCAAAGCCTTTTACATCAAAATGCTACTAAATCCATTACATCGAAATCTGTCTTGCAATAGTAAAAAAGCATAAAACCATAGTTATAAATCATTCCCCAATAAAGAAGCAAAGCAAGCCATAGCCAAGAGCAATCCAAGCCTTCATGAAATAGCCTTGGAGCTTGGTTAGATCCGAACTAAGCTGTATTCCCGCCCTGCGAACCGGGGGGGGGGGGGAAGAGGCGAAACAAACTGGGTCAATCATAAAGACTGAGTAAGTCCTAGTGACTTTCAGCATAAAAACATGTAAAGATAACATGGCATGAATAAACTGAAAGTAAACATAAGCATGATGAAAAGATAAGCTACAGGCACGATA
This sequence comes from Allium sativum, assembly GCA_030737875.1. NCBI lineage: Eukaryota > Viridiplantae > Streptophyta > Magnoliopsida > Asparagales > Amaryllidaceae > Allium > Allium sativum. Next base: position 321,803,631 of record CM060913.1, read on the forward strand.
ACTAAGAATAACACCATAGGATTTTTGCCATGTATAACATTGCAAGGTTCCCATTCAGGATGAACTAAGCATAGTTTCGCAAGGTTTCAATCAAGCATCGCAAGATTTCTCTGCTTCACCATTAATGATATCCATTTGCTCTGATTTCCTAAATTCTCTGCACCAATTGTACTAGTATCCCAACCCGTATCATCCTTTCCATGTATATGTACAGTCCCTTGCCGTATATCGTACGGGTTTCATCACGTATTTCTATACTACTTCAACGTAGTGCCACCATTCTTGAAACCGTTGGGACCTCTACCCTTGCTCTGGCTAGGTTTCCTTATCATGAGCTATCGCGTGTTCAACTAGGATTTATGCCATCTAGGGCCACTAGGGATTATGCTACCTATTGAATGTTTTCTAGATTCGATTAGGGTTTATGCCACCTAGGACCACTAGGGATTATGCTACCTAACGAATTCCACGTAACGATCTATTAATCGGTCGGCTCCCTACAAGTCCTAGCTCGTTCATGTGTTTGTGTCATACGGCCCAATCACGAAATGTAGTCACCTGTGCTAGGTCCACCATAGGGTCTATCAAGCCCTATGGTGCCAACCATCTACACGAATTAAGCACGCACAGATAAAACTACGGATGCCCAATGCCTGCTTTTTCTGCTCCGGAGTGTGTGCGCGCCCGCATTCCGTTAGAACCTACATTGGTGCCTCCACACAGCCGTTGTTATGGTCGCTTACAATCAGCCTAGTAATCGTGCTCTACCCTGCCTAGTTCCAGGGTACCATGATACATCTAGTGGGTTACTGCTGAAAAGGACCGCATAACTAGGGTTTCCGTCCAGCAGGTTAAGTGTTGTCATTTAAATTCGAGACTTAACCCGTCTACGTGTCATGTCAAATTGGCTAAGTGTTGTCGTTCAAGTTCATGACTTAGCCCTACGAATCATGTGTCAAGTTGGTTAAGTATATTCAAGCAGTTCATGAATTAACCCTATCAAATCATCATGTCAAATTGGTTAAGTATATTCAAGCGGTTCATGACTTAACCCTACCAAATTCATCGTGTCAAATTGGTTAAGTATATTCAAGCGGTTCATGACTTAACTCTATCAAATCATCATGTCAAATTGGTTAAGTATATTCAAGCGGTTCTTGACTTAACCCTATCAAATAATCGTGTCAAATTGGTTAAGTATATTCAAGCGGTTCACGACTTAACCCTATCAAATCATCATGTCAAATTGGTTAAGTATATTCAAGCGGTACATGACTTAACCCTATCATGTGGCATTAATTCATTAATGCACCCCAACCTCTCACATCAGACCTGTTGTTGTGGTCACTGGATATGCCGGGCGGTTCCGGGCAGATTTACACCACAACTCAGTCTGACCTCGGGTTTCAAGCGCAATATGACCAACTACCCACATTGGATCCTATTGTTTGCAGTAACTGGATTTGTCGGGCAGTTCCAGGAAGATTTACACTGCAAACTCAACCCAACCTCGAGTTGGACATTTTCATGTTTATTCTAATGTCATGTTCAGGTTTCATGTCAAGTTCGTGTAAAGTTTTCAAGGCAAGTTTCATATCAAGTCGATGTCAAGTTCTTGTCCATATCCAGGTTCAAGTTATAACAGCGTTCATGTTTCAAGTTTTGCCTTTTATCAGGTTCATAAGTCATGTTCATAACCAATTCATGTTTTTGCCTATTCTACCCAAATCGAATTCCCATCGCACGTGAACGTGAATCGTTCTATACTACAAATAAATCCACATCTCGAAATAGAGGGAATAGCATCAAAACTATGATAGGCAAAAGGGACTAGCATAAAGCAATAAATGGGGTTACAAGACTAGCATGACATAACTTGAGATAATTGGTTACAACATCACTGGTATATAGGATTTCAAATCTAGCAAGATAAGGTGATAGTCATGGTAAACGCTGACATAAAAGAATAGGCATGCAAAGGAAAGCCAAATACAAGAATAATGAATCCAATGATTTTGGTGCACATAATAGAGAATAAACTAAGCAAGTCACGCCCTTGGTATGAGACCCAACAAACTGCAAATTCGGTATACAACATGGGTTTCAATAAACTATAATAGTCCCAGGTAATTAACCCCGATAGTCATAGTCATGGTCATAGGTAGAAATCTCATAATTAAGAATCCTAAGTGATTAATCACAATAGTCATGTTTAATTATCCAAAATAGTTCTAGGCAATAGTCATAGGCAATTAACAGTAATAGTTTCAAGGTCGTGGTCATAGATAATGGCCTTATGTTCATAATCATAGATAATAATTCTCATAGTAAAGAGTCATAGTTGATTAGCCACAACTGTCCTTGTCATAGTCATAGGCAACAGTTTTTCGTTCACCATCATAGGCATAGGCTTAGTCTTATTAGTCATAGGCAGTCTAATGTTCACCGTCATAGTCCTTGTCCGTTAACAATAGTTTCAACGTCATAGGCATGTTAAGGTTATAGACACGAGAGAGTTTGATTTACAACATGAATAGGTCCAAAGCAATATTCACGAAAGTCAAGATCCAAGACGAACAAGAATAGATACGGATCAATTACCATACATAGATCCAATTCCAATTTACAACATGGATATTAAGTTTACAGCTGTTATCTAAAAGTAACTTGAACTTATAGCGCATGGATCGAGAATAAGAAAGTAGAATTTGATTGTTGAATCTCTATTTGATCGATCGTGTTCTAATTGAAATCCCCCAATTTGCAAATCCCTATGCGTAGTCTTGATGGAGAAGTAGCAGTCCTTTTTCTTCCTTTTTATCTTATTATTTTGATTATCTTAGAAGCATCATAAGGACAGAAAGAAATGGTGTGGAGAGAATGAGGCTAGGGCATTGTTTATATATGGTTAGGCAGACGAATCTGGTCAGTAAACGAGCCTAAATACGTCAGGATGCATATGGTTCAAGAAGTGGGTTCGGGAGGCAGGTCGACCCCCAGGTCGACACTATGGTCGACCTGGTCCCTGGGAGGTCGACACTATGGTCGACCCCCAGGTCGACCTGGTCCCTGGGCGGGAATTTTCCCGCCCACCCTGTTCTGGGGTTTGAATTCGAATTTCGAATTCGAATTTCGAGCGGTTTTTGATTCTGAAAATTCCCGAAAGTTCGGAGGGTCATATCTCCCTCATACGGACTCCGATTTTCGAAAACTCGGACTCTATTTCATGTAAAATTTCGAGACGAATGCAATGGCGTAACCCGTTTCCCTTGATTCTTGTTTTAAAATTTAATTTTTCCTAGATTTCTAGTTTTAACATGTTATAAAAATACGGGTTGTTACATTCTCCCCTCCTTAAAGGATTTCGTCCCAGAAATCTTCAAGTTAAGAAGAATGTGTCCTACCATCCAATCATCCATCAACTCAATCATCAATCACAGGCATCCATTGTCCTTAAGAGATTTCTAATGCTGTATCAACATATGCAGAAAGTGTGTGTATATGTTCCTTATTTAATGCAAATGATCAGGCCTGATTGATCTTTTTTAATGCAAAATATGTTTAGTGCAATGAGCCCAACATGTATGCAAATAGCCCTAATCACATAAACACTATATGTGTGATCAAACATCCATCCATATGCATCATCCATATGATAACACATCCAATTTCATCCGTAAACAAGTATAAACACTCATGCATATGCAATATGAAAATGTGTCTGAGCTGATCTAGTGCCTAATGTGTGTTATGCAACCACGAGCAACCACTTGCGACCACTTGCAACCATCAATCATAACATGTCTCAAACACATGTTTCACCCAATTTTTCCTACCTAAAGATATAACCGAATGATAGAAGCAAGTAAAAACTTTGTGCCCATTAGGCAATGTCAAAGCTGGAAATCCACGTCACATATATACTGAATAGGAGAAGAATTCCCTAAGCACCAGCCCAAAACCCAAAAAGTTTAGTCAACCCAACGGACACCCTCAAGCCCCAACATGTATTACAACCAGACGAGTCATAATCCTTATGGGGTTTGCAACAGAAATAAGATTGAGAATAGGACCGAGAGGATATACATAAAAGATAGCATGCAAGTAAGCTCTACAGGAAAAGAGGGATCAAGGATATACTCTTAAAAAGAGATATGATGCGCGTATCTAGTCTTCAATCTTCTAAGTCGTATTTCCTTGAGCTTAACTCCATTGTGCTTTGACTGTCTTTAACTTCACAATTTCGTAGTTCCTTAATTCTTGTTCCCAGAATATGAGTTGGAACTCATTCCACTGTCGCCTCTGGTTCCACTTTCGCTTATTCTCTTTCTAGTATACCCGATTGAAACATAACTGCATACTCATGGTTTCGTGCAAGCTCTCCAAAATTCACTAGTGAATTTTGGATCTCATTCACTTACTAGAAGGTATTCCACATAAATTAATTATCTCTTGAAAATAAACAAATGCCAACCATGTTGCCAAGTGTACTTACTAAGGTGATTTTCTATAACTCATGCATAAGCGAAATGAACCATCCGCCTTAGTGGCGAACACTACTCGAGCGGGTCAATAAATGTATCAAGAGATTCTAGGTAACTAAACATGGCAGAACCCTAAGGGTTACACTAGACTTCGAGGGCATTACCGGGGCAAGTCAAGAGTCTAACTACCCTCTTTTCATACTCGAGAATGGTACCATTTTTGGAAAACCACTCCATCCCTAGAATCAACCCATTGCCCAAAAACACAAGCATTACTTCTAAACTCAACACTTAGCATAGACATTCTCAAATCCAAACAAGTCATGAATAAATGAGCCGACTCCCTAACAGGATTTGAGACAAAAATAGGATTCTCTACTACGCTAGTACTAAGGTGTAGAGACTCAAATATCGAGGCAGAATTAAAAGGATGTGATGTACAAAAACAAAGTTCTAATGGGATGATAGAAAAGAAAAGCTAAACCTTTAACAGAAACATTACCACCTCTCTTAGGTACGCTAGTAGTGAGAGCATACAATTGCCCTCACGACGATCTTGTTCTTTGCCCTTGTCCTTGTCCTATGATACTTAACTACATGTCCCTTTTTACCATACCAACGATGTTCTTTCTTATCATGGGTTTTATTATTATTTTACTTTGACCTCTTCCCTTTCACTTTTTCCTCCTTCGTGGATTACGCTTTATCAACAAGTTTCTCATCCTTAGGCTTGTGTTCTTTACCCTCGTTCTTACTATCCTTTTATAGTTTGTTGACAAGTTTCTCGAAAGCTACTTCCATCGCACGACAACCCTACAAAGCTTGAGATAAGATTAGTCGCAAGTAAAACCACTACGGCTACAGATGGAGGTTGGAAACTACTTTGCCCTCCGACATGTGTCGCATGCCTACAAACTATGGTGAAAAAGAAAGGGAGAAGAGAATCAAGGAGAGAATCAAAAGATAGTGCATATGGCTTTGGGGAATAAACTTTAAATAAAACAAGATTTTTCTTCAAAAATGCTTCTTTGTAAACGGTTTTGAAAATAGTTTCAGAAGGTTTTAAGAAAATTTTGCCCAGTCTCGTAACCTTCTGCTCTGATACCAAATGTAACACCCCACCTCCACTAGGGTCACTCGCAAAGGGAATGCACTAGCTTTGGTGGAGCATTATCTAGGTAAACATACATTGAAATATTACAAGACAGAACATATAAAACAGCGGAAGAAGAACCAAATTTCATTGCTTTAAAATCTAGAAAGGTCCAAAGCCTTTTACATCAAAATGCTACTAAATCCATTACATCGAAATCTGTCTTGCAATAGTAAAGAAGCATAAAACCATAGTTATAAATCATTCCCCAATAAAGCAGCAAAGCAAGCCATAGCCAAGAGCAATCCAAGCCTTCATGAAATAGCCTTGGAGCTTGGTAAGATCCGAACTAAGCTGTATTCCCGCCCTGCGAACCTGGGGGGGGGGGGGAAGGAAGAAAAAGAGGCAAAACAAACTGGATCATTCATAAAGACTGAGTAAGTCTTAGTGACTTTCAGCATAAAAACCGGTAAAGATAACATGGCATGAATAAACTGAAAGTAAACATAATCATGATGACAAGATAAGCTACAGGCATGATAACTAAGAATAACACCATAGGATTTCTGTCATGTATAACATTGAAAGGTTCCCATTCAGGATGAACTAAGCATAGTTTCGCAAGGTTTCAATCAAGCATCGCAAGATTTCTCTGCTTCACCATTAAAATGATATCCATTTGCTCTGATTTCCTAAATTCTCTGCACCAACTGTACTAGTATCCCAACCCGTATCATCCTTTCCACGTATATGTACAGTCCCTTTCGTATATCGTACGGTTTTCATCACGTATTTCTATACTACTTCAACGTAGTGCCACCATTCTTGAAACCGTTGGGACCGCCACCCTTGTTCTGGCTAGGTTTCCTTATCATGAGCTATCGCGTGTTCAACTAGAATTTATGCCACCTAGGGACACTAGGGATTATGCTACCTATTGAACGTTTTCAAGATTCGATTAGGGTTTATGCCACCTAGGACCACTAGGGATTATGCTACCTAACGAATTCCACGTAACGATCTATTAATCGATCGTCTCCCTACAAGTCCTAGCTCGTTCATGTGTCTGTGTCGTACGGTCCAATCACGAAATGTAGTCACCTGTGCTAGGTCCACCATAGGGTGTATCAAGCACTATGGTGCCAACCATCGACATGAATCAAGCACGCACAGATAAACCTACTGATGCCCAATGCCTGCTTTTTCTGCTCCAGAGTATGTGCACGCCCGCACTCCGTAAGAACCTACACTGGCGCACCCACACAGCCGTCGTTCTGGTCGCTTACAATCACCCCAGTAATCTTGCCCCACCCTGCCTAGTTCCAGGGCACCATGATACATCTAGTGGGTTACTGCTGAAAAGGACCGTGTAACTAGGGTTTCCGTCCAGCAGGTTAAGTGTTGTCATTTCAATTCGAGACTTAACCCGTCTACGTGTCATGTCAAATTGGCTAAGTGTTGTCGTTCAAGTTCATGACTTAGCCCTACGAATTATGTGTCAAGTTGGTTAAGTATATTCAAGCAGTTCATGACTTAACCCTATCAAATCATCGTGTCAAATTGGTTAAGTATATTCAAGCGGTTCATGACTTAACCCTACCAAATTCATTGTGTCAAATTGGTTAAGTATATTCAAGCGGTTCATGACTTAACTCTATCAAATCATCATGTCAAATTGGTTAAGTATATTCAAGCGGTTCATGACTTAACCCTATCAAATCATCGTGTCAAATTGGTTAAGTATATTCAAGCGGTTCACGACTTAACCCTATCAAATCATCGTGTCAAATTGGTTAAGTATATTCAAGCGGTACATGACTTAACCCTATCATGTGGCATTAATTCATTAATGCACCCCAACCTCTCACATCAGACCTGTTGTTGTGGTCACTGGATATGCCGGGCGGTTCCAGGCAGATTTACACCACAACTCAGTCTGACCTCGGGTTTCAAGCGCAATATGACCAACTACCCACATTGGATCCTATTGTTTGCAGTAACTGGATTTGTCGGGCAGTTCCAGGCAGATTTACACTGCAAACTCAACCCAACCTCGAGTTGGACATTTTCATGTTTATTCTAATGTCATGTTCAGGTTTCATGTCAAGTTCGTGTAAAGTTTTCAAGGCAAGTTTCATATCAAGTCGATGTCAAGTTCGTGTCCATATCCAGGTTCAAGTTATAACAGGGTTCATGTTTCAAGTTTTGCCTTTTATCAGGTTCATAATTCATGTTCATAACCAATTCATGTTTTTGCCTATTCTACCCAAATCGTATTCCCATCGCACGTGAACGTGAATAATTCTATACTACAAATAAATCCACATCTCGATTTGGAGGGAATAACATCAAAACTATGATAGGCAAAAGGGATTAGCATAAAGCAATAAAAGGGGTTACAAGACTAGCATGACATAACTTGAGATAATTGGTTACAACATCACTGGCATATAGGATTTCAAATCTAGCAAGATAAGGTGATAGTCATGGTAAACGCTGACATAAAAGAATAGGCATGCAAAGGCAAGCCAAATACAAGAATAATGGATCCAATTGTTTTGGTGTACATAATAGCGAATAAACTAAGCAAGTCACACCCTTGGTATGAGATCCAACAAACTGCAAATTCGGTATACAACATGGGTTTCAATAAACTATAATTGTCCCAGGTAATTAACCCCGATAGTCATAGCCATGGTCATAGGTAGAAATCTCATAATTAAGAATCCTAAGTGATTAATCACAATAGTCATGGTTAATTATCCAAAATAGTTCTTGGCAATAGTCATAGGCAATTAACAGTAATAGTTTCAAGGTCGTGGTCATAGATAATGGCCTTATGTTCATAATCATAGAAAATAATTCTCATAGTAAAGAGTCATAGTTGATTAGCCACAATTGTCCTTGTCATAGTCATAGGCAACAGTCTTTCGTTCACCGTCATAGGCATAGGCTTAGTCTTATTAGTCATAGGCAGTCTAATGTACACCGTCATAGTCCTTGTCCATTAACAATAGTTTCAACGTCATAGGGATGTTAAGGTTATGGACACGAGAGATTTTGATTTACTACATGAATAGGTCCAAAGCAATATTCACGAAAGTCAAGATCCAAGACGAACAAGAATAGATACAAATCAATTACCATACATAGATCCAATTCCAATTTACAACATGGATATTAAGGTTACAGCTTTTATCTAAAATTAACTTGAACTTACAGTGCGTGGATCGAGAATTAGAAAGCAGAATTTGATTGTTGAATCTCTATTTGATCGATCGTGTTCTAATTGAAATCCCCCAATTTGCAAATCCCTAAGCGTAGTCTTGATGGAGAAGGAGCAGTCCTTTTTCTTCCTTTTTATCTTATTATTTTGATTATCTTAGAAGCAGCATAAGGACAGAAAGAAATTGTGTGGAGAGAATGAGGCTAGGGGGTTGTTTATATAGGGTTAGGCAGATGTATCTGGTCAGAAAACGAGTCTAAATACGTCAGGATGCATCTGGTTCAAGAAGTGGGTTCGGGAGGCAGGTCGAGCCCCAGGTCGACACTATAGTCGACCTGGTCCCTGGGAGGTCGACACTATGGTCGACCCCCAGGTCGACCTGGTCCCTGGACGGGAATTTTCCCGCCCAGCCTGATCTGGGGTTTGAATTCGAATTTCGAGCTGTTTTTGATTCTGAAAATTCCTGAAACTTCGGAGGGTCATATCTCCCTCATACGGACTCCGATTTTCAAAAACTCGGACTCTATTTCATGTAAAATTTCAAGATGAACGCAATGGCGCAACATATTTCCCTTGATTCTTGTTTTAAAATTTAATTCTGCCTAGATTTCTAGTTTTAACATGTTATAAAAATACGGGTTGTTACACTTTCCCTTTTTTCTATTTCTAGTTTTTTGTAGTTTGTTTGGCTTATGCCAAAACTTGCCTAAAACGCATACGAATACAATTAAATTAGGCATGAACTTGTATGCCTAATAACTTGCGAAAGATTATTATTCTTTTTCTTTTATTATATGCTTGGATTGGGGGATATAACTAATTGTATTAGAATAATCAATTTAAGGCTAAAATGGATATGTTGAGAACAGTAATTAAAAAAGGGAATAATTGGATTAAATTCGATTTGTACTGCATAAATACCTATTGAACAGATTATGACAAAAAATGTATTATGTTCAGAAAATTGCATAAATATAATAAATTCAAATCATAATAAACACGTATGGTTTATCTGAAATTTTGACATGACTATAGTTCGTTGAAAAGTATAGTTAAGCTGAATATATATATTGATTTATGGTGGTTGTGTAATTTACGAGCCTAAAAATTATAATGCTCCAATCACAAATAGAATGTTAGGGTGAGTCACGTACTTAACTTTTATATTCCCTTTTTTCCTGCTAATAACACCAGTTACCATCCTATAATCCAATTAATTTCAAATAAAAAAAAACAAATCCTTAAATTATTTGCAAACAATAAAAGCAATCGTTTAGGGAGAAATAATGGTACGAATGAAGAACGTGAAACACTCCTCGTAAGATCCTATGATAGTGGAGAACTCATTGACAAGATATGTGAAACCGATTGTATAATGCACTGGAAATGATGAAGGTTAGGGTTTTCGGTTATGTTAGTCTCGAGAGCCGAACGCTATAATGTCCAATTTTGTTCGATGGAAGATGGTCATTCTTTTTTCCGATTTGCCATCGCCGAAATAGGTGAATTACTGCATAACACATAGGTTTTTTGTATTATATGTTTTGGTTTGACACTGTTCACCGTTTTTTAAATTTGTATTCGTTGTTGTGTTGCTGAAGTAGGAAAATGGGGGTGTATCGGAAAATTAGGTGGTGGGATACCGTATAAAAAATAGTGTTCGATATATGTATTTCGATTTCCTATGAATGATATATTTTCATCTGATCTAATGCATATCGACAAATGAGATTATTGGTAATTTGGTATATAAATCTGATGCAGTTCGACTAATATACCATATAATTTTTTCGATTAACAACTAAAAAAGTGGTTATTGTAAAGAAGGCTAATTTGGTAAAATAAACTTAATTTGTTAAGGGGGTGCTCTCTGCATTGGTACTCCACTTAGTAAATTCTGTAACACCCCGTAAAATTCATAAATATTAATAATAATTAAATAATTAAAAATAAGCAATTATATAGTATGGATGGAAAATTAGATTTTGCAGCTTTAGGAGTTTGACTACGAAGTTCTTTTATTTGGATTTACGGCGAAATTCTACACCGTTTTCATATATAATGTTCCGAAAACGGTCAATATATGAAGAAGTTATGGACAAATGAATTTAGATGGTGAACACATAATATATATATAATTATGTAAATATTATATATATTGTCCAAATAATAAATTAAAAATAAAGAGGGAAAAATTCAAATTTTGAATTAGAGACAAGAACTGGGGGACAACGTATATTGCATATATGGAATAAGATAAAGAGATTAAGGAGTGTATTAAATAAAATAAATAGCTCAACAATGCAGCCTTATAGGGCCTTCCAATCCCAAAGGGGTCGATTGCCCCCCTTAAGGGGTGTCGACCGCTAGGGTTGACCGCTCGGTGGCTGGACAACCCAATAAAGCTAGCTGGTTAGGGTTTTTCTATGAGGATATATATAAATTAAAGGCTTGGATTAATTCCAAGTAATCCAACGGTCTATGCTCACACGGGAAACTATATATAGCCCTCCTATCACACTATGAAAACCCTTATCATTCTCCATCCCTGCCTCTATGCTACCTCTCCACCATTGTTAAATTCCACAGAAAAATAAAAGAATAGGTTAAGGTTTTCTTCTATTTCTCTAACTCTATTCTAAATCCCTCTCTATTCTAATTTACATAAGTTCGGAATTCTGGAATTTAGCATAAACATATATGTATAAGATTCTAATGTATGTCTCTTATATGTATATTATTAGGAGGATTATTGGAGCTCGCTTGAATGTAAAGATTACTGCAGATCTTGCAATTCTACCACAAATTCTCTCTATTCCGCCTAGATCTTTGAGTGAAATATGGTTTACTTAAGTCATATTCATGTTTTTAATAGTTTGTCATGTGAATAGATGTAATGACCCGGATTTTATGGGTTAATTTTAATTATTTAATATTTAATTTAAAATATTGGTTTGGTAATATAAGTGAATTTTTACATTTGAGATATCGAATATATTAAAATAACAGAATACGAAAATGGATTTAGATGAATTCAAAATTTAATTTGAATTAAATACAGTTCAATTAATTAATGAGAAATTTCATTTGAATTTATAACGATAATAATATTAATTTATTATCGCAGAATTTAAAAGATTTGAAATTTAATTTATATCAATATCAATTAAATATCTGTTCCGGATGATCGAACTGGACTTCGATACTTATCCCAGTGGATTCAGAATAGTGGTATTACCCTAAGATTGACAATTGTTGGGTTCAAATAGGAGTTGAAATCAATGTGATAATTTTAATCAAAGGACAGTGGTTCGAAAACAAATTTAAAATAAAAATATAAATCTTTTGTTATGTGGACTATAAACAAACCCGTGCTCTCGTTATTACCACAAACAAAACAAAGTCGTGCTCTCCTTTATGTCCACAAACTAAAATAAAAACTGTGGCATTCTTCCCTCCCACTTGTTCTATTTTCCTCTAAATGATAAAACCGCTACCTACCCTTATTCATTTCGACAGAACAAAATTAGAAGCAGGACCCAAATTAAATCCCTTCTTCCTTTATTTTCGATTCTTCCCCAAATTTAATGAAATCAAATCCGTAACCATTTCGTTCCATCATGGATTCTCTGAGCTCGTCGAAGAAGGAGCTTCACACTGGAAAGCTCGAGATTTGTCGCGATTGTTTTGAAGTTCAACGTGAGGGAGGAGGTCGCGACCATATTCTGGATCTCGGGTGGAAATGGACGACAACAGGAAGGGTCAGAAAGTTTAAGCGTGAGGTTCTCTAGTACAAGGATAAAGGTGTCGATAGGAAAAGCTGACGTTGGCTTTGGTCAAGCTGGAGTTCGGTTTCCATGGCAGAGCTCGACAAAGCAGTGGAGGGTTGAAAAGCCTGTAGCGGCAGATTCAAATGCAGGAAGAACAGTAGCTTTGATTTTTGGTATAAGGGTGAAACTCACGGCAAGAAGGTGCAATTGCGAAGGGGAATTCGAGTTTGCTTGGTGTATTTTTGGTGCAGTTTGGTCTGGGGATGAAGTGCTCAATGAAATGGAATAGTAGGGAGGAAGAAGTAAATTTAAAACAAGTGTTAAGGTAATCGATTTAAATAATTTATGCTTAAAATTCATTTATTTTTATACGTATATACACATACATATATATAAGGTCTTGTTAAAATAAATGACATGTTAATTCTATGCCAGATTTTTGGAATAGAACCAGTCGAGAAAATTCGTAGCTTCGGAGTTCGTAATCTAGAATTTTAAAACTGGAATCAGAATGGATAGCGGAAAATAAATTAATGTGAGTAAATCTCACCTTTTATTTAGAAATTATTTTTATATAGTTAAAAATAATTGTCTGTGCTTGTTTGAATGCTGTCTGATTGTTTTAATATATATATATAGTTATTTAGGATTGGTTGACTATTATATATATATTGGGTTGATGATTGGTTGGATTCCCGCAGTCTCATTAGCGGATGCCCGCGGTTTCATTAGCGGATGATTACCCTATACGCCCCACGCTATGATTAGTGGATGACCTTCATACCGCGATATCCTGCCTCGAAGCAGGATGGGTATTACTATGTTGACTAACGTCTGTGGATGCAGGAAAACAGGTTGGACGAATCCAACTGGATTCCTCAAAAATATATTATCTGTTTGTTGTTTGTTTGATTTCATATATATTCCTATATGATGTGTTAAAATCAAATGATTGAAAATTGGTTGATTGATTGTTTAAAATATCCCTGGGGCTTGAATATTGATTCATAAAAATATCGTACAGGGTATTTGAGATTTTAAAAAGGAAATTCTATTTTTATAAATAGAATTTGAATTTTAAATAAAACTATAGAAAATATTAACTTGTTTGAAGGTATATAAAACAAGTAAACTTTGTTTATAAATGAAAATATGGGATTTGAATCAAATTTATAAACTTTGTTTATAAAGGAAAATATGGGATTTGAATCGAATTTATAAACTTTGTTCATAAATGAAAATATGGGAGTTGAATCGAATTTATAAACTTTGTTTATAAAGGAAAATATGGGAGTTGAATCGAATTTATAAACTTTGTTTATAAAAGAAAATATGGGATTGAATCGAATTTATAAACTTTGTTTATAAATGAAAATATGGGATTTGAATCGAATTTATAAACTTTGTTTATAAATGGAAAGGTGGGATTTGAAATGAAGTTATAAACGTTGTTTATAAATAATGCAGAGAATTCAAATGGACTTTAAACTATAGAATTTGAAGATAGAATTCAAATGAAGTTTAAATAAAGAGAATTCAAATAGAATTGAATTAGAATTGAATTAGAATTTGAATAGAGAAATCGATAAGGGAACGAGAGTATTAGTATAATTAGAATGTGTAATATGCAAGTTAAAAATATATTTGAACATGTCATGTTCAAATATGAAGGTGAAATAGACTGAAGAGTTAATTAACAAATTAATTAACGAATTTAGTTAAAACGATTGGTATAGTTAAAATAGATTGGACAGCTATAGACATACAGGAGACAGGTTTGGAATAAAGTATAGAAGTGAAATAAATAGATTGCCCGACAAAAAGGTACGTATTTAATTTCCATATGAGATTTTATGCGCCGTATCGGCAAGCCGCTTGGCTTTTTCTTTTTCTTTTTGAGATGAGAAGGACCGGGAAAGCTATTTGAAATTTCCCGATGCTCCGGTACAAAGGAGGTTATGGCGAATTTTTCCGGGAATTTAAGGAGATAGAATATTTTTAAGATAATTTGATAGTTAGAAATCAACGTATCGATATACATAGAAGTTGATAAGGAAATGAACTTAGAAATAGAATAGTATAATCAAAAAGGAAGACTAGGAATAAAATCTAGTAAGAATAGAAAGAGGAAGAATATACGTGTTTAAAAGTGAATCAGTAGTTGTATGGTATTGATTATTCGAGTAAGTAGTCTTGTCTGTTTTGACGTTAAATGTTATTCAGTCAAGGTCTGAGAGGTAATTATACCCCAACTTGGTTGATTTCATGATATACTGATAAGTAGCAAGATTCAGGCTCGAAGATCAATGTGGAATAAGAATTAGTTAAATACTGTATTTGGGTTGTCGTAACGATGTTTTACACAACATCTGTTTTAACCCAAATATGTGCAAAGCTTGGAAATAGAATAATGAATATTTCCTAGTATAGAAAATAAAGGAAGACGATATATGGAAATGTTTTCCAAAGAACGTATAAGGCCAATATGGTTATTGAAAATATTTGGTTAACAAATATTGATAAAGAAATAGAGAAGAGATTTAATTAATGGAATATTAATTAAAGGTTCAGTGATTGTTGGATGTTTGGATGAACACTTGTTTTATTCGATAGTTAAATCATCGACTATTGAAACACTTGTTTTTATTCGATAGTTAAATCACAGACTATCGAAGTTTTGACCATCGTTGTCAATATGGAGAGACCGGTTGGATTATTATCCGAAGAACCACTCCGTATTGGCAGTAGCGTGCGAATCAGATTATATAAAGATAATCGAAGACGGAGTAGAGTACAAGGACTTTTCTATAAATAGAAATAGTGCCTTCGGTTCATCCTGTTCCTGGGTGACTTGTATGGATGAATGTCTGACAGAGTATTTCCAGAAAGGTCACGTACATTGATTTCTTCAACTGTACCAAGAGTGGAAGCGGAGGAGGAAACTTCTTTTAGCTGACACGTAATGTACTGTTGTAGACGTCAATTAGTGATTTTTGATGGATCTGACGATGTGACATTCGAAGTGAATATGGCGTGATGATAAAGCGTAGCTTCTAGCCTCATCAACCGGTAAATGACAGAAATCGGGCAGGCAACATGGCTATGTAGGTCGCACCTATTAGGGTGTATAATCACCTGATCTAGAGTTTCATTTACTTCTAAAAATCTATTGTCGATGCTGACCCATTCGGGAAACGGTTGCTGATCCCAATCGTTGGTGATATACATTCGATACACTCAAGCGAAATGAGTGGTCGGTCATGTATGGCTGAGTTGCAAGATGTTCTTGTTGAACTCGGTGTATTCTCCTCTAGAGATATACCAGCGGAAGGTGATTCCATACCTTGTCATAGTTGGAAATCCATTACCCAATACGTGCTTGCGGTTTTGATTGTATATTACATATGTGGAACGTGAGATGCAAACGTTCCACTAGATTGTTATCTACTTGATTTAGACATTATTATAATATCAAAAGAGTTTTGATATAAAGATAAGTCAAGTGTTTGGATTCTCATAAGGGAAAAACCCGTTCCGTGTTATACGGCGTGGTCTTATGAGATATCATTTAGTTTTCTGAAACTGTTTTAAACTGTTTACTCATACCAGTCCCATGACTGATCCGGAGTTTACTTTGTTGTTTTCCCTAAACTCTTGGGTGCCTAAATTTGTACGGGCAGTCAAGTAGTCGGGAATTTACAGATATACTGGAAGAGCTTGGAGCAGGAGGCTTCAGGATCATATAGCTATAGTTATTTCTGCTGTGTTGTAAGTGATGTACTTTGATATTGATGTATATTCAAGTACAGATGTATATTTCAAGTTATGTTATATATATTATATGTTATTCGTTTCGTTGTGAGATTCGTGTTACTCTGATGTTGTGTTCTTCTTCTTCTTCTATTCTAAGTTTCTATCTTATCTATCCTCACCCTCTAACTTCTTTCTATTAATGGTTCGAATTTCCGTGATATTTGGGGTTGGACTTGTGTTTTTGGTCAGCTCAAATTCTACCGGATTTTCGGGTCGTTACAGTTGGTATCAGAGCTTAGGTTGAGCGAATACCTAGGCTTGTTGGAATGTGCTCATTAGAGATAGGATCAGTAGTATCCTAGAATGAGTTTGAGTGTATATATATACGAGAGAGCGTATTTGTTATTTGATATAAAAACTGTTTTATATTGTGTTGACTAGTCTGTTGAGTGGATTATAAATTTTGGTCGAATCGTGGGACGCCACGATGTCGATAGAAGTTTATAAACACTTGAACATAAGATTGGACACGATATTGTTTTCAAATAGTTAAGTTGATTGTTAGGATTATAATCAAATTAGATTTTTAAAACAGAAATAGTTATATATATAACCAATGGAATTTGTATATGAAATAAAATATACAAATGTGATGAAATGGAAATTGAATTCCAACCAGAATTCAGAATTTAAAATCCTGGGAGTTTGGAAAATATTTTTCTAAATGGATCTTTGAAAGAAATATAGCACTGGACTCATTCAGTGGCTGGGAAATAATTCTGATGATGGTCGCAACATCACCAGTGTTCATTTTCGAGTTTCTAAGTGACGAATTGCTGCCTTAGAAAATTTTTGATGGAAATTTGTTTGAAGGAAAAACAAGTTGTTTGAAATTTCAAATATTTTGAATTTGGGATAGGTATAAATATATGTATATATTTATATGACTTCAAAGGAATTTGGAATTGTGAAATGGGAATTGAAATATAGATTTCAAATAGAAGTAAAATAAAGGAATTTGAATATATATATATATATAATTCAAATAGAAGTGAAATAGAATTTGAATTCAAAGGAATTCAAATGAGTTTGAATAAAGAAAATTCAAATAGAAATTGTATAAGAAAGATTGAAATGGAACTTGAATTCAAAGGAATTCAAATGGATTTGAATAAAGAAAAGTCAAATAGAGATTTGAATATTAGAATTCAAATGGAATTTGGTTAAATAAAATTTCAAAGAGAATATAAAGTGGAGGTTGAATATTAGAATTCAATGAAAATATAGAGTTTGAAATAGAATTTAAATTGATAAGGAATTTAAATAGAAATTGAATAAAGGATTTCAAATGGAATTTGAAAAGAAGGGATTTGAAATGGGTTTTTGAATAAAGGATTTCAAATAGGAATTGAAGATAAGAAATTCAAATAGAATTTGAAGATAAGGAATTGAAATAGGATTTGAATAGAAGAAAATTCAAATAGAAATTGAATAGAAGGAAATTCAAATATAGAGTTTGAATAAAGAGATTCAAATGGAATTTGAATATGGTAAATATATAGGATTCGAATATTAGAAGTGAAATAGATCGGGAATATTATGAAATGGATTTGATACATTTAAAAATATATCAGAATGGAGTTGAATTTATTTTAAACAAAGTTAAAACGTTTATATTTATAAATATAATTAAAACGAGCTCGTCGTAGCACGGCAGTTCGTAAATTGGCGATTCGAACTTCAATTTAGTATACAGGACTCAATTGAAGTCGGAATTCTTTGAAACAAGAATCGTCGGGACCGGTTGAACAATAGTTTTCTAATGAAAGAGAAAAATCTGGATTTCGTCGTATAAATTTTGAGTTATGGCAAAATCAAATTTTTAGAAAAACAGCGCCGGAACCATTAGAAAACCATAACGGTTTAATTAAATAAATAAAAGGATTTTTAGGAAATAAAATCCGAATTGGCATTAGAAAAATCCAGACTGGAGATATAAATTAAATATGAACTCCAGTGAAGTAAGTGAAATGATTTTTAAGACAAAAATCATATTTTAAATGGTTAAATAGAATTAACTAAATTGAAGAATAATTAGTTAAAGGAAATTTGAATCGAAATTGAGTTCTTGGATAAGTGAAAGAGATTGAGAATTTATATTCGAAATCGAATATATAACTCAAGTTGAAAATCTAATTAGATTAGTTTATAATTAAGTTGACATATATTTGAACAAGTTATATTCAAATAAAAAGGGTGAAATAGGCAAAACGGTTAATTAGCAACTAGTTAATGGAAATTTGAATGATTGAAATTAAATTTAACTTAAGTAAGTTAAATGGATCGAAATGAATAAATTGAGTAAAATCAATGTGAATGAAATATGAATTGGGTGTGAATGAAGGAAAAACCAAAAGAGTTATAAAGAAAATATATTTGTAAAGTAAATATAAAGGAAATATATTTGTAACGCAAATACAAAGGAAGTTATGTGCAAACAAATAGAAGGAGAAATATTTGTAAAAACATTTACAAATAGAATTTAGAAGGAAATATTTGTAAAACATTTACAAATAGATCAAATGGAAATATTTATTTGTTAAATAAATAGAATGTTATAAATGAGATATTTATTTGTTAAATAAATAGAATTTAATCAAAGGAATATTCAGAAGATGAATAGAAAATGGAAATCTGTTTTTAACAGATAAATAGAAAAGATTTATTTATAAATAACAGTTTATAAATTAAATTAAATATTTATCATTCGATAAATGGAATATATAAGTCTGAACTTATATAGAGAAGAGATATTGGTTTTTAACACCGATAGTTTTAAATAGAAGGGGTATACAACACTTGTATAAGTGAAGTAACGTTATTAAAGAGAAAATTTATAAAGTGAAGAACCGTTACTAAAAGTAAATCTTTATAAATGAATAAACGGTATCCAATAGGAGTTATTCGAATAGGAGAAGTCGATTAGAGTTAGAAATAATCGATTAGAGTTAGAATAAATCGATTAGAGTAAGAATTAACCAGATAGAGTTAATTGAACATAGTTAATCGAATTAGAATTTAATCGAATGTTAGTTATTCAATTAAAGTTGATCGAATATAGTTATTGAGATAAAGTTTGTCAAACATAGTTACTCAGGATAAGTTGCCATTTCGTATGACTGCTAGCGTAATTCGTAGAGCTGTAGATAGCCTAGAGCGGTCGGATGTTTCCTGGGGAAATCAGACGTAACCATTGTGATCGCTGTGATCTAGAGTCAAGCGAATGGAGTTAAATCGAATATTAGTTATTCGAATAGAATTAAAGTTGATCGAATATAGTTTATTCGAATAGAGTTAAAGGAATTATCGAATTTGGTTATTCGGAAGGAGTTATCGATTATTTGTTAATCGAAATGAGTTATCGATTATAGTTTAATCGAAAAGAGTTATCGATTAGTTTAATCGAAGTAAGTTAATCGAATATAGTTTATTCGAAAAGAAAGGTTTTCGAATCTAGTTATTCGAAAGAGAGATTGTCAAATATAGTTATTCGAAGGGAGGAGTTATCGAATAGGGATTTATTCGAAAGAGAGTTACGTAAGGAAGTTTGAAATGTTGAGTATCAACGTAAGTGTGTTTTTGAAAAGTTAATGGGTTTGTAGCACTTTTTCTACCTTAGCAATTTCGAGGACGAAATTATTTTAAGTGGGGAAGATTGTAATGACCCGGATTCTTATGGGTTAATTTTAATTATTTAATATTTAATTTAAAATATTGGTTTGGTAATATAAGTGAATTTTTACATTTGAGATATCGAATATATTAAAATAACAGAATACGAAAATGGATTTAGATGAATTCAAAATTTAATTTGAATTAAATACAGTTCAATTAATTAATGAGAAATTTCATTTGAATTTATAACGATAATAATATTAATTTATTATCGCAGAATTTAAAAGATTTGAAATTTAATTTATATCAATATCAATTAAATATCTGTTCCGGATGATCGAACTGGACTTCGATACTTATCCCAGTGGATTCAGAATAGTGGTATTACCCTAAGATTGACAATTGTTGGGTTCAAATAGGAGTTGAAATCAATGTGATAATTTTAATCAAAGGACAGTGGTTCGAAAACAAATTTAAAATAAAAATATAAATCTTTTGTTATGTGGACTATAAACAAACCCGTGCTCTCGTTATTACCACAAACAAAACAAAGTCGTGCTCTCCTTTATGTCCACAAACTAAAATAAAAACTGTGGCATTCTTCCCTCCCACTTGTTCTATTTTCCTCTAAATGATAAAACCGCTACCTACCCTTATTCATTTCGACAGAACAAAATTAGAAGCAGGACCCAAATTAAATCCCTTCTTCCTTTATTTTCGATTCTTCCCCAAATTTAATGAAATCAAATCCGTAACCATTTCGTTCCATCATGGATTCTCTGAGCTCGTCGAAGAAGGAGCTTCACACTGGAAAGCTCGAGATTTGTCGCGATTGTTTTGAAGTTCAACGTGAGGGAGGAGGTCGCGACCATATTCTGGATCTCGGGTGGAAATGGACGACAACAGGAAGGGTCAGAAAGTTTAAGCGTGAGGTTCTCTAGTACAAGGATAAAGGTGTCGATAGGAAAAGCTGACGTTGGCTTTGGTCAAGCTGGAGTTCGGTTTCCATGGCAGAGCTCGACAAAGCAGTGGAGGGTTGAAAAGCCTGTAGCGGCAGATTCAAATGCAGGAAGAACAGTAGCTTTGATTTTTGGTATAAGGGTGAAACTCACGGCAAGAAGGTGCAATTGCGAAGGGGAGTTCGAGTTTGCTTGGTGTATTTTTGGTGCAGTTTGGTCTGGGGATGAAGTGCTCAATGAAATGGAATAGTAGGGAGGAAGAAGTAAATTTAAAACAAGTGTTAAGGTAATCGATTTAAATAATTTATGCTTAAAATTCATTTATTTTTATACGTATATACACATACATATATATAAGGTCTTGTTAAAATAAATGACATGTTAATTCTATGCCAGATTTTTGGAATAGAACCAGTCGAGAAAATTCGTAGCTTCGGAGTTCGTAATCTAGAATTTTAAAACTGGAATCAGAATGGATAGCGGAAAATAAATTAATGTGAGTAAATCTCACCTTTTATTTAGAAATTATTTTTATATAGTTAAAAATAATTGTCTGTGCTTGTTTGAATGCTGTCTGATTGTTTTAAAATATATATATAGTTATTTAGGATTGGTTGACTATTATATATATATTGGGTTGATGATTGGTTGGATTCCCGCAGTCTCATTAGCGGATGCCCGCGGTTTCATTAGCGGATGATTACCCTATACGCCCCACGCTATGATTAGTGGATGACCTTCATACCGCGATATCCTGCCTCGAAGCAGGATGGGTATTACTATGTTGACTAACGTCTGTGGATGCAGGAAAACAGGTTGGAGGAATCCAACTGGATTCCTCAAAAATATATTATCTGTTTGTTGTTTGTTTGATTTCATATATATTCCTATATGATGTGTTAAAATCAAATGATTGAAAATTGGTTGATTGATTGTTTAAAATATCCCTGGGGCTTGAATATTGATTCATAAAAATATCGTACAGGGTATTTGAGATTTTAAAAAGGAAATTCTATTTTTATAAATAGAATTTGAATTTTAAATAAAACTATAGAAAATATTAACTTGTTTGAAGGTATATAAAACAAGTAAACTTTGTTTATAAATGAAAATATGGGATTTGAATCAAATTTATAAACTTTGTTTATAAAGGAAAATATGGGATTTGAATCGAATTTATAAACTTTGTTCATAAATGAAAATATGGGAGTTGAATCGAATTTATAAACTTTGTTTATAAAGGAAAATATGGGAGTTGAATCGAATTTATAAACTTTGTTTATAAAAGAAAATATGGGATTGAATCGAATTTATAAACTTTGTTTATAAATGAAAATATGGGATTTGAATCGAATTTATAAACTTTGTTTATAAATGGAAAGGTGGGATTTGAAATGAAGTTATAAACGTTGTTTATAAATAATGCAGAGAATTCAAATGGACTTTAAACTATAGAATTTGAAGATAGAATTCAAATGAAGTTTAAATAAAGAGAATTCAAATAGAATTGAATTAGAATTTGAATAGAGAAATCGATAAGGGAACGAGAGTATTAGTATAATTAGAATGTGTAATATGCAAGTTAAAAATATATTTGAACATGTCATGTTCAAATATGAAGGTGAAATAGACTGAAGAGTTAATTAACAAATTAATTAACGAATTTAGTTAAAACGATTGGTATAGTTAAAATAGATTGGACAGCTATAGACATACGGAGACAGGTTTGGAATAAAGTATAGAAGTGAAATAAATAGATTGCCCGACAAAAAGGTACGTATTTAATTTCCATATGAGATTTTATGCGCCGTATCGGCAAGCCGCTTGGCTTTTTCTTTTTCTTTTTGAGATGAGAAGGACCGGGAAAGCTATTTGAAATTTCCCGATGCTCCCGGTACAAAGGAGGTTATGGCGAATTTTTCCGGGAATTTAAGGAGATAGAATATTTTTAAGATAATTTGATAGTTAGAAATCAACGTATCGATATACATAGAAGTTGATAAGGAAATGAACTTAGAAATAGAATAGTATAATCAAAAAGGAAGACTAGGAATAAAATCTAGTAAGAATAGAAAGAGGAAGAATATACGTGTTTAAAAGTGAATCAGTAGTTGTATGGTATTGATTATTCGAGTAAGTAGTCTTGTCTGTTTTGACGTTAAATGTTATTCAGTCAAGGTCTGAGAGGTAATTATACCCCAACTTGGTTGATTTCATGATATACCGATAAGTAGCAAGATTCAGGCTCGAAGATCAATGTGGAATAAGAATTAGTTAAATACTGTATTTGGGTTGTCGTAACGATGTTTTACACAACATCTGTTTTAACCTAAATATGTGCAAAGCTTGGAAATAGAATAATGAATATTTCCTAGTATAGAAAATAAAGGAAGACGATATATGGAAATGTTTTCCAAAGAACGTATAAGGCCAATATGGTTATTGAAAATATTTGGTTAACAAATATTGATAAAGAAATAGAGAAGAGATTTAATTAATGGAATATTAATTAAAGGTTCAGTGATTGTTGGATGTTTGGATGAACACTTGTTTTATTCGATAGTTAAATCATCGACTATCGAAACACTTGTTTTTATTCGATAGTTAAATCACAGACTATTGAAGTTTTGACCATCGTTGTCAATATGGAGAGACCGGTTGGATTATTATCCGAAGAACCACTCCGTATTGGCAGTAGCGTGCGAATCAGATTATATAAAGATAATCGAAGATGGAGTAGAGTGCAAGGACTTTTTCTATAAATAGAAATAGTGCCTTCAGTTCATCCTGTTCCTGGGTGACTTGTATGGATGAATGTCTGACAGAGTATTTCCAGAAAGGTCACGTACATTGATTTCTTCAACTGTACCA
The DNA here is from genome assembly GCA_030737875.1 of Allium sativum. NCBI lineage: Eukaryota > Viridiplantae > Streptophyta > Magnoliopsida > Asparagales > Amaryllidaceae > Allium > Allium sativum. Next base: position 321,827,462 of record CM060913.1, read on the forward strand.
AGAGTGGAAGCGGAGGAGGAAACTTCTTTTAGCTGACACGTAATGTACTGTTGTAGACGTCAATTAGTGATTTTTGATGGATCTGACGATGTGACATTCGAAGTGAATATGGCGTGATGATAAAGCGTAGCTTCTAGCCTCATCAACCGGTAAATGACAGAAATCGGGCAGGCAACATGGCTATGTAGGTCGCACCTATTAGGGTGTATAATCACCTGATCTAGAGTTTCATTTACTTCTAAAAATCTATTGTCGATGCTGACCCATTCGGGAAACGGTTGCTGATCCCAATCGTTGGTGATATACATTCGATACACTCAAGCGAAATGAGTGGTCAGTCATGTATGGCTGAGTTGCAAGATGTTCTTGTTGAACTCGGTGTATTCTCCTCTAGAGATATACCAGCGGAAGGTGATTCCATACCTTGTCATAGTTGGAAATCCATTACCCAATACGTGCTTGCGGTTTTGATTGTATATTACATATGTGGAACGTGAGATGCAAACGTTCCACTAGATTGTTATCTACTTGATTTAGACATTATTATAATATCAAAAGAGTTTTGATATAAAGATAAGTCAAGTGTTTGGATTCTCATAAGGGAAAAACCCGTTCCGTGTTATACGGCGTGGTCTTATGAGATATCATTTAGTTTTCTGAAACTGTTTTAAACTGTTTACTCATACCAGTCCCATGACTGATCCGGAGTTTACTTTGTTGTTTTCCCTAAACTCTTGGGTGCCTAAATTTGTACGGGCAGTCAAGTAGTCGGGAATTTACAGATATACTGGAAGAGCTTGGAGCAGGAGGCTTCAGGATCATATAGCTATAGTTATTTCTGCTGTGTTGTAAGTGATGTACTTTGATATTGATGTATATTCAAGTACAGATGTATATTTCAAGTTATGTTATATATATTATATGTTATTCGTTCCGTTGTGAGATTCGTGTTACTCTGATGTTGTGTTCTTCTTCTTCTTCTATTCTAAGTTTCTATCTTATCTATCCTCACCCTCTAACTTCTTTCTATTAATGGTTCGAATTTCCGTGATATTTGGGGTTGGACTTGTGTTTTTGGTCAGCTCAAATTCTACCGGATTTTCGGGTCGTTACAATAGATATGCCTAGAAAGGCTTGGATATTCGATATTGTAAACATGAAAACCCCCAAATCCTCTATCTTATAATTTCGTATGAATTGTCATGAATAATTGGGTTTTGTAGATTTTTGGTTTTTGTATTAGATTAAAATGAATATGAGTGGTGCCACTATTATTCCTATTTCATGCTTACGTTGTAGCGGTAAAAGTATGGAAAACATAACTTGTATACCTTAATTGGACAAATTGACAATTGCCACCTCGTTAAAACGTTTCCCCGTTTACACGAATGTTTACGTTAATTAGGCGCCATGATTATTTTACTTATATAAACGTAATCAATGCAATTAACGTTGTATTAGCGTAATAAATGTGATTATGTTAGAATTTGAATTTGAAATGTTCCCTTGACAAATATTTTTTTTTGCTTGTACGTGAGTATATAGAATGGCTTAAATTTATATATAAATAAGTGACACATGGACATGAGGTTTGTTTCCATTTGTGGTAGAAGTCTTTCCGGAACCGACCGACAAATCCAACAACCACAAATAGTCCCAACTAATGTGAGATGTCTAGGTGCCATGGGCTATTCATAAACTTAGTACACTAAACACGATGTTAAATCAACTTGGAGTAGAAGTCTGCCCAGAACCGACCGACATATCCAGCATTTACAGGTGTACGGTTTAATGTGAGAGGTCTAGTGTGTGTGTGTATATATAACTATATATAACTATATATATATATATAAGCCTATTGCATGTGAAAATAAGTAGGTTTATTATGCCTTAAGAAGGTCTTAAATGGTTGACTCTCTTTTTGTCTGGTTTGGGTCTTAAGTGGTTCGGACTAGGATCCCTTTGGCGATTTATTCCTTGGAGCGGAACCAAAGTCATGGGACCCACCCTTACTAGATTTGAAGTAGTCTTTGGGTCTTCCTTCTCTAAAAGTGGTAAGGCATAAAACGTTAATGGAGTAGGGTAGTTCACGGAGATGTCCACTTCCTCTAGAAGCTTGTAAGGGCTCAACTAGGGACAGATTGATAATTGAAGGATATGTGGCAATTGCATGCTCGCCAACTGTCTATCAGAAGTCTTAAGCGACATAGTTTTACAGGTTAATATCAGTTAAGTAGTTACATTCGCAATACTACTTCTCATATTACAAATGAGAGAATAGACCTAAGAACATTAACGTATTAGGACGGGGTCTGAAAGGGCTAGGGGTCTGCCTCAGGGTTATAAGAGATCGTAAGAATCCACCTTTAATGGGGCCAAAAGTGTCCGAGAATGCCACCTTATTGGATCTTTACCATAAAAACACTAATAGGCGATTTACTTTGATATCCACCCCATTGGTTAGATGCTTATGTATGTGTGAATCTTGTTGCTGCATAGACATACCTTGACATATGTAACCTGCTAAAAATATAGGGTATGGACATTAAGCCGTCACACAGAACTTTATGTTCTGACCCCTCTCCTTAACATCCAACAATTTAGTAGATGGGGTAAAATCCATGGATGAAGTTATGATTGAAGCTGATGAAGAAGACGAAGTGGTTGTGTTATTATCAGCAGTTATTGCTTTACTTCTTTTAGAATCTTATGAGAACGAATTATTTGATGTACCTATTGAATATATGTAACTATGACTGTTGTATTTTTGAGATTTCCAAATAATGGTACATCTTATTTGAATATTATATTTTCTCTTTCCGTTGTGTGAGATTTCCTTTCGAAGTATATATTATTATTATCTGTAAAAATGTAATTCTTACAGGAACCAACGACCCATTTAGAATGGCTCTAAGTTTCAATGGGCCTTTTCTGGGTCGAAATTTAGGCCCACTCCGTCTGGGTTGTTACAAATTCTTTTTTAAAATAAATCGATCCCCCTTAACTTGGAGTGTCAATAACAATCCTCTTTTCAAACTATATGGATACAAATTTATTGAATGATGTCATGCGAAAAAAATGCTTTTCTATAAAAGTGTTTAGAAACTTTCAAATTAAAATTGCTAATATTTGAAAACCAAACTATTCAAAAAACAAATTATGAATACTACTCTTTAAAAAAAATCAAATACTTTTGTTGCTTAGCCACCGAAACTTTTCTAAAATTAGATTATGAATACTTTGAAAACCAATACTCTAATACTAATTGGGAGTGCAAAAGAAGTGGACCCTAAGGATAACCTAACTAGAAGGGGTGGAACAGTGTTTGTGGAGTTTATATGAATCTTTTTTGAACTACTTTAATTATGCATTGTTTGCGAACAAATTAAACAATTGTAAACAACTGTAAAATTCGTTCGTCTTTCCTAAACAACAAGGATTGTTGTAGAGGGTGTCGAACTCTGGGACCAAATTATTTTATTAATAAATCCAATCAAGTTATCCCTAACTTTTGATTGGTGGAAAACAAAGAAAATAGCAGAATTTAAATAAAAGAGAGTTTTAACACTAAGTGAAAGCAATTAGGGGATAATGACATAGATCAGATTCATAATCATCAATAGCCAAAAGGTTAACCAGATCTAATACATGTTTCTGTCACAAACATGAATCAACGATAATAAGTTTTTAGAAACAAATATGTAAATAACGACAAGCATAGCCTATGCAGGAGCTCAGCTCTACAACCATAGACTATCAGGACAGATTTACTAATTAATTTCTAAAACCCTAAAATTAGATCTAAATCTGATAATTGTTAGACCGAACACGGATATACCCTGTGAAGGAGCATAGCTCTTAAACGACACAGGATATTAAGGTTCAGATCTAACCCTTGGTTCAGATCTAGATCTATATACATGAATTCCTCATCCTTTGGCTATGTGATTCATATTGAATCATACTATCAGCGTCATCACCCCCTAATCAAAGGGGATTAGCTAGACATAGCTAAAGAAGAAGAAAAACAGAAATTAAATAACAAGAACATAAATAAAACTAAAACTAAATAGAAAAGAGGAAGAAGACTGATTTTATTCCAAGAAGAGAATTACAGAATAAAACCCAATGTGTTTTTCAATGAATGAGATACAAGGTATTTATAGCTGATATGACAAAGGCTAGCTAGCTAATTACATAATGTGGGACTAAAGAAAGAACCCAAATAACACATAAGCCAGTGTGAACGCAGCTTTAGAGTGAGTGGTCTAGCAAATAGGCTAGTGTGAACGCAACATGAGTAAGAGGCCCTCCAAATGAGCTAATGTGAATGCAGTTTGAGTCTTTATTGAGCCAAATCTTCTTAACTGAAATATAATAGCAACCGTTCTTCAAGCTTTAGACTCTTCAAGCTTTAGCAATTTTAAACTTCACTCTTTTTTAAGCAAATTCTTCATGCTTTTATCCATCAAATGCTCTAAACCATGCTTCTTGTCAACAATCTGAAAATACAGCTATAAATACAAAGTATCAATTATTTTAAAGGGAAAATAAGATAAATAAGCGGATAAAATATACACATTTATGTGTATATCAAATACCCCCACACTTATCTTTTTATTCGTCCTCGAATAAACTAAACTAAGATATGTCACACTTTCGTAGGAAACACGATTGCATTTAGCGTATGCAACAAGCCGTTAAACCTCTGGGTGTCCCCAGTAGGACGAGTGTTGTCTCGTGAGGGTTTTCAGCGTATACTACCCACAAAATCCAAAGCGTCTTATGTACGCAGATTAATCAAACAATATATTTAAAGTCTTTCACATTCCAAGGATTTCACCTAACTTCAATAATAACGGTTTAGTCCCAAATTGTCCATCCCATAATTGGTTCAAAAATGAATAAAAATTTTCAAGCTGAATCGTAATTCCATGATAACACTGTAATTGTCTTGAAGGTTAAGAGCGTGGTGTCAACCAAAGTTCTACACATCGACAATGTACACCCAATCATTTATTTAACCCCCCCCCCTTTTTTTTTGAATAATTTTGCACCAATGTAACTGTAATGTATTGGATGTGAGTTATGCATAGATGAAGGAAAATTTTGTAAGTTCTAAAAATATTCTAGATAAGAGGGCAAGTGTATTAGTTGAATTTCAAGCTACAAAAGATAAAGTAATACTAAGGCACATATGAACATGTTTATTTCCTTTCATCTCCTCTACTACAATCCTCACTTCCAAGTACGGTATAATGGATGTGGATGGAATGGAACTGAATGCTTTATAGTCAAGAATGATGAATGACTATTTTATTCTGAGAGACTCTCTCTTTATTTCATTTTTTTTTTCTTTTCTTTTTTTTTTCTTTTTTTTTCATTCATTTTTTTTCTTTTGCATGATGAGTGATGAATGGAGATGGAATGGAATGATACCGCACATTATTTCATTTGATTCCTCCTCTACTAAACCAACACTTCATGAAAGGAAAGTTTTGTGCCCTAGTTACTCTACTTCTATAACCTTAATTCAACACACAAGTCTGGATTGATGTTATACAAAAAGCTGAAAGGAATGATAAACAAAGTTTCGTAAGATAGATAACCCATATAAAATAAGATGTGGTATATGGTTATCCTACCTTAAAACAAGTACGGAATGGGTAGTGTAATATTGGTATATAAAGTGACATTTTGACCTTTAAACAATGGTTCTTGAGTATACCAATATAAGATAAACTTGTCGAAACATGGATGTAAATCGACTAAAACTTGGGTTTGAATAATGTGGGGTATCGAAGAAGAACGCTACAATGAGTCATTTCTCCTTAATTGGGCCAAGTGGATTTTAGAACTTACGATTTTGAAAATTTGAGTGGAAAAGAAAATATTATGCATGAAAACAAACTCAGAAAATCCAACAAATGTAGGTGCAAAATCCTTTTATTTCATGAATTTTTTTTTTTTTTTTGATTATTTTTACTTGCACATTCTAACACGTATAACAAGGGTTGACACGCTTACTCCAGAACACGACTAACGTCTGCACAGTCTCAAGCTAGCATCTTAAAAAGACAAATTACGATTCAATGAATAAATAATGTTCATTCCCATCACCCAACAATTCAACTTATCAAACAAGAACCAGGGTGTTATTTATGAATTTAAGTTAATCCTTGTTCAATGAATGACCTAGTTCATAACATTTGATTGCTGATGTAATGTAAATTCCCCCCACACTTGAGTGTGACTGTGTCCTCACAGTCTTAATCAGACATATCTTAGTGAAAGGGAAAAACAAATAAGAGAGTATTTACATATGTACAAAAGAGGGTTAGTGCGTCTTACCGAATGTAATGTGGCTCATGGAGGACCATGAGCTCTTCCTCTTGGTTGGGTATTGGTTCCAAGTAAGGTTTAAGGCGTTGACCATTGACCTTAAAGGATGATCCATCAGTTGGATTCTCAATTTCTACCGCACCATACGGAAAAACGGTCCGTACAGTGTAAGGTCCTGTCCATCTAGATTTTAGCTTACCCGGAAATAAATGCAGTTTTGAGTCATACAACAGAACTTTTTGACCTGGCATGAAAGTTTTACGTAAAATTGATTTATTATGAAAAACTTTTGTTCTGTCCTTGTAAATTCGTTCATTTTCATAGGCATCATTTCGAATCTCATCAAGTTCATTAAGTTGAAGCTTCCTATGTTCACCTGCTTTCTCTAAATCAAGATTTAAAGTTTTTATTGCCCATAACGCCCTATGTTCTAGTTCAACTGGCAAGTGACATGGCTTACCAAAAATCAACCGATAAGGGGACATACCCAAGTTGGTTTTGAAAGCGGTGCGGTAAGCCCAAAGAGCGTCGGTTAACTTTTGAGACCAATCTTTACGATTTCGATTCACAGTTTTCTCAAGAATTTGTTTAATCTGCCTATTCGATACTTCAACCTGCCCACAAGTTTGAGGATGGTAAGGAGTAGATAACTTGTGGGTTATCGAATACTTTCTCATGAGAGCTTCAAAAGAACGATTACAGAAGTGTGTACCATTATCACTGATTATTGTGCGAGGTGTGCCAAACCTAGAAAAGATGTTTTCTTTCAAGAAGCGCACAACAACCTTGTTATCGTTTGTTTTGCATGGTACAGCCTCTACCCATTTAGAAACATAGTCAACAGCCAAGAGAATGTAAATGTTCCCAAAAGAATTAGGGAAGGGTCCCATGAAGTCTATACCCCACACATCAAAAATTTCGACCTCTAGAATGGGGTTTAGGGGCATCATATTCCGTTTAGAAATTTTCCCTAAGAATTGACATCGATCACAAGTGTTGCAAAATTCGTACGCGTCTTTGAAAAGGGTGGGCCAGTAGAAACCCGATTGGAGAACCTTTTCGGCAGTCTTTTTGGGACCGAAGTGACCACCACAGGCTTGGTCATGACAGAAAGAGAGGACACTGTGAGTTTCAGTGTCAGGAACACATCTTCGAATGATTTGATCGGGACAATACTTGAAAAGGTAGGGGTCGTCCCAATAAAAATGTTTCACTTGGGAAAAGAATTTGTGTTTATCCTGCTTAGACCAAAAAGAAGGGGTCTGCTTAGTGACTAAGTAGTTGACAATGTCAGCAAACCAAGGATCAGTGGATAGAGAAAACAGCTGTTCATCAGGGAAATTCTCGTTGATCGGAAGAGAAGAAGATGGGGCATTTGGAAGACGAGACAAGTGGTCCGCAATAACGTTGTCGGATCCTTTTTTATCCTTAATGGTAAGGTCAAATTCTTGAAGTAGAAGGATCCAACGAATGAGACGAGCCTTAGCATCCTTTTTAGAGAAAAGGTACCTAAGTGCGGAATGATCGGTATAAACCGTGATGTGTGAGCCAACTAGATAAGGCCTGAATTTTTCTAGAGCAAAGACAACTGCCAAGAGTTCCTTTTCAGTGGTAGTATAATTAATTTGAGCGTCGTTCAGAGTTTTACTCGCGTAGTAAATGACATGAAGAATTTTATCAATTCGTTGTCCTAAGATAGCGCCTACAGCGAAGTTCGAGGCGTCACACATGATTTCAAAAGGCATCGTCCAGTTGGGAGAGCAAATGATAGGAGCAGAGACAAGTTCATTTTTAAGATGCTCAAAAGATGAAATGCACTCGGAATTGAAGTCGAAAGGAACATCCTTACCAAGAAGGTTAGTTAGAGGTCGAGTGATTTTGCTGAAATCCTTTATAAAGCGACGGTAAAAACCAGCATGACCTAAAAAGGATCGGATGTCCTTAACTGATTTGGGAATGGGAAGATTTGAAATAACTTCAATTTTGGCTTTGTCTACTTCAATTCCTTTGTTAGAGATGACATGTCCCAAAACAATGCCATGTTTTACCATGAAGTGACACTTTTCCCAATTAAGCGTTAAGTGTTTCTCTTTACAGCGATTAAAAACAAGATCGAGATGACGTAAACACTCAGCAACCTTTCTATGTCCTGTTTGTCACCAAATAGATTGATACAAATCACGTTCAATACTCCAAAATCACCCACAGACTGCGCTTACATCATTTCAGTCCATACTTCACATCCACCACTTCAAACAAATCTCCACACCTCTACTGTCTTGCCAACAACCAAAACCTTGCCTTAAGCCCTCAAAAATCTACCCTCTGTCCCTCTACGAAACCACAAGACCACCAAAACAGCAAACCCCTGAGTCTCTATCCTCCGCAAACCCCCACTACAACCAACCACACTGAACCACGTTCCAATACCCAGATCACAACCCCTTCTCAAATATCCAACACTGCATACAAATCCCACTCCTCACCCACAACAACATCACCTCTACACGTCTCTCAAAAAAAAAAAAAAAAAAAGCCCCCTCCGACCAAGATCCAAGCACAACTGCAAATCCAACAACGCAACGTCCATCTCTCAAATACCACCCCATATCCAAAGCCATCGCCCTTCTCAAACAGCTTGGACCAAACCACAACATACACCACAGATTCACCATCAACCATACCATACACAGCAGTCACTGCCTTCCCCGGCAACGGCGCCAAAATTTGTTTGCGAACAAATTAAACAATTGTAAACAACTGTAAAATTCGTTCGTCTTTCCTAAACAACAAGAATTGTTGTAGAGGGTGTCGAACTCTGGGACCAAATTATTTTATTAATAAATCCAATCAAGTTATCCCTAACTTTTGATTGGTGGAAAACAAAGAAAATAGCAGAATTTAAATAAAAGAGAGTTTTAACACTAAGTGAAAGCAATTAGGGGATAATGACATAGATCAGATTCATAATCATCAATAGCCAAAAGGTTAACCAGATCTAATACATGTTTCTGTCACAAACATGAATCAACGATAATAAGTTTTCAGAAACAAATATGTAAATAACGACAAGCATAGCCTATGCAGGAGCTCAGCTCTACAACCATAGACTATCAGGACAGATTTACTAATTAATTTCTAAAACCCTAAAATTAGATCTAAATCTGATAATTGTTAGACCGAACACGGATATACCCTGTGAAGGAGCATAGCTCTTAAACGACACAGGATATTAAGGTTCAGATCTAACCCTTGGTTCAGATCTAGATCTATATACATGAATTCCTCATCCTTTGGCTATGTGATTCATATTGAATCATACTATCAGCGTCATCACCCCCTAATCAAAGGGGATTAGCTAGACATAGCTAAAGAAGAAGAAAAACAGAAATTAAATAACAAGAACATAAATAAAACTAAAACTAAATAGAAAAGAGGAAGAAGACTGATTTTATTCCAAGAAGAGAATTACAGAATAAAACCCAATGTGTTTTTCAATGAATGAGATACAAGGTATTTATAGCTGATATGAAAAAGGCTAGCTAGCTAATTACATAATGTGGGACTAAAGAAATAACCCAAATAACACATAAGCCAGTGTGAACGCAGCTTTAGAGTGAGTGGTCTAGCAAATAGGCTAGTGTGAACGCAACATGAGTAAGAGGCCCTCTAAATGAGCTAATGTGAATGCAGTTTGAGTCTTTATTGAGCCAAATCTTCTTAACTGAAATATAATTGCAACCGTTCTTCAAGCTTTAGACTCTTCAAGCTTTAGCAATTTTAAACTTCACTCTTTTTTAAGCAAATTCTTCATGCTTTTATCCATCAAATGCTCTAAACCATGCTTCTTGTCAACAATCTGAAAATACAGCTATAAATACAAAGTATCAATTATTTTAAAGGGAAAATAAGATAAATAAGCGGATAAAATATACACATTTATGTGTATATCATGCATGTATATAAGCAACTATTACAGATGTATCGTAGAAATCATAGAAATCATAACATAATCAAAAGCAGTAAAAGCATTAAAGGAAAGAACACAACGGATTTTATACTGGTTCAGAGTTGCCTATATCCACTCATGCACCAAAACATGTACATATTTTTAATATCTTCAGAGTCTTTTACACTCCTTGATTTCAAGGGTACAAGGAGACATCTTATAGAATTTTGGTTTCTAGGCACAACCAACTTGTATTTCCGAACCAACAAATCACGTCCAATTTCTTTCTAGATGTAATGAAACCCAATTGGATTTACAGACCAACAAGTCACACTCTTTTGAGTAGATATTACAAAGGAATGTAGATTTGACCTTGTGTTCCTAATTACAACCGCCCTATAACTCTGATTTCCACTATGATCTTGACAGATTGTGAGAGGATGTTAGAGAATAAAAAACTAAGTAGAAATAGACTGATTCACTTGAAAATTTGGCAAAATATAGGTAGGATATTGATTAGAAATGGTGGAGGAGAAGAAGATGAAAAATGGTTTAAAAACTCGATTGTAACTTTTGTATAATTAGATTTAATGGTTATGCCCATTCGCGAAATGATATGACGAAAAGGCACTTCTTTTGAAATTATAATTTTGAATAAAACAACTAATATGTAGACATATCAACATTGCCATGTCGACATAGTCATAGTGTAAATTTTGAGTTACTTATTAAAAAATTGTTTTGAAAACATAAAACTATATAATATAACTTGAAACCTTGGGAAACTATTATCCATAGTAAAAAAGAGTTGTAAAAATAAAAACATTTAACCAAAATTATCAAAAAAAATTAAACTTAAATATACATTATATAACTAAAATCAATATATAAAGTAAATTTAAAATCCAAAAATAAATATTTCAAACAATAAAGATAATATTACATACAACACAAATAATATCAAACTATGAACATAAAGTAATAAATAAAATATAACATCAAATATCACAAATATCGAATATAATTAAAATTAAAATACTAACCAATTAAAACATCAAATATCATCAGTATCAAGTATAATTAAAATTGAGATGGTAAATGGATTTGAAACTTGAAATATAAAATATCAAAATTAATTTAAACTTTAATCTTAAAAACGGTTATAAAAATACTTTAAATTAATTTTAGTAAATAAAAAACTGTTTCGAAAACCATTTGAAAATCATTTGAAAAGAGGTTAGATGAGTGCAATCGAGTTTTGATATATATATATATATATATATATATATGTATATGTATATGTATATGTATATATAAGACTCTAATACATGTATTCATTATTCTTGAATTCGTGAACTCTTGTTAACTTATGAATCTTGATTTGCATCACCAATCATGGTCATCATCTCTATAACATCACATATCGTCTTGCTACTATACATTATAGATTATCAACATCTGTTATAAAGCATGTACTATAGACTATATATAATATCATTAGTAACAACTGTAAATATATTGTATACCAATACGTGTTATAATTGTTACAATTGTCATCAAATTGTCTTTCTACTACACTAACAATATTTTGTTACACAACTTAAGAGGCAAACTGGTCTTTAGTTGTTTTATTTCAAACAGACGATGGTATTGAATTCAAATCACTAAACGATTTCTTTAGAAAGAAAGGAATCTTTTATAGAGTAATATGCCTGTGTATCTCTAAAGAAAATAGTTTAGTGGGAATAAAACATAGACATATTATAGGATGTGGTTTTACATTGTTAGCACAAAGTTTAGTTCTTATTAAATATTGACCTCATGTGTTTAGTTCTATAGTTTACTTGATAAATAGATTACCAACCAAGTACTGAAAGGAAAGAGTCCACCGGAAGTACTATATAATGTAAGATCAGACTAAATTTGATTAATAACACTAGGGCGAACCCGTGCTTCGCACACGGGTCTGCTGCTAAAATAATTTTTGTTTTCTGTTGCAAAGTTTGTACTGATATAAAGTCCATATAGCCACTTATCAATGGTTCTGGTTAAAAAACAGACATTATTGTTTCAATAGTTATAAGTAATAGGTTTTTAGTAAATTGTGGTTATAAATATATCAAATATCCTCTAATTTTAATCTCCATTCTAAATGTTACCGCCATTAGTCCTTCCAAAACAATGCTAGTTATTGTTGAGATTGACACGTAAACAACCAAACTTTCTTGAAAAAAGGTGTCAAAATGCAGTAGTTCTGGCAATTATTGCAATTACTGGAACAAAAATCATTTGATTGGAAAAACATATGTTTTCCTCAAAAAAATCAGTAACTAATTTGGATATACAAAATAACCGTAAATTAATTAACATCTTCACCATCTAAACATAGAATATAGGGTGATAAAATTTCGAAAGCAAATAAGGAAAGCATAATCTACTTGTTACAAATAGTTGAGGACCATATTCTATTTGTTACAAACAGCTGTGGGCCATAGTCTATTTGTTACGAACAGCTGAGAGCTAGAATATACACGATGAAGTAAAGATGTAATGCTGCTAAAAAAAAATTTAACTGACCGAATTTAGGATGCAAATTGTTAAATTGCTAGCTTGCTCATTATCACCTCACATAAGAAGAATAGTCCAGAAGAATTGTAAGCACTTGGAAATCGCAACGTTATAAGGCGAGCCAGTAAGCAGCAGAATTGCTGTGAGGAACTTCCTAAAATAGAATGAGAGAAGATGTTTCAATTCAATACCATTGCTTTTTCTTTTTCCTGCATATTATTGTGGTAAAGATGATTAAACAAATGCTGAACATCATGCTACATGGAAAAAAAACATAAAACTCTGAATATAAACTAAATACAGCAGACATAATGGCACATATACATGTAGAGGCTGGCTTCCAAGTGAGGCAAGAGCTTTGGTTGTTGTTAAGGCAGCTGCTGCAGTAGAAGCTTATTCAATTGAGCTTGGCTTCCAGGGGAGGCAAGAGCTTTGGTTGTTGTTGAGACAATTGCTGCAGTTGCAGTTTAGTCAATAGTTGCAGTTGCTGTTTAGTCAGCCGCTTAAGTCATAGTTTACGCAAATGCTTTAGTTGGAAACATGAGGCAACAACCTTTGTTGAAGCAGAGGAAATTGCTTCAATTGATATGAATATAATAATAAATTTTAGCGGAAGTGTGAGAGTACACTAAGTTAATGTTGTTACGCGCAATGAATCAAACATTTAAAATTAATAAAATAGATGACAATTTGAACTTTATTTGATGATCCAAACTGATGGAATATTTAATTTTTGCCCCTTGCTGCAAAACTTATGTACTGTAGCAGTAAAAAGATTAGATTCACCGGGTCCAACCACCATTATTAAATCAGGAGCAGTTAGCCCTAGCTTCAAAGGAAGGTTGGCATAAATTATAACTCAAGCTTATTCATTCACATGCCAAAAGAAGGTCTTGAGCTCATGCAAATAAAGATAAATGACATACTGGGATGTTTGTAATCAAATTTACCAAAAATATTTATAGGAATTGTACTGTTTATTTTGTTCTTGCAAAAGTTGTCTAGTGCACTCTAATATGATTGTTTTTGTGATTCAAACACCAATCATAATCTAGACTTTAGATCTGTACCCAAAAAATTGAGCTATTATTACATAAAAAAATTAGTAAAAAAGAAGAAGAAGAAAATCACCTTATAGTAAATACTTGTTCTCACTTTGTAACAATTTCATAAATCCATCATGTGTCTCTTGACTTCATCTACCAACTATATCTTGATCTAATATTTTTCTTTTTTAAATAGCGCATACCTTTCATATCAGACCACATTAACGTTGTCTCTATTTTGGCACATAACAGTTCCATTTCCTTCTCTGTCTAACCCAGCTTACCATTTTGTATGCCACTATAAGCATAACTCACATCTTGCCAATATAATCGATAAGAGCTGAAGTCATTTATATAGCAGTTTGAATTACATAGACATATATTATATATAAACCAGATTCATTAGTGATTATATATTCACATTTTATCCCTGTAATTTGGCACATGCTCCTTGCATAATTTAGTCTGTCAGGATAATAGCATTACTATTGAGATCATCATATAAGTTCATACAGTTATATAAGGTCATATAATTTTATGCATGGCGATCTCATAGATAATTTATTATTTTTATCCATAAATTATTAATTATGCATGTTTCAATTGTTTTTATATAGCATATATAATATATTGTTGCAGATTGCCGTATCTTTATAATGCAATAATTAATGAAAAAAGATCAACACACGCGCGCGTGTGTGTGCGCGCGCGCTCACACACACACACACAAACATATATAAAAGAGCTCCTAATGTTTCCTTCTATCATTTAGACAAATTTATTTTCTGTTATTCCTCGAACATAGGTAGTTTAGTAGGTTCATGATAACTAATTCAATAAAAGCTTGAGTTCAGTAAGCAAAAAAATAAATAAACAATAAAAAAAATCAAGTAAAATATGTCGATCTCATTAACCGCAATAACAAAGCAGAAGGTGCACATGATTGGTAAATCGGTTTACAGTGAAGAGTTGTTGGTGCGAATTGCAAATCTAGAATAAATGAGATGGCAAAAAGTTTAATCTTTCATAACATATAAACATCTCTATCGAAAAATGAAAGTGCGAAGTTTCAACATTTGATAGTTTCAATTTGATGTTGAAAATGGTTCATAGATAATCATATAAAAGGTGTAATATCATTTACCCCAAACATATAGTTTTGACAAAATATTAAATCTCAATATTGCATATAATCATTCTAAACGCCATAGTTTATGAATTCTAGGTGTACAATTTCAAGAACATTCGAAAGTGCATCTATCAAGTTTGGCTATGTTTGTGAATAATGGTTCGCGTTCTTATGCATGACGTACTGCAGACTAAGAACAATCTTTTTCAGGAAAATGGGTTGGACTTAATAGTTTTACCCATCATCATCGCAAGATAAAAGAAAACAACTGAAATTTTAGATATAAACCCCAGAATTTGCAAATTTTTTGTATACATGCACACTTTGTAGCAACTTTATTTGATCAGAAATCTTTTTTAAGGAGATCCAATTATTTTTGCTTTACTAATTGAATAAGTTTATTTTAAATCCAATCTTCAATTTCTAAAAATGTTAGTGATAATCCATTCAATCAAAGCCTTTGGCTGGAAAAAAAAACGTCAATTACAAAAAAAAAAAAAAAAAAAAAGATAAAAGGAAAAAAATGGAAAAAAAACCTAGTAAGCTCCATTTAGCAGCAAAACAATCACCCATACTTCTGAAAAGCAAAAAGAAAGACAGTCAAAAAAAGCCTAGGAAAGTCGAAAATTGCATAGCGTATTTTGTCTAGAATAACCAAATGACCAACTAAGAATGGAAAGAATCATCCATAAAACTTATTTCATAAACCCTCTAGCATGCCAAGCACCGGGGATAATCAAAGACCATAGATAGAATTCCAAAAAACCAACTCAATTAGTAGAAAACCAAACTATTATACCTGGAATTGGATGAAATGGTCAGCTGTAGAAAATAGTTGTTTCGCGTACCAAGCATCCAGTAGTTGCTGAATGTTGGAGAGTGTAATAAGAAGGAATAAAATCAAATCTGTTCACATGAAGAACACATATCTGGGAGGATTTTTAGACTGCCAACTGTTGTTGTGATGGTGTTTGGGGGTTAAAAAAAACAGTATAACATATCCAAGTGATGGTGAGTTGGGTGAATATCAGGTACTCTGAGTTAAGCGAATTCGATGGGCAATGGAGTAAACTGGAAATTACAGCGAAAGAGCATATAGGGGACAAATAAAAGTTCCTCATTTTACTTGAAAATAAGTGATGCTTCGAGTTTGTAATACACGCGGAGGGCTTCAAAGTTGAGGACACACAACTCAATATTAATATCATAGTATAGATATCAAAAATTGTTGAAAACAATGGCTGAGTCACGTACTTTGTCGCTTTCTTGAAGACGATTCGGCGATCTGGCCGGTGGTGCAAAACCAGTTCGTACTTTCGCCGCCGCCTCTAGGATAAAACAGCCTCTCTCTGATTAATAACTGATCTGCTTTGCACAAACAAATCAGTGCAGATTTGCACTTTCTGATTTTACTGCTCGAAAATTTCTTAAGAGTATTTCAATGGCGGAGAAAGAGAATGCAGAATTTTTTCTGTTATTGATCTCGTCTAATCTAATGATAATATATAGACGGGGATCAGGGTATTCGAAAAATCTGGTCAGTGGAGAAAAATCGGATCTACGAAAATACTTGGTCAAAGTTTTACCGCGTCATATAAAAATCGGTTCAGAAATTATTTTCCTGATTTAAAAACTGGTTCGAAAATAGCAGTGTTTTCTGGACCAAAAATATAAGTGTCTACACCACATAGCCAGGGCCCAAAGCCCAAAGCCCGAGCCCGAACCGAACCGAACCGAGCCGAGCCGAGCCGGGCCGGGCCGGGTCGAGTCGAGTCGGTCGGGCGGGCGCGCGCGTGTGTGGTGGTCATGATGCATGGGCTCCCTCCTCACAACAAAGCATGCATTGGGAGCCCAAGGCCCCATCAAAGCTTCTTAGAAACAAGTATATAAGCTTGCCTCTTCCATATAATCCCATGATGTGGGACTATTCACAAATAGGAGCCATCATACACTTATTTCATGTTTTAAATAATTCACAATATTTCCAACAATCCCCCACTTGAATTTTTTAAAATATTATCGAGCAGTTTCTAAGCACATAAGACTGTGCATAAACAAAGGTGTCATCCGACTTGAACCTTTGCGTAGTGAATAAGATTCAGTTTTTACTAGAGTGACACGTAGTCTTGAACTCTATTCCTGACATCAAACCACACACAATCTTTTCCATAGTGCAATCAAATAAGCCCGTGCATTTATGGCCATACACGTCTATCCCAGTTTAGTGAACGCTCTAGAAGTTCTGCCCAAAACTCCATAGGAAACGGCCTCATTTCCACATTCACATAGGTGAGTCTATCAAGAGTACTCCTGAAGGTAGGTACTCCACTCCAAATAGAGTATAGATCTCATTAAGAGTTTCTATTAACTCATCCTCTATCACTTCAGGAATACATGCTTCTTAGTTTATTATATAGCATGTTCAACTTCTATCACTACACAACTTGTTATTACCCATTGAACCTATTTCTTGGGATCTCCAGTCATTTAGGTCGGGTTACCATTGTGCGTGAGTCAACAATCTAAGGGCAATAGTCCCATTCTTTTAGAAGAATTATGGACTTTCTCTCTTGACAGTCCTTTCGTCAAAGGATCTGCCAAATTTTCTTCACTACGTACGTAATCTACTCTAACGGTACCTGTAGAAAGTAGCTCTCTAACCGTGCTGTGCTTACGACGTATTTGTCGTCTCTTACCGTTATAATAACGGTTCTGAACTTTTGCAATAGCCGCGGTACTATCACAATGTATCAACACAGCCGGTATCGGTTTTTCCCATAAGGGAATCTCAGCTAGCAGATTTCTCAAATATTCTGCTTCTTCACTAGCTGTGGCTAGTGCTATCATCTCAGACTCCATAGTGGACTGAGCCAAAATAGTCTGTTTCTTGGATTTCCAAGAAACAGCTCCTCCAGCGATGCTAAATATATAGCCACCGGTCGCTTTAGAATCATCAGATAAAGTATTCCAGTCTGCATCTGAATATCCTTCAAGTACAGCTGGAAACTTTTCATAATGTAATCCAAGGTTATTTGTTCGTTTAAGGTATCTCATGACCCTTTCAATAGCATGCCAGTGCTCTATACTAGGTCTACTGGTAAACCTGCACAATAATCCCACGACATAGGCAATGTCGGGTCTAGTACAATCAGTGGCATACCGAAGGCTGCCAATGATGCTCGCATAATCAGACTGTCTTACACCTTCACCAGTGTTCTTAAATAACTTTACACTTGGATCGTATGGTGTACATGCGGGTTTACAGTCAAAGTAATTATATTTCTTTAGTATCTTCTCAATGTAATGAGACTGATCCAAAGAAATTCCCTTTTCTGACCTAGTAATTTTAATACCGAGGATTACACTCGCTTCACCTAGATCTTTCATATCAAAATTGGCACATAATAAGGATTTGACTGAATTTATGGCATGAATGTTTGACCCAAAGATGAGTAGGTCATCTACATAAAGGCATATAATAGTGCAAATGTCATTCTCATATTTGTAATAAATGCATTTGTCACTTTCATTAACTTTAAAATCATTTGAAATGATTAAGTTATCAAATTTTTCATGCCATTGTTTAGGTGCTTGTTTTAAACCATATAATGATTTATCTAACTTGCATACTTTATGTTCTTGACCATGTACTACAAATCCTTCAGGCTGGTCCATATAAATTTCTTCGTCTAATTCACCGTTCAAAAAGGCAGTTTTAACATCCATTTGGTGTATTAGTAAGTTATGAATGGAAGCAAGTGAGATCAATACCCGAATGGATGTTATTCTAGTTACTGGTGAAAAAGTGTCAAAGAAATCTATATTTTCTTTTTGTCTAAAACCTTTAGCTACTAGTCGTGCTTTGTATTTATCTATAGTACCATCAGGTTTTAGTTTCTTTTTAAGCACCCATTTACAGCCTATAGATTTACAACCAGGGGGTAAATCTGCCAAATGCCAAGTCTTATTGGATTCCAGAGAATCCATCTCATCATTTATAGCCTCTCGCCAAAAATCGGCATCTAAAGAAGATAAGGCCTCTTGGAGGTTTAATGGATCCTCCTCTATAGTAAAAGCACAAAAATCCGAGCCAAAGTTTTTCTCTGTTCTTGCTCTTTTACTTCTTCTAGGTTCAGCTTCAGAACTTTTATCAAATTCTGTTCTTATAGGCGTACTTGATGTGCCCCCACTATTCCTTAATTTAAAAGGAAATTTAGTTTCATAAAAATCGGCATCATTTGATTCAATTATATTATGTGCATTTAAGTCATAAAATCTGTATGCTTTGCTATTAATAGCATAGCCTATAAATGCACATTCATATGCTCTACTTGCCAATTTTATTCTCTTAGGGTCTGGAATGCGAACATATGCTAAACAACCCCAAGTTCTAAAGTATGAGACATTGGGCTTATGATTCTTTAAAATTTCATAAGGTGAAATTTTATTCTTAGATTTAGGGATTCTGTTCAGAACATAGCATACAGTCAATAAAATATCCCCCCACCAATGTTTTGCTGCACCAGAATTTAGTAGGATGGCCACTACTAATTCGGTAAAAGTCCTATTTTTTCTTTCAGCTTTACCGTTCATTTCAGGTGAATAGGGTGCAGTTCTCTCATGTACAATACCATGTAATTTATAGAAGTCCAGAATTGAATTAGATTCATATTCTGTTCCTCTATCACTACGAAGTCTCTTAATCTTTCTATTTACTTGATTCTCAATTTCAGTTTTGAATGTTTTAAACATTTCAAAGGCATCACTTTTATGTTTCATAAGATATACATATGTGAAATCAGAACAATCATCGATAAAAGTGATAAAATAACGATGTCCATGTCTAGTCAAAGTACCATCAAGTTCACATATGTCAGAATGAATCAAGTCTAAGGGTTCAAATTCTCTATTAACAGACTTGTGAGGTTTCTTAGTGATTTTTGCTTGTGTACAGAATTCACATTTATCAGATTCAGATTCTGCTATCTTAGGTATCATATCTAGAGTGCTCATGTTATTAATTATTCGTTTATTAACATGACATAATCTAGAATGCCAAATATTAAAATCACACAACATATAAGCAGAATTATTCACTTTATTCAATTCAACATTTAATTTGAACATTCCCTCACAAGCATAACCCTTTCCTACAAAGTTTCCCTTATACACTATAGTATACAAGTCAGCACCAATAAATTGAGTGAACCCTGCCTTATTGAGAAGATAGCCAGAAACCAGATTCTTCCTCATCTCTGGAGTATGCATAACATCTTTGAGGATTACAGTCTTTCCAGAGGTAAACTTGATCTCCATGTTTCCAACCCCAGCAACTTTAGTGGTGTGGGAATCTCCCAGCAACACTTTCTGATCATCAGCAGCCGTGTATGTGGAGAACATAGCACGATCATAACAGACATGGCGCGAAGCACCAGTGTCTATCCACCAGCCATCTGATCCACCAACAAGGTGAATCTCAGAAATCATAGCCATAAGTGGCTCATCCTCAGTCAAGTTAGCCTGTGGTACAGAGCTAGGCTTGTTCCGACACTTTCGTGCCATATGACCTGGTTTGCCACAGTTGTAACATAGAAACAACTGTCCAGAGTCATTCTTTTGGGCTGGTTTTTGCTGTCCTTTTGGGTTTCCCTGCGGATTCCCATTGTTGCGTCTGTTCTGATTCTTAAAAGATTTCTGATTTGGTTTCAGAACTGCGGGCTTGGTCTTTTTAGTGTTGTTGTTTGAAACAAACAACACTTCCTCTTTCTGGTCCTGTTTGCGTGCTGCCTCCTCAATGCGAAGGCGAGTAATCAGACTCTCTAAGGAGAATTCCTTAGTCTTATGGCGCAAGAAATTCTTAAAATCTTTCAAACCTGGGGGAAGTTTGTCAATAATAACAGCAACTTGAAACTGTTCATCTAAAACCATACCTTCGGAGATGATCTCATGAGCTATTTTCTGCAGCTCATGAGACTGCATCTCTACTGATCTATCGTCTATCATCTGATACTTCAGATAGCGGCTCACAGCATACTTCTTCGCCCCTGCCTCCTCTGTATCGTATTTCTTCTGCAGTGCTTCCCAGATCTGCTTCGCTGTCTTGTCTTCTGAATTGTAGTAATCATACAGATCATCACTCAATCCGTTCAGAATAAAATTTTTGCATAAATAATCCTATTCTGTCCAGCTTTGCAACTGTTTCGATTGTTCGTTCCAGGATGTCATCTGCGCTGCGTCAGTTCCGTCAGGCTTGTCTGGCAACTGCGGTTTCTCGGTGGTAAGAGCAGCAGCCACCTTCGTCATCGTCAGATAGAACTCCATCTTTTGACGCCAGCGTTTGAAGTGCAGACCTTCGAAACGAAACGGAGCAGCAGTCACCAATGGGATCTGGAATGCAGAAGCAGGAGCAGCAGCATCATCCACAGTTGTTGTCGAAGCCATTGTTTCTGTTCGTCTTCAAATTGTTGAAAACAATGGCTGAGTCACGTACTTTGTCGCTTTCTTGAAGACGATTCGGCGATCTGGCCGGTGGTGCAAAACCAGTTCGTACTTTCGCCGCCGCCTCTAGGATAAAACAGCCTCTCTCTGATTAATAACTGATCTGCTTTGCACAAACAAATCAGTGCAGATTTGCACTTTCTGATTTTACTGCTCGAAAATTTCTTAAGAGTATTTCAATGGCGGAGAAAGAGAATGCAGAATTTTTTCTGTTATTGATCTCGTCTAATCTAATGATAATATATAGACGGGGATCAGGGTATTCGAAAAATCTGGTCAGTGGAGAAAAATCGGATCTACGAAAATACTTGGTCAAAGTTTTACCGCGTCATATAAAAATCGGTTCAGAAATTATTTTCCTGATTTAAAAACTGGTTCGAAAATAGCAGTGTTTTCTGGACCAAAAATATAAGTGTCTACACCACATAGCCAGGGCCCAAAGCCCAAAGCCCGAACCCGAACCGAACCGAACCGAGCCGAGCCGGGTCGAGTCGAGTCGGTCGGTCGGGCGGGCGCGTGTGTGGTGGTCATGATGCATGGGCTCCCTCCTCACAACAAAGCATGCATTGGGAGCCCAAGGCCCCATCAAAGCTTCTTAGAAACAAGTATATAAGCTTGCCTCTTCCATATAATCCCATGATGTGGGACTATTCACAAATAGGAGCCATCATACACTTATTTCATGTTTTAAATAATTCACAATATTTCCAACAAAAATATATGTATATATGTATATATATATATATATATGTGTGTGTGTGTATATATATATATATTGACGTGGCACATACTCAAAACAATTAAAAGAAAGATTTAAAAAAAACAGAACCTTAATATTACAAAGATACCACCTATAAATGTGAATTTGAAACAACTAAAAGAAAAGCTTTGTACAACAGGTTATGGAGGGGAAGAAGATGAAGCAAATGCTAAGAGCTCCCCAAAATTATGAGAACGGGAAAATAAATAAGATGTCAAATGTACATTATTCATTCTTATCAGTCAGATTAGCATGAAATTTAGAAAATGAAACAACTCTGTCCATAGAGAGTCAGTTAACTTGACGAAGAAATCGAAAACAAATTCATTAACACAAATAAATTATAACATCCATGGTGTTAATGTTCAATAATATAACTGAAACAATGAAGTGCATTTAATAATATGTGATGTGCAAACATAATTGTAATAAGAAAGTTAGCAAATTAATTGATTATATTACTTTTTTAGTAAAAGATTTCCACCTTGTCAAAGGAAAGCAGAGTAAAAGTAAACTGTAAGTGAGTTTGCAAAGACAGATTTATTCAAGCTGTATGACCTGGAGTTGGAAATAAAATTCCTAGAAAATCAAGTAAGAAGAGAAAAGGTATCAGGAAGAAGTCAAATAAAATCATTGCAGGTGGCATACTAAGTATAAATAAGTTTAAAGCTGGTTTTTTTTAAGCTATATTAGTTTAACTTGGAAAATAAATCTTTAGAAACAGGCAAGAACATAAAGGGAATCCGCAAGAAGTGGAACAAAATCACTGCTTCTACTGGATTACATCCTTGGGGTAAAGTGCAACGGGAGAAGGAAAAAATTGATTTAATAGAATACGGAGTCAATGGATTGGATTCAATAAAATTGCAAAATAGTTCAAATTGAGGATGAAATAATTTAAACCTACCGAATTACTGAACTGTTCAAAGAGGGAAAAAAGGGAATTAAAATTGCTACTGTCCAAACTGATAAAAGAAAGTATGTACAAAAGAAATCATTTAAGAAAATTGTGTACTGCCATGTCAACCAACAATTGAGAATAAAGGCAAAGCAGTACCATTCAAGCCGATTTGATTCGTTTGCAGACCCAATTTTTGGGATACACATGCAATGAACAATGTTGGTATGAAATGAACAGAACTAAACCTTCCGTACAATAGGAAACAAATAACCATTGGATGGAAAAAAATGAATAGTGCCAAAAGATTAAAACCATACTGTTTATTTTGAAAAATAGCTGAAATAATTGAGTTGGCATGTTTGTTAATACTCCTAAGGTTAGACAATATATATGTATGTGTGTGTATATATGTATGTAAGTATGTATGTATGTATGTATGCATGTATCAAAACCTCATTCAAATTCCAATAGTAGAATCTATACCTAAATATGCATTTTGAAGTCGCGAATAGGTGAACAAATGATGAATTGGATAAAATCATATCAATAAAGTTCCATAATAGAAAATCAAGATGATCTGTAGATTTCCGAAGTTGACTTGTACTGCTGAATCCGTCCATAAATAAAAAATTTATAAACCAGATTATGACTAAAACAATAATTTATAAGATGTAAAATAGAAAGGAATAGTATGTATTATGGAAACTCTTGAATAGAAATAAATGTGTGAAAGGAGAAGACCCCCTTTTCAAGCTAATATTCAACTTCAAAAACTTTAAATTGGTAAATCAAGAAGAAAGCTAAAGTCAGAAAATTGAATTATTATTTTGAAATTCCAAAAATCAAAATACTTTTAATAATAGGAAGGTAAAAAAGTTATATAATGTAAACATAAAGTTATAATTTTTATTTTTATAAAACTTCTTCACACTGAACATTTACGCTAATTACACATCTCCTATTCAATCTCCACCATCCTTTATTGCGACTTCACAGGTAAAAGTGTAGAATTGCCCAATATAGTGCCTTTGATTTGGAGCTTAGATCGTTACATTTCTTCAAATAAATCATCAGATGAATGTCTAAATAAGGTTATACACATAATTTAAGTATAGGAATGTAAATGATAGAATAATCATGTAACCTTTCAGGCTTTTCATTTTCTATTATGTAAATGGAAACCAGAAATGCCAAGTACAGTAAAAATTTGCATGTAAGTGATTATTAATCCCAAGAAAAGAAGGATGTTCCAATTACAGATATAACTTATGACTTCATGAAATTACATTTCTTTCTAAATTCAACCAAATAAACCTTTGAATGAACCTTGCTTCATCATATACAAAATAGTAGTATTATATTCAGTAAAATTAAAGTCTTACATGGATGACTTTTCTAAATTACTGGACTACCCCTGTAGTAACTGACAAAATTTCGGGCATACATGGAAATGGTTATTAGCCAAATTTGTATCTAATATACCATGTGCATTAATGTAAAATTTAAATAATGGAAACCTTTATAGTTCTAAAATCGAATATTCCATGCATTAACTTTGATTCAATGCTGTCAGAACCAAAGGCCGTTTATCGTAACATCAAAAGTTGTGCATCACATTTATGGTAACATGAACAATTAAGCCAACAAATTATAGTGTTACTAGTAAGAAAAAATACGCAATTATAATGGATGTTAAAATTGTTTTATTATTTCTGCACTACATATAAAATAAGCACTGCTAAGCACTAAAAATTAAAGTTCAATATTTACAATGATGAAAGATATTTATTATTCATAATTAGGAGAATGGAAAAAATCATAGACTTAACATTTATTGTTTAGTAAAGGATTAAGGGTTCTAGTAGTCAAAATATTTTGAACTTTAAAGTTATAAAACAAAAAGATTCAAAATATCGTAATTGTAAAAGCAGAAAAAAATCGAACAGGATTAAAAGAAGAATAATCTTTCAAACAACAAAAGTCATCAGTATTTAATTATTCTTAAATTCAAAGATCAATAAAAACACAGTTAACATATTTTCCTACGTAGAAAACATGTATAATTAAGGAAATTATGCGGTTAAAGGGAATAGCTGATTCCGTTTTGGTTATTCTAAAATATAGGTAACTAATAAAGAAATTAAATGAGAATGGAACAATGGGGCAGAACATTCCGAGACAAAATCATGGAATCATATATTTGGAATATAGATTACAACTGAATGTCTTTTGAAGCTTGCGTTGAATTAAGCCAATCACCGATTTTTTTTATAGATTTATTATTATTGTGTAAACAAAGTTCACGAACAAATTATTGGAAAATAATTTTGATTAAACATGCCCTAAAGTTTCAAAATACACAATCAAACCTACTCAAAAATAGGTTTAATACAACATGCATAATTTCAGTTTCAGCCAAACTGCTGAATATTTGCAGCTTCTGAAACAGCGCTAATTTCGCAAAACCTGTCAGATGAAGACAATCTTATTATTATAACCTTCAACTAAGCGCAAATTTGTCATTCAACACTTTGTGCACCAGTGACATTTCATTTTGACAATAGCACAACCATTATTGGTTATAAACATCAGTAAGTTGGCTTTTTAGCCCATATTTAATGTGTTTAAAAAAGAACTAAAGAGAATATAGACCTATCTCTTTCATTTATCAATAGCAGTCAAACGAACTAAAAAATTGAATTTTTGAACTTTGAATCGAACCTGACAGCTAACGTCTGAACTGAATCATCCGCTCAGAACCTAAAAATAAAGGCTGAATCGACTCTTCTACAATCGATATTATTATGGAAACGAAATAACATATTATTTTCAGGCCATGTATGGGAACTCTATTTTATTACGTTACCTTGAATGATTGTATTAAAATACCAATTACATGATACAAAATAAGTGAAATATCCAAAGCACCAAAATAGGACACCTTTATCATAGTGTACCCAAAATTGATATCAAAAAAGTTACCTTTATCACAAATTAGAATACCCAAAAAATAGAAATAAGAAGAGGAAAAGAAAGAAACAATCAACTAAAGTGAATGAATGAAACCAACCACAACAGTGTTTCTTCCATATGTACAGACCACCAAATCAATTAAATATTATTATTATTATTCTTATAAATGTTTGATGATGTACATGCATCTAAGATGAAAAATAAACTAATTTATAAAACTTATTATTATGTGTAAAATACATATTACAAACGCTTGGATATTAAGCTATATATTTATTATTTATGTCATGTTGTACGTGAAGTTGTTGATTTTAAACTTGTTGAATGTACAAAAAAAAAATCAAACTGAATTTTAAGCATTGATGTTGCAATTTCAAATATAGTATTTGCTCCAAGTGTTTTGTGAAGACCCGTAACTTCCCCGTAAAGGAAAGCGTCGGATAGTTCGAGAACAAACCACAACAGAACGCATATAGAAGAACATTTCATTGTATATAACAACAATGCATCAGATTACAAGAATATACAGAGTATAAAAGAATATTACACAGAAATATCAGAGATTTAAATTACATTTAAATACATAGCAGCGGAAAATAATACAATACACAACTAGAATGAGATATACGGATACAAAGCTTCCCGGATATCGTTCCAGTCGTAAACCAGGATCCTGTGAATATAAATCTGCAAAACCAAAACTACTAGCTGCCCGTGTCAAAATAAGGGCACCCAGAGTTTAGGTCAAAACAATAAACTCCAGGTCAGTCATGTGACTGGTGTGAGAACTAAAGCAGTTATAAATCTTTATTTTCAAAGCTAGGTAAAACAAGGGACCACGCCGTATAACACGGAACGGGTTTCCTCCCAAGAATACCAGTGCATAAGACAAACAACGCAATGCTAAATAAAGAAAAATGAAGCTGTTATAAGACCCAGGTCCCATCACACAATGCAACGCAGTCGAGGATAGGGTTTTCCCTTATAACAGCCAAAGAATGCTTGATACGTTTAAAACAAATCATTTGATACTATTATAAGTGCATAGAGTATAAAACAACTTCAAATCATAAGTATCAATCATAGGCGGCATGAATGCCCCATACCACTATGTCGCCATATATAGGTTTACAAATAAAACCGCAAATGTCACGTATTTGGAAATTGGGTTTCCATCTATGAACCGAGGCTAGGGGCAAGATCCTCAACCGATTCGAGACGCTCTAGCCCGCCCCTCAGGAACAGCCGCAACTGCCCCTTGGATCGTCAGGGCCGGTCCACACGGAGTGGATTATTATGCCTGAACAATACGTCTCCCCACCCTATGGGGTGTAAGTCTGGTCCGTCAGCCGACCAGAATGCATTCGGCCGAAACCGATATAACCGAGGCGCCTCGCAACAGCAACAACAACATAAGTCAAACTCGTCAGGGCGTGTAAAACCACTGACGCCACTTCTAACTAGAAAGAAACGCATGCCCTCCCTGAGGTCCGTCTCCCGTTTTTGATTCATACCGGGTGTGAAACTCGCGAATCAAACGTTACACAAAGCTACGCCACAAAGGTCGTGCTTTGATCATCAACCACAAGACTTTGCTTTTCAACAGAAGCCTTGATCATTTGCATCTTAGCATGCCACACAGGCAAGCCATCCTATGCAACCGATATCAGTCACACAGAATGAAATCCGATGTCAGACACACAGTCCATTTACAAGTCCGTTCTGGGTCTGAACGAAACCGGAGGCACCTAGTACCCCGCATATCCATCGATCTCCAAGTACGTCTGGACGATCACTAACTGTTTCCATCTTCTTGGGTGTACAGCCCAATCAAGATCATCAGTTATCACCCAAACGACGTGAAGACCTCCGGTCTTCGACCATCGTCTTCGTCTTCGACTTATCGTCGTATCAGTTACTCAGAATGGGATAAACCCGGTCTTTCCGAATAACTCGCGTATATTTTAAATAAGTGTTACACAAACACAACATACGCCTCATTCCAATTCATTAGTCACTAACCGTAAATTAATCAAGAGAATAATTCCCCAAATATTAACCCCGAAGGCCGAAACCAACATCAGATCAATATCCAGAAAACCATTCTGCTTGGCTAACCGCCAGTTAGTTTCTAAATTTCACATTCAAATCTAATTACAGATTTATCTATCGCCTGGAGCAAAACTGGTGATACTCCATTCTCGATCTTTTCAATCTAATTAAAGATTCATTAAAACTCCACTTAGTTTTAATCATTATCTGGGTTAAAGAATCAGTGTCATTTAAAACACGATTCACGATAAACCCAAAATCACATTCCATTAATTATCGGGTTAAAGAACAAGTGTTATTTAAAACACTGTTCACGATAAACCCAAAAATCAATACCAATTCAATTCCAATTAAATATCATTTAATTGGTACACTTCATTAAATCTAAATAAAAAGATTTAATCTTTTCTCAACTGGGTTCAAGAACAGTGTTAGTGAAGACACCATTCACGACAAACCCAAATCACATTCGATATTCAATACAAGGCTCTGAATAGAAAATATATCGGCTTATATTCAATATCGAATTCTACGACTAACAAATGTCGTATTGGAAATAACGATACAAATATATATCTTTCAAATTTCCATAACAACACCTGTAATGTCACGAATTCCAACATCGAAATATTCCGAAGACAATTTCGATTCAAATCCACTCCAATGCAATCATTGGAAATTTTGGTTATTTTCAAAACCATTTCAAATTCAATTTATTTATTTAAAAATAAATAGAATTATAATTCTAGTTCAAAACTAGTTCATTTCGATAAAAATCCATTTTTTTATCTTTTCAAATATGGAGATTTTCACCCCAAACTTTCACAAATCATTTCTTATGATTTTACACAAATTATTACTATTTTTAATAATTTTATCAAGGCCCGTACAGTCGATTTCCAACAATGGCCATCGAACTGCACTTACAACGACCTTTTTCGAATTTGATTTGGACGTATCTCCAAATCCAACCGTTAGATTTCAAATTTCTAACATTAATTAGAAAGCTCTTTTCGATACGAACCCAACGGTTCCGGTTTTAGGAGAATCCGACGGTCGGATCTCCTGTAATGTCCGTTTGAAATAAATGGTCGAAATTCGCGAACTGCCGCGGCGCGGCGCGTTCTATTCAGGCCATTATATTATATATAATATATATAATATATATTTCGTCGATTTCTATTTAAAACGAATTATATAAATAGTTTTGAATTCGTTTCAAAAACATTTTCAACTTCCATTTCAATTCAAATCAAAATTGAATTCTTCTCTATAAATTCGTTTTAAAATTCATTTCTATTCAATTCGAATTTCAATTCAATTTGAATTCATTTCAATTCGCTTTCTATTCCATTTGAATTCGTTTTCAATTCAATTCATTTCGAAATCGTTTTCAATTCATTTCATTTCGAAATCGTTTTCAATTCAATTCATTTCGAAATCGTTTTCAATTCATTTCATTTCGAAATCGTTTTCAATTTATTTCATTTCGAAATCGTTTTCAATTCAATTCATTTCGAAATCGTTTTCAATTCAATTCATTTCGAAATCGTTTTCAATTCATTTCATTTCGAAATCGTTTTCAATTCGATATAAATATCGTTCACGTCAAAATGGCGTCCATACACGGCTTCATAAATTTCTATTTTCAAATATTCTATTTCAAATATTTCTTTTTCAAAATAGTTGTTATTATCAAAATATTTCGTTCAACACATGACCAATCTCAATGAATGAGTACTGTCAACACATGAACTTTTATTTTATAATATTCTTTATTTTTCAAATTGGAATGAGGCCCAATCAATTACCATATAAAGTTAATTATATGGATTTTCATACAACACATGTATATCATAGCATTGAAAAATAATCAACCATCAACCAAAGTGCACTACACTGCATAAGCATCAAATACAGATATTCAACGCTTATAACAGCCTGTCAATCAATCGATCGACATATTTAATCAATCAGGATGAGTGAACTGCATATTTCATCCTAACACCCGTGTGGGGTTTCAAACAATCAAACACAGATTTTATTTGTGCAGTTGGGCGATGTGTGAAATTTATCGACCCAATCAATATCATTCAAATAAGTGTACATAAACAAACCATCTGGTTTGTAAATGAATATTTATTTATTCACTTCACTATTTTCATATTCACGTTAAAAATTATATTTTTAACGATAAAACATTTTATTTCAACCTATGAATTTCTATTCAATTCATTTATTCAATAAAATGATATTTTTATTTTTCTAACATGTTTTAGAAAATTTCGGCGGCATAACGGCACGATACTAGAAACGGGACAAGGCCTAGCCTTATCCCCGGTCTAGTGAAGGCCCACGCCATTCACACATCAATCAAATCAATTCGTTATGCAAACCGCAAACTTTGGAGTAAGGATCTAACCTAGCCTTACTCCTTCGCCTTATAACGGCGCACGTCTAATCCTAACCAATTTATCGATTCGATTTTTCACACCACAAACCACATTCAAACAATATCGCAATCAATCACCAAACTGTCAAACAAACAAGTCCATGGTCTGTGGACGATTGTGTCGGGTGCTACTAAGCACCGTCTGCATCCTAGTATATATATATAACTAGAAAATAAATAGAAAGGTGAGAAATTCTCACCGATTAGCTATCCTAGCTCCACGGCACTTCATTGATAGAAATCTTCATCGCTATCGCATCTTCGTCATCTTCGCTGCCCGTAGCCACTACATATGTAAAAATCGAATTTTTACTATGCTATTCAATATATAAAATCGAATTTTGACTTCGCTATTCAATATATAAAAATCGAATTTTTTTTCTTTTGCAAGTTCAAATCTTTTTCTACTAAAAGATTAAACTTTTTTTCCTATTTTAAAGTTCAAAATAAAATCAGTTTTTCGCTTTCATAAAAATGCAGTTTTTTCATAACTTAAAAAATAAAAATACAGTTTTTGCCTTATTTAAAAATTCAGTTTAAAAATCATTTAAAAATCAGTTTTCTAATCTAAAATAAAATTCAGTCTTAAACCTAAAATAAAATTCAGTTTTAAACCTACCTAAAATCAGAATTTTAAAAACATAAAAATCGGTTTTTAATATTAACAAAATCAGTTTTATAAATTAAGTAAAAATCAGTTTTATAAATAAAGTAAAAACTTACAGTTCGAAAGGGGGGGGTTCACCACCATCGGAGAGGCTTCGGGTGGCTCTGGGTCGGCGGCAGGAGGAGGCGGAGGGTTGGGGCGGCCTTCAGTTCGTCGGCGGTCATCACTGTGGGGGGGGAAAGCTCTGGCGTTTTCGTCTTCGATTCGAAGGGAGGAAGGAGATGAGCTAGAGGGGAGAGGAAGGCGCGACTTTAGGGGGGAGCGGCGGTCCATCGTCGGCGTCAGCAAGGGGGAGGAAGAGGCGTCGCGATCTGAAACTGGAAGGGGTTTTTTTTTTTTTTTTTTTTTTTATATTTTGACCGTGGTTTGACTTGTGAGGAAAGAGAGAGCTCAAGGGGGTTATATAATATTTTAATTATTTAAATAATTAATTTCTCCATAAAGTAACTTTAAATTTCGATCTCCGAACGAGGCCCAATGACTGTCGTCCCTAGCTAATTACCCCCATTCCGAATACAATGGGATATGTTTCATAAGCCAGTTCGGCTGTTACGCTCAGTTTTCGCTGAAATTAATGTATAAATCTATATATTCAATTTTAAACGTACATTTCAATTTACCGGGGTCACATACTAACTTTAAAAATTCTAGAAAAATATTTTCTAGCTTCGTATTGACGATACGGTCCTAACAAAACTAGTTTCGTCGAAATCTGAGACCGTTAGAAAAATGGCCAATTTCCAGTCGATTAAAATCAACTGAAACTGGTCAAACGCGTTTTCCTTTGCCACGCTCACATATTGATTCGAAAAATTATGAAATTTGAAATCTAGCAATAACTTTACATCACGGACCCAACAAAACTGGTTTCGTCGAAATCCGAGGTCGTTTGCAAAATGTCCATTTTTAAGGGCCTGAATTCCATAGCGACTATTCAGAATTTTCAACTGGACATATCTTTTGATTCCCGCTAAGAAATTTTGATCATTCGGGTTCGTTGGAAAGATATTCACTATTAGATTCCATTATTTTTGGTTTCACTAAAATCCGGATTGTTTTGCACCCGGTACATTCAATTGAAGTTTGAAATCGAATTATCGAACTACCGCGCCATTTTCAATTCTATTTATAATTATATATAATTATTTATATTCTAACGACGACGCGTATAATATATACGTTCGAATATATTCAAAATAAATTTCTCGTCGATATTATTTAAAATAATTCATTTTAAATAATCTAAATTCGCTAAAATGGCCAAAATAAAAATTTTAAACTGGCCCAGATTTTACGGGTTGTTACAATCTCCCCCACTTAAAACTTTTCGTCCCCGAAAAGGAACAAAGTCGAAAGTGGTTTGATTATTCAGCTCCACATTTGATCTGGCTTCCATTCTCCAACTCTTTAGTTTCTGAGAATTTTTAAAATTTCAAAAATTTGGCTAACACCCTAAATTTTTGAAAAATTTCGCCATAACCTCCCCTGCACCGGGAGCATCGGGAAATTGCAAATAGCGTTCCCGGTCCTTCAGATCTCAAAAAGAAAAAGAAAAAGCCAAGCGGCTAGCCAATAGGCTCATAAAATCATCATCACCCAAACAAAACAGTAAATTATGTAATAAACATGTACCTATTTGTCGGGCAAACAAATTTTATTCTCTGCTCTAGCCTCCTTGCTATGACCTGTTCAATGATATATATGTATATGCAAACAAATGCGACCAATTTTCAATAGAGTTCAATATTTGATTCAATTAGGCATAATTGTTCAAAATTAGCAAACAATTAAACAAACAACACAAACTTCAATCAATTAGTGGATTAACGTTTCAAATTCATAATTTCGATATATATACAAAAATCAGATTTTTGATGCCAAATCACAACAATTAGCCCTATCTAATTTTGGTTCTCACACCAGTCAATAGGAAATATATAGATATCAAACCTTCGAAACACGAACATAAATGTTGATGATGCGATCGCTATCATCAATATCATCTCCGGGCGACTAGGGTGTGGTGCTATATCTATCCAATATATTAAAACTTCGAATACACGCTAGCTAGGCGCATACGCAAAAATCTTTATATTTTGGATTGTCCTAATCAATATAAAATAAATAATCAAATACGAATAATTGATTTAAATTTTCAAATCAAAAATCGTTTTCATTTTAAAAATATACTCTTCACACTCGTTCTAGGATACTACTGATCCCATCTCTAACGAGTCATTCCATTGGATATTACTAATCCAATATCTGATGAATTCCTTCGTACGGTTCTAATGTGTCTTGTTCTCTGCTTTGTAAACCAAAGCTCTGATACCAACTGTGAAGACCCGTAACTTCCCCGTAAAGGAAAGCGTCGGATAGTTCGAGAACAAACCACAACAGAACGCATATAGAAGAACATTTCATTGTATATAACAACAATGCATCAGATTACAAGAATATACAGAGTATAAAAGAATATTACACAGAAATATCAGAGATTTAAATTACATTTAAATACATAGCAGCGGAAAATAATACAATACACAACTAGAATGAGATATACGGATACAAAGCTTCCCGGATATCGTTCCAGTCGTAAACCAGGATCCTGTGAATATAAATCTGCAAAACCAAAACTACTAGCTGCCCGTGTCAAAATAAGGGCACCCAGAGTTTAGGTCAAAACAATAAACTCCAGGTCAGTCATGTGACTGGTGTGAGAACTAAAGCAGTTATAAATCTTTATTTTCAAAGCTAGGTAAAACAAGGGACCACGCCGTATAACACGGAACGGGTTTCCTCCCAAGAATACCAGTGCATAAGACAAACAACGCAATGCTAAATAAAGAAAAATGAAGCTGTTATAAGACCCAGGTCCCATCACACAATGCAACGCAGTCGAGGATAGGGTTTTCCCTTATAACAGCCAAAGAATGCTTGATACGTTTAAAACAAATCATTTGATACTATTATAAGTGCATAGAGTATAAAACAACTTCAAATCATAAGTATCAATCATAGGCGGCATGAATGCCCCATACCACTATGTCGCCATATATAGGTTTACAAATAAAACCGCAAATGTCACGTATTTGGAAATTGGGTTTCCATCTATGAACCGAGGCTAGGGGCAAGATCCTCAACCGATTCGAGACGCTCTAGCCCGCCCCTCAGGAACAGCCGCAACTGCCCCTTGGATCGTCAGGGCCGGTCCACACGGAGTGGATTATTATGCCTGAACAATACGTCTCCCCACCCTATGGGGTGTAAGTCTGGTCCGTCAGCCGACCAGAATGCATTCGGCCGAAACCGATATAACCGAGGCGCCTCGCAACAGCAACAACAACATAAGTCAAACTCGTCAGGGCGTGTAAAACCACTGACGCCACTTCTAACTAGAAAGAAACGCATGCCCTCCCTGAGGTCCGTCTCCCGTTTTTGATTCATACCGGGTGTGAAACTCGCGAATCAAACGTTACACAAAGCTACGCCACAAAGGTCGTGCTTTGATCATCAACCACAAGACTTTGCTTTTCAACAGAAGCCTTGATCATTTGCATCTTAGCATGCCACACAGGCAAGCCATCCTATGCAACCGATATCAGTCACACAGAATGAAATCCGATGTCAGACACACAGTCCATTTACAAGTCCGTTCTGGGTCTGAACGAAACCGGAGGCACCTAGTACCCCGCATATCCATCGATCTCCAAGTACGTCTGGACGATCACTAACTGTTTCCATCTTCTTGGGTGTACAGCCCAATCAAGATCATCAGTTATCACCCAAACGACGTGAAGACCTCCGGTCTTCGACCATCGTCTTCGTCTTCGACTTATCGTCGTATCAGTTACTCAGAATGGGATAAACCCGGTCTTTCCGAATAACTCGCGTATATTTTAAATAAGTGTTACACAAACACAACATACGCCTCATTCCAATTCATTAGTCACTAACCGTAAATTAATCAAGAGAATAATTCCCCAAATATTAACCCCGAAGGCCGAAACCAACATCAGATCAATATCCAGAAAACCATTCTGCTTGGCTAACCGCCAGTTAGTTTCTAAATTTCACATTCAAATCTAATTACAGATTTATCTATCGCCTGGAGCAAAACTGGTGATACTCCATTCTCGATCTTTTCAATCTAATTAAAGATTCATTAAAACTCCACTTAGTTTTAATCATTATCTGGGTTAAAGAATCAGTGTCATTTAAAACACGATTCACGATAAACCCAAAATCACATTCCATTAATTATCGGGTTAAAGAACAAGTGTTATTTAAAACACTGTTCACGATAAACCCAAAAATCAATACCAATTCAATTCCAATTAAATATCATTTAATTGGTACACTTCATTAAATCTAAATAAAAAGATTTAATCTTTTCTCAACTGGGTTCAAGAACAGTGTTAGTGAAGACACCATTCACGACAAACCCAAATCACATTCGATATTCAATACAAGGCTCTGAATAGAAAATATATCGGCTTATATTCAATATCGAATTCTACGACTAACAAATGTCGTATTGGAAATAACGATACAAATATATATCTTTCAAATTTCCATAACAACACCTGTAATGTCACGAATTCCAACATCGAAATATTCCGAAGACAATTTCGATTCAAATCCACTCCAATGCAATCATTGGAAATTTTGGTTATTTTCAAAACCATTTCAAATTCAATTTATTTATTTAAAAATAAATAGAATTATAATTCTAGTTCAAAACTAGTTCATTTCGATAAAAATCCATTTTTTTATCTTTTCAAATATGGAGATTTTCACCCCAAACTTTCACAAATCATTTCTTATGATTTTACACAAATTATTACTATTTTTAATAATTTTATCAAGGCCCGTACAGTCGATTTCCAACAATGGCCATCGAACTGCACTTACAACGACCTTTTTCGAATTTGATTTGGACGTATCTCCAAATCCAACCGTTAGATTTCAAATTTCTAACATTAATTAGAAAGCTCTTTTCGATACGAACCCAACGGTTCCGGTTTTAGGAGAATCCGACGGTCGGATCTCCTGTAATGTCCGTTTGAAATAAATGGTCGAAATTCGCGAACTGCCGCGGCGCGGCGCGTTCTATTCAGGCCATTATATTATATATAATATATATAATATATATTTCGTCGATTTCTATTTAAAACGAATTATATAAATAGTTTTGAATTCGTTTCAAAAACATTTTCAACTTCCATTTCAATTCAAATCAAAATTGAATTCTTCTCTATAAATTCGTTTTAAAATTCATTTCTATTCAATTCGAATTTCAATTCAATTTGAATTCATTTCAATTCGCTTTCTATTCCATTTGAATTCGTTTTCAATTCAATTCATTTCGAAATCGTTTTCAATTCATTTCATTTCGAAATCGTTTTCAATTCAATTCATTTCGAAATCGTTTTCAATTCATTTCATTTCGAAATCGTTTTCAATTTATTTCATTTCGAAATCGTTTTCAATTCAATTCATTTCGAAATCGTTTTCAATTCAATTCATTTCGAAATCGTTTTCAATTCATTTCATTTCGAAATCGTTTTCAATTCGATATAAATATCGTTCACGTCAAAATGGCGTCCATACACGGCTTCATAAATTTCTATTTTCAAATATTCTATTTCAAATATTTCTTTTTCAAAATAGTTGTTATTATCAAAATATTTCGTTCAACACATGACCAATCTCAATGAATGAGTACTGTCAACACATGAACTTTTATTTTATAATATTCTTTATTTTTCAAATTGGAATGAGGCCCAATCAATTACCATATAAAGTTAATTATATGGATTTTCATACAACACATGTATATCATAGCATTGAAAAATAATCAACCATCAACCAAAGTGCACTACACTGCATAAGCATCAAATACAGATATTCAACGCTTATAACAGCCTGTCAATCAATCGATCGACATATTTAATCAATCAGGATGAGTGAACTGCATATTTCATCCTAACACCCGTGTGGGGTTTCAAACAATCAAACACAGATTTTATTTGTGCAGTTGGGCGATGTGTGAAATTTATCGACCCAATCAATATCATTCAAATAAGTGTACATAAACAAACCATCTGGTTTGTAAATGAATATTTATTTATTCACTTCACTATTTTCATATTCACGTTAAAAATTATATTTTTAACGATAAAACATTTTATTTCAACCTATGAATTTCTATTCAATTCATTTATTCAATAAAATGATATTTTTATTTTTCTAACATGTTTTAGAAAATTTCGGCGGCATAACGGCACGATACTAGAAACGGGACAAGGCCTAGCCTTATCCCCGGTCTAGTGAAGGCCCACGCCATTCACACATCAATCAAATCAATTCGTTATGCAAACCGCAAACTTTGGAGTAAGGATCTAACCTAGCCTTACTCCTTCGCCTTATAACGGCGCACGTCTAATCCTAACCAATTTATCGATTCGATTTTTCACACCACAAACCACATTCAAACAATATCGCAATCAATCACCAAACTGTCAAACAAACAAGTCCATGGTCTGTGGACGATTGTGTCGGGTGCTACTAAGCACCGTCTGCATCCTAGTATATATATATAACTAGAAAATAAATAGAAAGGTGAGAAATTCTCACCGATTAGCTATCCTAGCTCCACGGCACTTCATTGATAGAAATCTTCATCGCTATCGCATCTTCGTCATCTTCGCTGCCCGTAGCCACTACATATGTAAAAATCGAATTTTTACTATGCTATTCAATATATAAAATCGAATTTTGACTTCGCTATTCAATATATAAAAATCGAATTTTTTTTCTTTTGCAAGTTCAAATCTTTTTCTACTAAAAGATTAAACTTTTTTTCCTATTTTAAAGTTCAAAATAAAATCAGTTTTTCGCTTTCATAAAAATGCAGTTTTTTCATAACTTAAAAAATAAAAATACAGTTTTTGCCTTATTTAAAAATTCAGTTTAAAAATCATTTAAAAATCAGTTTTCTAATCTAAAATAAAATTCAGTCTTAAACCTAAAATAAAATTCAGTTTTAAACCTACCTAAAATCAGAATTTTAAAAACATAAAAATCGGTTTTTAATATTAACAAAATCAGTTTTATAAATTAAGTAAAAATCAGTTTTATAAATAAAGTAAAAACTTACAGTTCGAAAGGGGGGGGTTCACCACCATCGGAGAGGCTTCGGGTGGCTCTGGGTCGGCGGCAGGAGGAGGCGGAGGGTTGGGGCGGCCTTCAGTTCGTCGGCGGTCATCACTGTGGGGGGGGAAAGCTCTGGCGTTTTCGTCTTCGATTCGAAGGGAGGAAGGAGATGAGCTAGAGGGGAGAGGAAGGCGCGACTTTAGGGGGGAGCGGCGGTCCATCGTCGGCGTCAGCAAGGGGGAGGAAGAGGCGTCGCGATCTGAAACTGGAAGGGGTTTTTTTTTTTTTTTTTTTTTTTATATTTTGACCGTGGTTTGACTTGTGAGGAAAGAGAGAGCTCAAGGGGGTTATATAATATTTTAATTATTTAAATAATTAATTTCTCCATAAAGTAACTTTAAATTTCGATCTCCGAACGAGGCCCAATGACTGTCGTCCCTAGCTAATTACCCCCATTCCGAATACAATGGGATATGTTTCATAAGCCAGTTCGGCTGTTACGCTCAGTTTTCGCTGAAATTAATGTATAAATCTATATATTCAATTTTAAACGTACATTTCAATTTACCGGGGTCACATACTAACTTTAAAAATTCTAGAAAAATATTTTCTAGCTTCGTATTGACGATACGGTCCTAACAAAACTAGTTTCGTCGAAATCTGAGACCGTTAGAAAAATGGCCAATTTCCAGTCGATTAAAATCAACTGAAACTGGTCAAACGCGTTTTCCTTTGCCACGCTCACATATTGATTCGAAAAATTATGAAATTTGAAATCTAGCAATAACTTTACATCACGGACCCAACAAAACTGGTTTCGTCGAAATCCGAGGTCGTTTGCAAAATGTCCATTTTTAAGGGCCTGAATTCCATAGCGACTATTCAGAATTTTCAACTGGACATATCTTTTGATTCCCGCTAAGAAATTTTGATCATTCGGGTTCGTTGGAAAGATATTCACTATTAGATTCCATTATTTTTGGTTTCACTAAAATCCGGATTGTTTTGCACCCGGTACATTCAATTGAAGTTTGAAATCGAATTATCGAACTACCGCGCCATTTTCAATTCTATTTATAATTATATATAATTATTTATATTCTAACGACGACGCGTATAATATATACGTTCGAATATATTCAAAATAAATTTCTCGTCGATATTATTTAAAATAATTCATTTTAAATAATCTAAATTCGCTAAAATGGCCAAAATAAAAATTTTAAACTGGCCCAGATTTTACGGGTTGTTACATGTTTTTATTAAGATTTGTGAGCAATAAAAACATGGTATTTGAATTATATTACATCAAGTAATTGGCTTATGATCCATTTGTGGAACAAAATTATTTGCGGCTAGTGATTTATTCATAATCAATAATCATTAATATAGTTTACCTGTACACACTCTTATCGGTATTGAGGAAGAAAGCAAATCTTAATTTATGTATTAATTTCAGAAATTACTAATTATCAATATAGTGGGAATATGATAATTTGTTTTTTTTCCAGGAAAATCTACTTTTGCGTTCAGTTCGTATATTATATATGTTGGATAAAATTAAAAAGGAAGAGAACATACAAAATTATTTGATTCTTTATCTTTATCTTTATCGTTATTATATTCATGTGACAAAAGGATGGAATGAGCATTTTAACACAATAAGATTTGTGTGAATCAAACAAACTTGAAGCTTGTAGGAACTGGATTAAAAATTATAAATGAACTAAACACAAATTCAGTTTTCAGGGCAACAGCCTAATCAATTGTATCATGATGCTTACTCCAGTAGATCAGCCATGTAGACTTCGAATATATGGTCACCAGTCACCACCATGAAATTCATATTATACATTTTAAACTTCCAGTTCGAAGATATAAAGCTATAGAGCAAATGAGAAAGGACACTTTTTTCGGTTAAGAAGATTAGTATTTCAAAATACAAATTTTCATTCAAGGTAAAATTGTTATGAAGATGTCCTATAGTTGCTACTTAATTAAGTTAATTATTCATGCATGCAGTTGTATGGATCTATAACACAATTCACATCAATATAAAGCACTCAAAGCATCATACACCATGGAGTACATCATCTATCTTGGAATAATGTGACAAAGTGGAGGACCATCTATCTCAAAATAGACATATTTTGGACTATATCAAGTAGGATACATAATCAATGTTTTTTCCCCTTGATTGTAGTTGTATTGCTCATGCTAAAGAAAGTTCGGACCTTTATCATCTATTTGATGGATTTTTAAAACATGGTTGCTAAATCAACCTAAGTGCTTTTTAACTAAGAAAGATGCTCAAAAATTTAGTACCAAATAGTCAAATGTAAATGTGTGAATTAAGGGCAAAAATTAGCACATGTTAGCGTATTTATTTCATGATTGAAAAAATGATTAGAGCAAGAATCAATCTATTTGTTTTACAATAAACAGTATAATCCATATACATAGTTGAACAGTTTCCAATCATGTAACGAAATACGATAATGCAATTGAATTATACAAAAATTCAAAGATTAATCTTACTCATACAAAAGGGAAAAAAACATTATCAACTTCCTTTACCAAGTGAGTGGAGCGAAATTGTTTTCAGTTATATCCCGTCAGCTCAATCAACATAACATCTTCTTCCACTTGATTTATGCTACAAAGGAATATAACTCCTCAATAATTCAATGGTTGCCACTCACAACCAACTCTTTATATGTAGCAACAGTAGTGATACACGCATTGCTACTGTTAACCGCTAAAATCTCACTACATTCACAGAGAATAATGTTCTCATTTGGTACTAATTCTTAAAATTTTTGAAATATAATGTTTTATTCACTTAAAGCCTATCACATATATATTTAAAAGTTGATATCTATAATGGAATGAAGTGAAAAAATAATGTATGCGATACATTTCTTATCTTTAAAGTAAGTTATGGTATGTATATTTGAACTCTCGCTATTTCTATAAGAGACTTGAATGGTGAATATATTATATTTATAACTAAATCAAACTCTAATTTTACTCAAAATATCATTTGATTGATACACTATCTCCTACAAAATTAGACATGCTATAATAGACATTTATTTTAACCATAAACTCAAATAATCTTTATTAGCACCATTTATTTTAGCGATATGAATAGATTGATATATATCATTTGCTTTCCCATTTTTGTTATATACGTATACTGTCAGTGACACTAATTTTCTTTCTGGTAATCTCAAGGAGTAGGCAGTTGTATTATCACAGTTTAGTCATTTTCTTCTGGTACATGCTCATAATAGACTTCCTTCTTTAGCTAGAAACGCTTTAAAAATAAGTGGTTCACATGTATATTTTATGAGTAATATATGGATAGGTGCTCATATGCAGTTTCAACAATAATATATGGATAGGTGCTCATATGCAGTTTCAACAATAAGTTGCGACATACATTTACAACTATTTGTCTCATTAGCTATTAAATTAAGGTTATAGAAATAAAAAAAGTGTCGTTTTCCATTAAATAATCCAGGTTTAAAAAATACACATTTGACCTACGAAACAACTAAAGATGAATGTGTGAATGCAACTCATAAATGATTATTTAACATTTATGTTTATTGTACTCTGCAAAATATGAACTCTGTACGTCTTACTCGAGTATTAAAAAGCAACTTATAGTATTTTGATTGTAAATTTAATAATGTCATCACTACTATGGGTAAATTTAATCCGTTTAGAAAACTAATGATTAAATATGATTGTAATTATTCATCCATGCCAATTGGTAGAGTAGTAAGATGAACTGATGATGCATGAGGCCAATTTATATAACTGCAGTATATCAAACTCCCATAATTGGTAAATGCAGTTTATAAATACAATATACAAAAAAAAAGATTCTAAACTTGGTAACATTGCTTAGATTTAGAATCATACATGAATGGATATTTAATACCAATAGCAGCAGCAACTTTGTTTAACTGTTGATCTGCCAATGACAAAAGATAGAAAAACGATTTCTTCCCATGCTAATAATCAAATGACGTTTTGTACGTTCAACTGAGACCGACCCTAGATAAAATAATTCCAATATTTGTAGAAACAATTGGCATCAGGTTTAGTGGAAGAAATATATGACTTTCACCAAAACCCTTCGTAGCGTGCAATGCTGAATATAGATATATCCATACATTTAATAACATATTACTCACTAAACTTAATATTGATTTTTTTAGCACATCAATGAACCATTGCGAGCAAACACAACTAATTAGAGTTCA
The DNA here is from genome assembly GCA_030737875.1 of Allium sativum. Taxonomy (NCBI): domain Eukaryota; kingdom Viridiplantae; phylum Streptophyta; class Magnoliopsida; order Asparagales; family Amaryllidaceae; genus Allium; species Allium sativum. The sequence continues at coordinate 321,870,234 of CM060913.1, forward strand.
TTGTCAATTATTCTAGTTGTTATTGCATCAAAATAGATGCAACATTTAATAGAGTATAAAAACCAACTGCTGGTTGTTGCTAGTACGTTTTAGTTTCTTATTCAACTTGAGACTTAACAACATACGAAATGTTTGAAGAAAGTCGTATATAGTTGTGATTGGCGTGACGTGCTTCATTTGGCCAAGCATAAATATTTGGAAATTATTCTTTAAGTTTAAATATTTTTTGCTGCTTCTTCCCACGTTGTACTCTAATTTCTCAGCAATGGAGCATGCACTCAAAGAGAAAGTTTTGTATTTTGGCTTGTTTTTATCAGTCTGCACTAGTACCCCTTTATACACTAAAAGCTAGTTGATACCTTTATCCAGCAGCAAGTTGAACTGCTCTTTCTCATCAATTTGTATATAATTGTTGCTTTGCCAACAGTCTCATCCTTTTGCCGACAGTCTCATCCTTTTTTGACCAATGCCCAAATAAGCATGAAAAGAAGAGTTCAAATTAAATCAAAATAAAGCTTTAATTTTTTTATAACCATGCAATAAATATCTATATGCTTAACCACTTAGGTATGCATAATATGTCTTAGAAGCTCATAACAACATAAGTATATCAATGTGTAAGTGAAAGAGGATAATACCTTATATATGTTACCTTTTGATTGCCCAATTCTATCTCTTCCTGATCCAAGTCAACATGCAAATAACATGGACATTGGTTGTAATCAGTAGTTGTAGGGAGGTTGTCAAATTCCATGTTCTGACTCTATACTGTCATGACAGATTTAGAAGTCAATAAAAGCTAATACATGTAACTCATAATTATACCATATTAATGCATGATTTTAATTTATAACTTCAAATAGCTAAGAATTTCATATAAACTTACAATAGTTAATGAGTTGAAAACCCTCTTGATTGACACTGATGGTTTAAATGCCTTTTTGATGGCACCAATATCGATTATGCATTGTTTGATGTCCAGCTGACCATGGAGAAAGCCCAGGGGAAACTATATATTTTATAGGGTTAGGGCTTGGCGATTTGTGGTGAAAGGGAAAGAGATGCCCTAAACAGATGATGAATTGAAGGAAATAACACGGGTTTCAGGAATGTGGTGGAGTATTAGAGGGAGAATACCTTTGATTTATTAGGGAGAGAGATGGGAACGGGGTTGAGTACGGCCGAAGGGAAAGGCGAAGGTTTTGGGTAGGAAAATGGGAAGGAGAAGAGAAATACGGAAAAGGAGCAGCAAGCGGTTTAGATTGAATTTGGGGTAGAAGGATTTGTGAAGGTTTTGGGCAGTGGATGGGGACAGAGGAAAGGAATCACGAAGAGGGAGACAGTTTGTGACGGCTCGCCCCACACCCGCCGGCATTTCCTCCGAAAGTGCGCTGTACACATGCCCGACTAGCATGGGACAGTCGCCAAAGAAAAGAAAGAAGAGAATGAACTAACACAGAACCTGTCGAATGTCTCACAGCGCATGGAACAAAATATAATAATAACATAACTTTGACATAAAACAGGCGAGACAGTGCATAAGCTGAAAACTAAACTAACATAGCAGCAAATACCCAAATACAGCTTATGATCCAACATCATTATTACAACTTTAAAACTTTCTCTGAAGCAAAAGAAAGCTAAAGTAGAAGATGCACTACTAATGCCCAAGCAGTGATCTTCAACAAAACAGGGAGTATATCTATATATATCATACGTGGAAGCCTCCTGCTCGTCTCCGGATCAACTACTCGTGCATACTCAGCTAACCTGTCTCTAGTCTGCTCGTGAGAGCACCCAGAGTAATAAGAAGAGACATAAAACTCTGGGTCAGACAAAAAGTCTGGTACGAGCGATAAGCAGCTAAACAGAACAATAACAGGTATACTAAACCATACCTGGACCTGGACCTGCAACCAAAGAGTTAGCACTACATACCGTACAATACTCTAATGTGCCACTAACATATGGTGTAAAGATTACGGGGGTGGGGGTATGCATGTCATAGTGAAGACAAACAAGTCAAGCATAGCAACCATCCTCACATCTCTCACTCAGTGCGTAAAGCATACGATATCCATTTCCCTGGCCACCAAATCTTTGGAGTCATGACGACAACTTCGTACAACTATTGCTACGACCCACTTTGCTCTTTTGGGGCTATGACGGCAACTCCGTACAAGTACTACACTGTCCCCACTGCACTGGTCCATAGTCAATAACCTAAATGGGCCAACCAGCCTAGCTCTGGTTCGTCTACATGCCCCCTTTTCTTCAGCGGTGAACCGAGGTTATGGATATCAATAAACCCTTTGCAAACGTCCCGCAGCAAAGCCCAACCATGAAGTGAACTCATTGGTTCCCATCTGGATCCTGAGCTCTAACTTCCATTTGGACTACCTTTGCATCTCGGGTTTTGGTCATCATCTTCTGAATCGGTTCTTCAGTTCAATTCATAGCTCCAAGCTCCCATCCAGTCCGTTCACTGTCCGCTCGGAGATCGGCTCGTGGCCTCCCTTGGCGTCGGATCGTGGCTCCCTACCTGGCATCGGATCGAGGTCTCCACCTGGCATCGGATCGTGGCAAGCTCTCTAGGTCGGGTCGGGTTGTGATTGCCACATCGGCTCGGGTCATGCTCCATTATTCAGGTCGTGGCACTTCCTCAGTTCGTGACCTCTACTTCGGATCGTGACCGGCATCATCGGGCGAGTGGTTTGGATCATGGAGAGTAGAGGCATCGTGATCGGGTCGGGGTTGGGTAGGGCGATCCGATCCAGTTCCCTGCATAATTCCTGCAACTCTTCCAGCGACTATTTTACGCCATTCGACGGCGTTTTCAACAATTCTAACTATTCTAATCAATCACAAAACATACCATACAGTCATAACAACACATAGAATTGACCACAAACACCAAAATGACAATATGATAAGTTAAAACGAATCAAACATAGCCAAAACCCCATGTTTTCCCTTAAGCATGCTAAAGCAAAACTTATGATAGGATTAACAAATCTTAACCAAACTAGCCAAATTTTCTAACAGAGGTCTAAAATAATATTTCGAAATTTATAAATATTTTTCCAGAATTTATTTATGCATAAATTCGCTAATTAACACTAATCACCCTAATTAACTGTAATTAGTGCAAAAACCATGTTAATCACTCACCTTTGCCACAAATAAAACTCATATCTGAAATGAATCTCTGTTTGGCACGAATACTGATGTCTAACAGCAGCTCTAACTCCGAAATGGTGCTATTTCTCCTTGATTTGATGTAGTTTAAGCCAAAACTTGATTAAGATGTGATTAGAGGTGTTTTTAGATGTTGGAGGCCATTGCTAATCTTGAAGGAACAAAAAGTGGCGGTTGGAAAATGATAGAAACTAAATTTCCTAACCCTATCAGCCTTCCCATAACCCTAATCCCGAAATGGGTTATGGGCCTACTCACTAATCACCAAAATTTGGTCCGGTTAAGTAGTTTTTCACCATCTGAAACTTGTTTCTGCCATATCTCTCAAACAGTGAGTCCGTTTGGCTAATGTGACCACTCTACAGAAAGGTAAACCATCATCCAGATCTAATGGAAGTGGTTTCAGGTCTAACTTTTTTCCAATCAAAAGTTTTGGTCAAAACAAGATCAGCTAGGGGCAAAACGGTCATTTAAAAATAGGGAAAAATCATGAACATGGGAAATGACCCCAATAGTCGTCTCCCAAAATTACATGACCATACGACTTTGTATGTGAAAGAAATAAATATCCTACAATCCTTCGATGCGTAGAATGCGGGTCGTTACACTGTCCCCCCTTCCCCCCCTTAAAAAATTTCGTCCCCAAAATTACTTAACCCAAAACATACAAAGGATCCCGCATGCCTATCAATCATATACAACAGTCAAACATGCAAAACAAATAAAACAAACCTATCCTAGCATGCAGAAAGACTAAATCGAAACGGAAATCTTACCAGGCGAGGAGTTCTGGATACATCTTCCTAATTCTCTCCTCTGTCTCCAAGTACAGTCATTCTCATTCTCGCCCAACTGAACTTTGACTAATTTCACCGCCTTCCTTCGAAGCTGCTTCGTATCGTTCCCAACAATACGCATAGGCCTGCAGTTCCCAACCGCCTCGGGTTCAACCTCAATATCATCCAACTGATCAGGTGAAACAGCCATATCGGGGTCGTGCACGAATTTCCTTAACTGAGAAACATGAAACACATTGTGAACTCCTGCCATCTTCTCTGGTAATTTAACTTTATATGCCAAATTCCCAACTTGCTCGGGAACTGAAAATAGACCAATAAATCTTGGTGCCAACTTGCCTTTCCTACCAAAACGGATCACACTCTTCAATGGAGATATCTTGACAAACACTAAGTCACCAACGGAAAACTTCAAGTATCTTCGTCTTTTATCAACATAACTCTTCTGCCTATCTTGAGCAGCCTTCATTCGCTGTTGGATAACCTTGATCTTGTCTTATGTTTCTCTTATTACTTCTGGTCCAAGCACATATTTCTCACCGGTCTCTAACCAACATGACGGTGAGTTGCACGGTCTCCCGTACAAAGTTTCAAATGGAGCCATACCAATACTGGACTGATAACTATTATTATATGTGAGCTCCACTAGATGTAGATGGTCATCCCATGATCCACCAAAATCCAATACACAAGCTCTTAAGAGATCTTCTAATACACGATTCACCCTCTCTGTTTGACCGTCAGTTTGAGGATGATATGCGATACTGAGATGTAATTCTGATCCTAACGCCTCTTGTAAGCTCTTCCAAAATCCACTAGTGAACAAGGATCTCGGTCACTCACAATGCCTTTGGGTATTCCATGAAATCTCACTACCCACTTTACATATAGTTCAGCTAACTTAGCTGCCATCCTATTCGACTTGACGGGTATAAATCTTGCACTTTTGGTCAATCGGTCCACAATCACCCAAATGCTATCATGGCCCGATCTAGTCCAGTAGTCCTTGGTAACCCATAAATGAAATCCATTGAGACTTGTTCCCATTTCCATTCTAGAACTTCTAATGGTTGCAACAAACCACTAGGCTTCTTTTGCTCAGCTTTAAATAGCTGGCAATTCATGCATTTGGATATAAATTTCCTAATGTCTCTTTTCATCCCTTTCCAGTTGTAGGTCTGCTTCATGTCTCAATACATCTTGTTACCACCGGGATGTATAGTCAGTTTTGAGTGATGACATTTTCTAAGCACTTCATCTCTCAATCCATTGACATTGGGCACAACAAGTCTTCCATTCTTTCTAAGCCATCCATCTCGATCAAGCCCATACTTGTTCATCTCTCTGTCAATTCCCATCTCTAACTTTGAGATAATTTCCAATAGGTTAGGATCATTCCTCTGACTGGAACCAATCCGCTCAATCAAAGTGGGTCTGATTGTTAAACATGCTAACATTTCTGGATCTAATTCGCACTTTGGTCTGAAATCATACCCCGCGATGTACTCCAGTTGCTTCCATTCTAGAAACATAGCCCCTAAACTAGCATGTCTTCTACTCAATGCATCAGCCACCGCATTGCCCTTTCCTGGTGTATATGCGATGTCGAAATCATAGGAAGCTAAGAATTCTAACCATCTTTGCTGTTAGAGATTTAGATCCTTCTGAGAGAAGAGATACTTTAATGATTTATGATTGGTAACTAGCTCAAATATTTCTCCCAAGAGATAATGTCTCCACATCTTCAATGCGAATACGATCGCTGCTAATTCCAAGTCATGGGTAGGGTATCTTTTCTCGTGCAGTTTCAGTTGCCGACTTGCATAAGATACAACCCTACCTCCTTGCATCAATACAGCACCTAGTCCAGTACTACATGCATCTGTGTATACCGTCATCTCTTCATTCCCCTTAGGAATGACTAACACTGGTGCACGTGTCAACTTTCCCTTTAGACTCTTGAATGCATTCTCGCACTTTTCATCCCAGACGAAAGCTTGATTCTTCTTGGTCAACTGAGTCAATGGTGCTGCTATCTTGGAGAAGTCTTGGATAAACTTACGATAATATCCAGCTAACCCCAAGAAACTTCTTATGTCTGTTGAATTCTTGGGAGTAGACCAATCTTGTACCATAGCCACCTTCGCAGGATCCACGGCAATACCATTCTCTGAAACGACATAGCCCAAGAACCTCACTTCCCTTCTCCAGAAGTGACACTTAGAATACTTTGCTTTCAATTGGTGTTTTCCCAACACCCCCATCACTATCCTCAAATGTTCCTTGTGTTCTTCCTCCGTCCTTGAATAAACAAGTATATCGTCCACAAACACAAGAACAAACTTATTCAACTGATCTATGAATACCATATTCATAAGATCCACAAAATATGCTGGTGCATTGGTCAGCCCGAATGGCATGACCAACCACTCATAAAATCCAGACGGCGTCCGAAAGGCCGTTTTAGCTATACTCTCAGCTTCCACTCTAAGCTGATGAAAACCTGTCGCGAGATGCAACTGGGAGAATACTCTCGCGTCACTCAAATCAAACAAATCATCTATCCGCGGTAGAGGATACTTATTCTTCCTCGTCACCTTGTTCAATTCGCGGTAGTCCACACACAATCGAAGGGAACCATTTTCCTTGGTAGCAAACACAACTGGTGCTCCCCATTCAGAAACACTCCTTCTGATAAATCCCTTCTTCAAAAGATCTCTGACTTGCACCCCGAGCTCTCGCTGCTCCCTTGGTGCCATACGACGAAGTGGCATCACTATAGGTCTGACATCTTTCACTAAATCAATACGGAACTCAATCTCTCGGTGTGGTGGAAGCCCGGTCACTTCTTCGAAGACGTCCAGATACTGGCCAACCACGGGCAAATCTGACAACTCATCATGCGGGATGCCGAGGGAATTTAGAAAGGGTGTGTTTTTTAGAGGTCCCTATTAAGTTTCAAAATATAAAAAAAACGCGGTCATAAACTTATTGTAAATTAGGTCCCTATTTTTTGAAAAGTCATAAAAAAAATATAAAAAAAATATAAAAAAATCACGTAAATTCGTATTTAAATAAAACATGTAAACACTAAAAAATTCAGAACAAAAAACCATCAAAGAAGGCGTCAAAAATCCAAAAAACAGAAAAAAAAAACGAAATTTCCAGTTAAATGCATAATATTATGCACATGTATCATTTTCCTGCATACATCCGTGCATATTTTTCACTACATACATCTTCGTTGATTTTTATTCATAGAAAAACATGCTTACATGTGTGTAAATATACCCAATATTTGCACACATTTGTGCAGGTTTAGTTTCAAATTTTCAAACCGAACACAGCTTACGGAAAAGTTGCATACATATATGCAATTATCAGTAATATTTGCATAAATGTATGCAACTTTTTTTTTTCCGTAGAATCCTGAAATTATTTCCATATTTTAGAATTTTTTTTATGAAGAAACGTACTTTTAAAAAAAAAATAAAAAAAGGCGGAAGTAATAAAATAAGGGGCGGGTTTAAAATTTTCAAATCTTTTTTTATATATATAAATTAGGTCCCTACTTTTATCCTATAAAAATATTGCACACATGTGTGCATTTTTTTGAGAAATTTGCACATTTGGATGCAAATAAAAATGAACTGAAATATTAATTTAAATCTATCCGCTGGAAGAACTGCAGTTAATTGCATATATGCATGCAATAAAATCAAAAAAGTGCATAATATTATGCATTTAACTGCAGTTTTTCCTGTTTTTTTGCTGTTTTCTTCTTTCTGACATTATTTTTGTTGTTTTTTGAACTGAATTTTTTGTATAATGCATAATTTATTTTATTACTAATTTACGATTTTTTTTTTATTTTTTTTAATTATTATTTTATAAGTTTTGAAAACAGGGACCTAATTTATATTAAGTTTATGACCGGATGTGAGCCTAATTAAGTTTCAAAATAGGGACGTGAGCCTAATATTCACATTTAGAAAACTAGCCATTACCCCCTCACTGAGTAGACCACCAAACACTACCCTCCGCCCATCATCCGCTCTAACTATCACCAAAAAGCCCTCACAGTCTACCAACACCCCGTATCTTTGGAGCCAATCGACTCCCAAAATAATGCCAAACCCAGTAAAGCCCAAAACAAAGCAATCACAAACAAACATGCATCCATGACTCGATAAGACCACATTACGACAAATCATGCTAAGGCTAGTCGAACCACCAATCGGGTTCGTCACTACTAAAGGTCCATCGACAATCTCGGGTTCCAATCCCAACCTATCTACCAGGTCACTAGATATGAAAGAACTGGAAGCTCCGGTATCAAATAAAACTCTAACAGGAACATCATAAACAGAAAGCATACCCTGAATAACGACATTCTTTCCCTTCTCCGCCACAGTTGGGACATTTGACGAAGAAGGAATAGCATTAAGGGCATATGCTTTCACCATCTGCTTTTCTTTAGGGGGTTGCGGACACTTGTCCTTGTGATGTCCCACTTGGCCACAGTTGAAGCACTTCCTATCTACTGGCTTTGCTCGACAATTACTAGCATAGTGGCCCTTCTTGCCACAGCTAAAGCACTCAACATCTTTCTTCTTCTTTTGGTCATCCTTATTCTGGTTCTGCTTCCTCTTATTCTGAGAACCACTCTTGCCTCCACCGCTTGCTTGCGGTTTTGGCTCCTCTGCAGATGCGACCTCAGTCTTCGACTTAGGGTAAAGACTTTCCGATCTTGAAGTTTTTCCCACAATCGATTCAAACCTCTCATCGATGTGGTTAATAAGCCTTTCCCCCAAGTATCCATCCAAGTCAGTTATGAACTTCTCGTTCTTCTTCTCGGCAGTATCTATTAGGGATAACCCATATTTCGACAAAGTGTCGAATTTGGCAATATACTCCGAGACAGCTCTGCTATTCTGCTTGAGATCCAAGAATTTCTTAAACAACGCTGACTTCTGTGCAGCTGGAATGAACTTATCGCTAAAGCGAGCCTTAAACTGATCCCAAGTAATCTGATCCTCGGGAGTAGCTGCCTTTATAGCATTCCACCAATTCATTGCCTGTCCTTGCAACTGACGGGATGCTAGCCTCCTCTTCATTGCGTCCTCGATACCCAAGTCTTCGAAGATACGCTCGCAGCTATCTAACCAATCCTGAACATCCGTAGCCGACTCCGTTCCGTGGAACGGTTTCCCGCCAAGACTAGTATAGTCCTTGTTCAGCTTGGCTAAATCGGCCCTAGGCGCCTGCACTACTGAACCACCTCCATTACCAGTATTGGGAGCTGCCCTCTGCACATCCCTAAGCATCTCTCTCATGAGGTCAGTAAACATCATCCTCATCTCAGCAGCATTCCCATTATTGGCTCCTCTACCAGTACCCCTTACGTATTGGCTCATCGTTCATTCTGTACAGAGAAAACGATTAACCATCTCCATAGTGGTGCCAGTGCAGTGCAACTTCATCCTTAGAAATACAAATAGTATATATATATATATATATATATAGCTTTTGAAAACTAAAGTAATCACAAATACGCGCTCTCATATATGTATACTAACTCTCTCTGATGACTTTCCCCAGGTTAACTACGCAACCTAGAGCTCGGATACCAAGTGTGACGGCCCGCCCCGCACCCGCCGGCATTTCCTCAGAAAGTGCGTTGTACACATGCCCGACTAGCACGGGACGGTCGCCAAAGAAAAGAAAGAAGAGAATGAACTAACACAGAACCTGTCGAATGTCTCACAGCGCATGGAACAAAATATAATAATAACATAACTTTGACATAAAACAGGCGAGACAGTGCATAAGCTGAAAACTAAACCAACATAGCAGCGGAAATCCAAATACAGCTTATGATCCAACATCATTATTACAACTTTAAAACTGTCTCTGAAGCAAAAGAAAGCTAAAGTAGGAGATGCACTACTAATGCCCAAGCAGTGATCTTCAACAACACAGGGAGATCACTACAACAAAATGACCCTATTACAACGGTGGAACACCGTTGTAATATACATTTTACAACGGTGGGCTAACCGTCGTGTATTAAGAAGTTGTAATAGACTAATATCTTTAACAACGTTTTTGCACCGTTGCAACACCGTTGTAATATGTATATTTTTACAACTTTTTTCCACCATTGTAATAAACTTTATTGCAACAGTTATGCATCGTTGTAATAATAACTACTACAACTGTTATGCACCGTTGTGATTGACATTTGGGTTTAAAAAAAATAGAAACCTTTTGCAATTGAAAAGAACAATACACTAAATATAGCAATACTCCATAAGCAAATTAGATATTACAGTTATTTGCAAACTAATTTATTAAAATACTCAAATATTCAGTATTACAAACAATAAGTTTTAGACAACATTTCGTGCATTATTACATACTATATGAACAAAATAAGCTTCTAATAACATCTCCAGTTCATCAATGTTAGGCTTGAACGCCATATAGCTTCCATGACGGCTGCTTCCACTCTCATGTGCAAGCTACAAAGGAAAAAAAAATTGTGAGTATTGATTGATTTGTATAAGCATTTTTTATTTAAGTTTACAGTACTTCCTACCTGATACATGCGAGGTAAGGTATCAGTCACTGTAGAAATCCCATATTTCACCTACAACAGTAAACTGTAAGCAAAAATTCATGCATCACCACAATCACTAAACATAAAATAGATTATGTGCATATCACTTTTTCAATATTACGTGCCTTAATCATGTATTCATTTTATCCAGATAAATCAGAATGTGGCTCTATATTTACCTGTGTAGCATACCCGCTGAACTCTTGTCCCAGAGTTAAAGGAGTTGCATCCTGAGCGTGTGTTCTTCCAATCTTAATAATTTCTTTAAACTCAACTGGCTGGAAAAACACATTAGAAAATCAGTTATATAGAAGAAACCAAGTCACATACTAACACCTAAGTAAAACTGAATTGATGATAATGACAATAGTAGGCTAATTACAGCAGTGGCCAGATGATCATAAGATAATGGTATCCGCTCTACCTTCATATATGATAAGATGCGGCAATGTTGTTAATCCAAATTAACAGCCACCTCTACATGATAATTGTTAAAAATATGTTTGGAAGAGGCGCAGAGTAACTTCTGGTAAATTTTATACATTTGAATTAAAATATATTCTTCAATAATTGAGTAGGCGGTGACAATTAAGTAAATGATTCTAGCAGTACACCATTACAAGTGATAAACTTATGACCTGCTTGGTATGGTACTCATAAAACATCCAACATGCATGTCTCCGAATCTCAATTACTAGCAATAAACTTATGGATTAACAGTTTAAAAGTCAATTTGGATGTTTTTCACATATTTTAATAGCACAATCATCATGATAATCTTGAAACATCGACCAAACAAACGCTAAAACCTCAACCTGACCACAAGTCAACAAAAAGTTGTCAACAACCAACCCATAACAACATCAGCATCGCACCAACACCCACATATATGATTCCACTTTATCAAATCATCCTAACTAACGCCCAAAGACATGAATTTCTGATTAAGAAACTTATAGTAAATTAAGGATGCAAATCATGATATTTCACATAGTATGTAATTAACGGTAAAGCGACATGTAAAAAATCATAGTACTAATCAAACTTACAGTAATTAAGAGAAACTTACAGTAATTTGATTTTCTGGATTGCGATTTTAGCAATGAATAACTCAGATCTAGGGTTTTCTGGATCTTTGGATTGCGATTTTCTGGAAAACGGGGAGATATCTAGACGACGGCGACCAACAAACAACGGAGGCTACCAGCTTGCAGCGAGCGATGATTAATGGAGTAAGAGGCGAGCAGAAGTTTTCTGAATGAAAATTACGCGATTTGATTCCATGGATTTCGATTTGATTTTAGGGTTTAATCTGGGAAGTGGCGGCCATGCCTCTTTGTCTGAATAAAACGAGCGGTAAAAGGAAAATAATGGAGGGACGTGGAATTTTTTTCCTAGGTGAAATTAGCGGACGTGTACAAGTATTATTAGAACTGCTATGTAAGTAGAGATGGTAAAGTCACGTTTGTTACAATGGCTGGAATAAAAGAGTTTAAAGAAAAAGTTGTAATAGTGTTTATTTGAATTAATTTATGATTTTCCTTTTCTATAATTTTCTTTAAAAATTATATTAAAATATTATATAAAAGTAGCTTGAAATTTTTGTTACAATATTAAATATTACCTTTTAATTAACTAATATTACTTCTTAATTATTAGTTATCACTTCTTATTAGTAATTCTAAAACTTTAAATAATCGTTTTTAATTTCAAATTATTACTTTATTATTAATATTAGTTATTGCATGTTTTCAAATTAATTATTATTAGATAGTAATGATTAATTATTAATAATTTTATTAATTGTTTAATAATTGACTATTAAGTATTGTTATTTAATAATTATAATTATCAATGTAGTATTTAAATAGAAAAAGGAAAATATCAACTATTGCAACATATGCATTTTTTACAACTGGCAAGGAAGAAATGTTGTTAATTATATTAAAATATAGTCATATATTACAACAGTCAAAAAATAAAAGTTGTGATAGGCTTTTATTACAACTGTCAAAATAACACAGTTGTTAAAAATAAGTTTATTACAACTTTTCTGGAAAAAAAGTTGTAAAAAACATTTATTACAATGGTGCTTTTACCACCGTTGTAAAATTAAAGTTGTAATATGGTGTTTTTGTTGTAGTGAGAATATCTATATATATCATACGTGGAAGCCTCTTGCTCGTCTCCGGATTAGCTACTCGTGCATACTCAGCTAACCTGTCTCTAGTCTGCTCGTGAGAGCACCCAGAGTAATAAGAAGAGACATAAAACTCTGGGTCAGACAAAAAGTCTGGTATGAGCGATAAGCAGCTAAACAGAACAATAACATGTATACTAAACCATACATGGACCTGGACCTGCAACCAAAGAGTTAGCGCTACATACCGTATAATACTCTAAGGTGCCACTAACATATGGTGTAAAGAATACGGGGGTGGGGGTGTGCATGTCATAGTGAAGGCAAACAAGTCAAGCATAGCAACCATCCTCACATCTCTCACTCAGTGCGTAAAGCATACGATATCCATTTCCCTGGCCACCAAATCTTTGGGATCAAGATGGCAACTCCGTACAACTATTGCTACGACCCACTTTGCTCTTTTGGGGCTATGACAGCAACTCCATATAAGTATTACACTGTCCCCACTGCACTGGTCCATAGTCAATAACCCAAATGGGCCAACTAGCCTAGCTCTGGTTCGTCTACATGCCCCTCTTTCTTCAGCGGTGAACCAAAGTTATGGATATCGATAACCCCTTTGCACACGTCCCACAGCAAAGCCCAACCATGAAGTGAACTCATTAGTTCCCATCTGGATCTTGAGCTCTAACTTCCATTTGGACTACCTTTGCATCTCGGGTTTTGGTCATCATCTTCTGAATCGGTTCTTCAGTTCAATTCATAGCTCCAAGCTCCCATCCAGTCCATTCACTGTCCGCTCGAAGATCGGCTCGTGGCCTCCCTTGGCATTGGATCGTGGCTCCCCACCTGGCATCGGATCGAGGTCTCCAACTGACGTCGGATCGTGGCATGCTCTCTAGGTCGGATCGTGATTGCCCCATCGGCTCTGGTCGTGCTCCATTATTCAAGTCGTGGCACTTCATCGGTTCGTGACCTCTACTTCGGATCGTGACTGGCATCTTCAGGCGAGGGGTTCGGATCGTGGACAGCAGAGGCATCGCGATCGGGTCGGGGTTGGATAGGGCAATCTGATCTGGTTCCCTGCATAATTTCTGCAACTCTTCCAGCGAATGTTTTACGCCATTCGACGGCGTTTTCGACCATTCTAACTATTCTAATCAATCACAAAACATACTATACAGTCATAGCAACATATAGAATTAGCCACAATCTCCAAAACGACAATATGATAAGTTAAATCGAATCAAACATAGCCAACACCCATGTTTCCCCCTAAGCATGTTAAAGCAAAAATAATGATAGGATTACCAAATCTTAACCAAACTAGCCAAATTTTCTAACAGAGGTCTAAAACAATATTTCGAAATTTATAAATATTTTTCCAGAATTTATTTATGCATAAATTCGCTAATTAACACTAATCACCCTAATTAACTGTAATTAGTGAAAAAACCATGCTAATCACTCACCTTTGCCACAAATAAAACTCAGATCTGAAATGAAGTCATGTTTAAGCCGAAACTTGATTAAGAAGTGATTAGAGGTGTTTTTAGATGTTGGAGGCCATTGCTAATCTTGAAGGAACAAAAAGTGGCGGCTGGAAAATGATAGAAACTGAATTTCCTAACTGTATCAGCCTTCCCATAACCCCAATCCCGAAATGGGTTATGGGCCTACTCACTAATCACCCAAATTTGGCCCGGTTAAGCAGTTTTTCACCATCTGAAACTTGTTTCAGCCATATCTCCCAAACTGTAAGTCCGTTTGGCTAACGTGACCACTCTACGGAAAGGTAAACCATCATCCGGATCTAATGGAAGTGGTTTCAGGTCAAAACTCCTTTCCAATCAAAAGTTATGGTCAAAACAAGATCATCTAGGGGAAAAACGTTCATTTAAAAATAGGGAAAAATCATGAACATGGGAAATAACCCCAATAGTCGTCTCCCAAAATTACATGACCATACGACTTTGTATGTGAATGAAATAAATATCCTACGATCCTTCGATGCGTAGAATGCGGGTCGTTACACGGTTCAGCTTTAATTAAGAGCATAAATTTTGGAGGCTTCTGAGTACTCCATTGTAAACTCAGTAATTATAATATAGTATAGATTTGGATGTTTGTATTATCTATATTTAGGACCTTACAATACACACAAGTTAATTTTTAGATTTGTAGCTTGCACATTCATAAGTTATTAGGTAACTAAAAGGGATATAAATGTCTGGATAACAACGGAAAAATATTTGTGAGTAGACATGTCATCTTTAATGAAAATGTATTTTTATTTCTAATATAACTATATCAACAACTCAAAAGGTGGACAATCCATAAACATCTATACCAGACATACCTTTGCAATCAGCTGAATAAAGTAAGAGAAAAGATCGAATCACTTGGATTTGCAACTCGCAGTGTTCACTGAACCCGATCATAAACAAACAAAACAATATGATTAGCTCAGCCGGTCCTCCACGGAAGTACAAACACAACGTACTAGTCAAAGAAGTGAAATTGAACAACCATATACGGAATAGGATAACACATTGTGCCAAACAATTATGAGCAAGTAGCAGACAACAGAAATTGAAAGAAATATATAGATGAATAATTTAATTCACTTATGGACAACAAAACATGGATTTTGATTCAATCTCCTATGGAAATGATAGACGCAAGTGGACATTAAGGTTGAAGAAAAATGCTGATAGAATAATAGCAAGATATAAAACAAGATTTATAACTAAGGGTTACACTTAACAACATTGGTTCGACTTTAGTGAAACTTTTTCACTAGTTGTCAAGCCAACAACAATCGGAATTATCTTTGCTATAGCTTTGCATACAAACTAGAAAATAAAAAAATAGATTTCAATAATGATTTCTTAAATAGAGACTTAAAGGAAGAACTATATATGGATCAATCAAAAGGATGCAAGCACGACAGAAGACTTGTATGCAAGCTGAATAAAGCTATTTATGGGCTTAAACATGTTTAAGGGTCTACTTTGGAAAACTAAAGTTTATCTTAACAAGTTCAAATTTTCAATCCACCAAATCTAGATAATTCATTGTTTATTAAAAAATAAAAACTCAACTATATATTAATATTAATATACGTTGGTAATCATACTATTACAGGTGACAATGAATCAAAGATAAATGAGCTTATGCAACTTTTGAATAAATAATTTTAAATAAATTACCTTAAAGCAATTAACTACTTCTTAAGAATTGCAGTTACAAAAGTTTTAGAATTTGAAGTATTCTTTTGTCAAAAGAAGTGTATTATAGAAATTATGGTTAAAGCAAAGATGGATGCATACAATCCCCTATCGACTCTAATGATTACACGTCATCATCTGTCTAAAAACAAGAGGAAAACACACTCAATGATAAACAATGTGGAAGTTGGTGCATTGCAATATGCAACCATTATCAGATCAGAAGTATCATATAGTGTTAACAAAATTTCTCAATTTATGTCGGATCCAAAATATGAGCAATGGAAATTCGTAAGTTGGATATTGAGATGCTTAAGGGAAACACTGATCAAGGACTAAAACTTAAAGCATGGAAGCAATTAAATATAACATGATGTAGTGAGCAGACTGGGCCACAGATATTGATGATAGATCTACGACATGAAACCATATTTATATAGGAAGTTATCTAGTTTTATGGTACTAAAAAACTACTAATTTTTAAATATTTAGTACAGAAGCATAGTCCAACAGCATAACATATGCAACATGAGAAATTATATGGATACAATCACTATTAAGTGAACTGAAAGTTAAATAAGATAAAATATAAACATTATGAAGTGATAATCTAAGTTCAATTTCACTATGCACCAACCCAATAGTGCATTCTGGAACTAAACATATGGAGATCGATTAATATTTTGTACATGAACAAGTGATCAGAGGAAGACTACAAATTAATTACAAACCTACAATGTATCAAATCCCTAATATGCTTACCAAGCCACTGTCAGCCAGAAATTTTATCAGACTGAATGCAAAGCTCAAAGTCGAGAAGCAACCACATTTGTCAAAGAAAAACTTCATCCAACACTAAGTCCAGCATACCAAAAGATAGGATCTTCTAGCCATGGCAAGCTCAAACTTTTAATTTCTCAAATCCTGGTAAAAAAAAAAACTGTGAATCTGGACAAAATCGATCAATTTCAGCCAATTGGTTCGTTTCCTCATTTCTCACTTACTAATTGATGAATACATCAAATATGATGGAGACAAACACAAATATGAACTTTCATAAAAAACTAAAGAGGATCGCTCATGATTCGAAGAGTAGTCCACATCAGAGAGAAAACCTAGATGTTTTTTAAGGGAAAAATATTAGTATTTATCCTTTTATTATTAGTAATGCGAGCATATATTTTGTTATCAGCCCATTAGCCCAATACATGTGTAATATTTATAATTATTGTAGGGGTGGGCACGGTCAGCTAACCACACTAATCGGTTAATATTTTCGGTTAAATAAACCATCGGTTAACCGAATTTTCAGCTAACTGAATTTGTCGATTAATACTGTCTAGTTGAGGTCGGTTGAATCGACCAACTCGGTTAATTGTAATATATATATATATATATATTACTATATGTATAAATTTATATTATAATATATATTAGTAATATTTATATATTGTATATATATATATATATATATATATATGTGTGTGTGTGTGTGTGTGAGTGTGTGTGTGTGTGTGTATATGTATGTATGTATATGCATATGCATATAGGTTACAAGAAATGGTAATGATAATATTATGTATGTGTATGTATATGTATATTATATTTCTAATATAGATATAAATTTAGTATATATGTATACATTAAATCATCATAATTGCTATATTACTAATATATATGTATATATACATGATATATATGTATATATACGTTGCAAGAAATGGTAATGATAATATTTATGTTATTGGTCTTACAATACACACACACACACACACACACACACACACATATATATATATATATATATATATATATATATATATATGTTGTATGTGTGTGTTATTGGTCTTAATATATAGATGTGTGTGTGTGTGTTTCTAGGTATACGTGTGTGTATTTTTGGTTAGCGGTTAACCGATGTTTGTTCATGGTTAACAGTAATTTGGTTGGTTAACCGAATGTTCGGCTAATCAGATTTTTTTGGTTAGTGCGGTTCGGTTAAGGTCCGTTGAATCGATTCGGTTGGTTAACCGTAACAAAAGCCCACCTCTAAATTATTGAATCCTAACTTAAAAACTCGATCTGAATGAGAAAACATTTCAGTTGCATATTTCTTCTATTTAGATTCATATTTTACAATTTCTTAAATATCATTCAATTCTTTTACAAAAAATCACTCAAATTTTATAATCAACCACATATTGATAATAAGTCCCACTGATTTATCATTTTGTTATAATGAATAGTTATGATTGTCTATGGCATACAAGACTTATAATAAGGGGACATAAGAGCTGAACTCTGCACTTTTCTTAAACTCTGAATATGTCAAGGTAATTTTAGGCGAAGTTGTAATTCACTCAAGTCAACAAATCATGTGATGTTGTGCAATTATCTATTTTCATGCATGTTTTGCACTATGATTCAAAATTATAATGGTAATTATTAACTGACTTTTTTGGTGGTTCCCAAAAGCATGCCAGGCCCACTCGAGTCGGCCCATCGCATGGCACCAAAGGCGGAAGTGTCACTAAAGCACTAGGACCCAGGGCCGGAAGGAGTCGCTTGAGCTTTCGGTCCCTGTTTTCGACTCCCACATCTCGCCTTCCTCAATTTCGTATCCCATGCATTTTCGTATCACTCAATAAGGAAGCCGACACCATGATTTCGCATCACCAAGATAACGCTTCCTTCATGACTTCACATTCCGTTTTTCGCATCCCGAATGCCATGCACCACACTCCACTTCGCATCCCCAAACCAACCACTTCCCTTCAATTTCGCATCCCTGAACCATGTACGTCTCCCTCCCATTTTGTATCCTAAGGTACGTTTCTCGTATCCCCACAGGGATACGAGATTTCATATCCCCAAGGGATATGAGACTGTTGTATACGAAATCCTCTGCTACAACATAGAGGGATGCGAATTTTGGGAGGCCGCCTCTTGGGATGTGAATTTCCTACCGTGGTCCCCAAATCTCATATACTCCCACCTAATTCACTACTTATTAATACCCCTACCTCATACGTAAATAGGGTTGGCATTTACATGATTTAATAGCTCTTGAAGGACCATTGGACACCACTAATGGCAGCCTAAGCTTTAAGGAGGAATGAGAAGAATTATTTTCTCCCAAGATTTCACGTATGCAAAATACGACTACCGAAAACTCAACCAAATTTTGTAGAAAAACGTCATGATGATGTTCAGTACTTGTAATATTCTGAAGCGACCCGAAACTTCCCCGGTCTCCGAAGAGATGAGAAAGAACGAATTACTGTGAGGACAAGACAAATCAGAACACAAACAGAAGAACATTTCATTGTATATTACAACAATGCATCAGATTACAAGAATATACAGAGTATAAAAGAATATTACACAGAAATATCAGAGATTTAAATTACATTTAAGTACATAGCAGCGGAAAATAATATAATACACAACTAGAAGAGATATACGGATACAAAGCTTTCCGGATATCATTCCAGCTGTAAACCAGGATCCTGTGAATATAAATCTGCAAAACCAAAACTACCAGCTGCCCGTGTGGAAAATAAGGGCACCCAGAGTTTAGGTTGAAACAATAAACTCCAGGTCAGTCATGTGACTGGTGTGAGAACTAAAACAGTTATTTAAAACTTTACTTTAAAAGAGAGTAATTCAAGGGACCACGCCGTATAACACGGAACGGGTTTCCTCCCAAGAATACTAGTGCATAGAATAAACAGCGCAATGCTTTTTCGAAAAATGAAGCTATTATAAGACCCAGGTCCCATCACACAATGCAACGCAAGCCGGAGGATAGGGTTTTACCTTATAACAGCCAAACATGCTTGATACGTTTAAAACAAATCATTTGATACTATAATAAGTGTATAGTGTCAAGAACAATTTCAATCATAAATATAAATCATAGACGGCATGAGTGCCCCATCCCACTATGTCGCCATACTAGGCTCTACAAATAAAGCCGAAATACACGTATTGGAAATTGGATTTCCATCATGGTGGCTCCTGATTCGAAAGATCGATCGCGTAGTACAAATCACCGCTGCTTACGTCTCAGCGAGAGAAAACACCGCTATGCACATCTGCACTTTTGGGACTCGAGTATCACCGCGGCTTACGTCCCAGCAAGAGAAAACACCGCTTACTCTATCCCTCCGAGCACGAAGCTCAATATCGGTCGACCGAATCCACTACACTAAAAATGTATACTGATCAAACCATCAGTTTACCACCATCCCGGGCTGTGAGGCTTGCGGATCAACGCTATACACAAAGCCATGCTGTATCAGCTGCGCTTTGATCATCAACCACCAAACTTTGCTTTTCAACAAAAGTCTGGATCACTGCATCTCAGTATGCCACACTATCAATCCATATCGTACCACTGATTTCGGCCAATATATAACCTCTGAGCTCATATGTCTCAGAGAAGGGCGTTAAGCAAGAGAATAAATTCTCCGCCGCCAAACAGATATATATTTAGCAGAGATCAACAAATACAATATAAAGGAATACAATGTCAGACACACCATCCATTTACAAGTCCGTTCTAGGTCTGAACGAAACCGGAGGCACTTTCCTCGCATATCCATCCATCTCCAAGTACGTCTGGACGACCGCCAACTATTTCCATCCTCTTGGGTGTACAGCCCAATCAGGATCGTCAGTAATTATCCAAACGATGTGAAGACTTCCGGTCTTCAACCACCGTCTTCATCTTCGACATCTCGTCGAATCGGTTATTCAGAATGGGTGTAAACCCGGCCTTTCTGAATAACCCACGTATATGATAAACAAATGTTACACAAACACATCAAACGCCTCATTCCAATTCAGAATATTCTTTTATTCACAAAATCACATTTTTAGGGAAAGGTTCCCATTAATTTTATCCAAGATAAATTCTTCTAAATTTATTCTTTAATCTTCCTTTGGATATCATTTCAAACCATATTATGGTTTTCCAAACTAGTCGGGATTAGCGAACCACACCGAAGTAATTATTATTTTATTTCCCAATCCCAACCTATATATCCCATGGAGAAAACTGGTAATACTCCACATCTAACACCACTGTGTTATCGATAAAATTAATTACCATTTCACGTTCAAATCTAATTAAAGATTTAACTATCGCTTTGGAGCAAAACTGGTGGTACTCCATTCTCGATCACCTTTCAGATTTGATAATTTAAATAATCAATTCATTTTTCAATCTAATTAAAGATTCATTAAAACTCCACTTAGTTTTAATCTTCTCAAAAATCGATATCTTGCCTTTAACTGGGTTAAAGAACCAATGTCTTCTAAAACACGATTCACGATAAACCCAAATCACATTTGATATTAAATACAAGGCTCTGAATAGAAAATATATTGGCTTACATTCAATATCAAATTCTGAAACCAACATATATCGTATTGGAAATAACGATATAAAATATATCTTTCAAATCCCCATAACGATATTTGTATAGTCACGAGATCCAACATCGAAATATCCCGAAGATAATTTCGATTCAACTCCAGTCCAATCCACGTATTGGGAGTATTGATTATTTTTAAAATCACTTTCAAATTCAATTTATTTATTTCAAAAATAAACTGATTTTAATTCAAGTTCAAAACTAGTTTATTTCGATAAAAATCTATTTTTATCTTTTCAAATGTGGAATTTTCCAGCTCAACTCTTTCCAATCCATATATTATGATTTTACACAAATTATAGATATTTTTAATAATTTTACCAAGGCCCGTACAATCGATTTCCAACAACGGCCATCGAACTGCACTTACAGCGACCTTTTTCGAATTTGATTTGGACATAACTCCAAATCCAACCGTTAGATTTCAAATTTCTAATATTCATTGGAAAGCTCTTTTCGATACGAACCCAACGGTTCCGGTTTTAGGAGAATCCGACGGTCGGATCTCCCGCAATGTCCGTTTGAAATAAATGGTCGAAATTCACGAACTGCCGCGGCGCGGCGCGTTCTATTCAGGCCATTATATATATAATATATATATATTATATATATTTCGTCGATTTCCTTTTAAAACGAATTTTATAAATAGTTCTACATTCGTTTCAAAACAATTTCAACTTCCATTTCAATTCAAATCAAAATTGAATTCTTCTTTATAAATTCGTTTTAAAATTCATTTCTATTCAATTCAATTTGAATTCATTTGAATTCACTTTCAATTCAATTCATTTCGAAATCGTTTTCAATTCAATTCATTTCGAAATCGTTTTCAATTCAATTCAATTCATTTCGAAATCGTTTTCAATTCAATTCATTTCGAAATCGTTTTCAATTCAATTCAATTCATTTCGAAATCGTTTTCAATTCAATTCATTTCAAAATCGTTTTCAATTCAATTCATTTCGAAATCATTTTCAATTCAATTCATTTCAAAATCGTTTTCAATTCAATTCATTTCGAAATCGTTTTCAATTCAATTCATTTCGAAATCGTTTTCAATTCAATTCATTTCGAAATCGTTTTCAATTCAATTCATTTCGAAATCGTTTTCAATTCAATTCATTTCGAAATCGTTTTCAATTCAATTCATTTCGAAATCGTTTTCAATTCAATTCATTCCGAAATGAATAAAATCGATATAAATATCGTTTACGTCAAAATGGCGTCAATCTGATCAACACGGCTTTATATTTTCAAAACTTCTTTATTCTATCCAACAAATGAATATTTATCCCATTCAACACATGAATCTATATTTATTTCAACACACGACTAATCTCAACACATGAGTACTGTCAACACATCACTATTTTTATATTCAACACATGAATTTTCTTTTATAATATTCATTACTTCCCCGATTGGAATGAGGCCCAATCAATCACCATATAACGTTAATTATATGGAATCCATACAACACATGTATATAATAGCAATAATAAACAATCAACCATCAACCAAAGTGCACTACACTGTATAAGCATCAAATATAGATATCTTACGCTTATAACAGCCTGTCAATCAATCGATCGACGTATTTAATCAATCAGGATGAGTGAAATTCATATTTCATCCCAACACCCGTGTGGGGTTTCAAACAATCAAACACAGATTTTTAGTTGTGCAGTTGGGCGATGTGTAAAATTTATCGACCCATTCAATATCAGTCAAATCAGTGTATATAAACAAATCGGTCGATTTGTTTATAAATATTTATTTATTCACTTTCACGTTAAAACTATATTTTATTGATAATATATTTTATTTTAACACATGAATTTCTATTCATTTCATTTACACAATAAAAATGATATTTTTATTTTTCTAACATATTTTAGAAAATTTCGGCGGCATAACGGCACGATACTAGAAACGGGACGAGGCCTAGCCTTATCCCCGGTCTAGTGAAGGCCCACGCCATTCACACATCAATCAAAATCACCAAACAACCAAATTCAAATCAAAGCATATAACTAAGCTATGCAACCAAACAAACAAGTCCATGGTCTGTGGACGATTGTGTCGGGTGCTACTAAGCACCGTCTGCATCCTAGTATATATATATAACTAGAAAAAGAAATTGAAAGGTGAGAAATTCTCACCGATAGCTATCCAATCATTTTGACTCTACTTTGATAGAAATCTTCATCGTTATCGCCTCTTCGTCATCTTCGTTGCCCGTAGTCACTATATATATAAAAATCACATTTTTATTTCTCTATTCCATATATAAAAATCGAAATTTTTTCTTTTCTATTCAATATATAAAAATCGAATTTTTTCTAAAAATTTCGCCTTTTCACATTTAAAAATATCGCCTTATCACATTTAAAATATCGCCTTATCACATTTAAAAATATCGCCTTATCACATTTAAAAATATCGCCTTATCACATTTAAAAATATCGCCTTATCACATTTAAAAATATCGCCTTATCACATTTAAAATATCGCCTTATCACATTTTTATAGTTCCTACTATGCAAAGATCATATTTTTATCTTTCTACAATATAAAAGATTATATTTTTACTACTTTAAAAATATATAAATCATATTTTTAATATCCTACTTAAACAATAATCATATTTCTACCACTTCTATATAGTAAAGATTATATTTTTAATACTTTAAAAATATAAAAATCATATTTTTAATTCGAAGTTCAATATATAAAAATCACCTTTTTATTTTGCTACCTATATAAAGATGATATTTTTATAGTTCCTACTATGCAAAGATCATATTTTTATCTTTCTACAATGTAAAAGATTATATTTTTACTACTTTAAAAATATATAAAGCATATTTTTATAATCGCTATATAGTAAAAACTATATTTTTAATACTTTAAAAATATAAAAATCATATTTTTATTACTTTAAAAATATGAAGATCATACCTTTAACTTCTCTATATAATAAAAATTATATTTTTAGTATTTAATCTATATAAAAATTCTAACTTTGTTTAAAACCCTTATCTTTATTTACAAATATATTTAAAAAAAAAACATATTTCTTTAAACTAATTAAACTAAGTAAAACAAAATAAATAAATAAATAAAGATACTCACATTTTTTTCGTTCAAGGGGAAGGGCGATGCTCCCTTGGAGCCGGCGGCATCGGAGGACGGGAAGTGGATCACCACAGTGGCGCAGGGGGCCCCAGGGATTGTCGGTGGCGGTTTAGGGTTCGGGGGGGTTACCGATTGGGTGCGCGAGGTCTTCTGGTGGGGCTCAGGGACGTCGGCTCGATTTGGTTGCGTGTGGCTCTCGGAGGAGGTAGGGAGGAAGGAGGAGGAGTTCGACGTGGGGAAGGAGGGTGCGGCGCTGCCTCGCCGGAGGCGGCGATCTCCTGGCGGTGGCGTCACGAGATCGAGAGGGTCGTGGCTCTCTTTTTTTCTTTTTTCTTTTTTTTTTTATTTTCGATCTGAAGAATGAACGGGGGGGGGGGGGGGGGGGGCAGAAAGATAAAGGGGAGGGAGATATTAATTAATTTTTTTTCCTTTTTAATATTTAATTATTTATTTTTGCAAAAAGGTTGACTTTTACATACGACCTCGAAACGAGGCCTACCGCCTGTCGTCCATAGCGTTTTACCCCCATTCCGAACACAATGGGATATGTATCGTAAGCTGATTTGATCGTTACAATTAGTTTCCGTTGAATTTACATTTAAATCCTTATATTGAATTTTAAACGTACATTTCAAATTACCGGGGTCACATACTAACTAGAAAAATTCCAGAAAAATATTTTCTAGTTTCGTATTGACGATACGGTCCTAACAAAACTAGTTTCGTCGAATTCTGAGACCGTTTGAGAAATGGCCAATTTCCAGTCGATTAAAATCCACTGAAAATGGTCAAACGCATTTTCCTTTGCCACGCTCACATATTGATTCGAAAAATTATGAAATTTGACACCTAGCAATAACTTGACACTGCGGATCCAACAAAACTGGTTTCGTCGAAATCTGAGGTCCTTTGCAAAATGTCCATTTTTAAGGGCCTGAATTCCATAACGACTATTCAGAATTTTCAACTGGACATATCTTTTGATTCCCGATATGAAATCTTGATTTTTCGGATTCGTTGGAAAGATATTCATAATTAGATCCCATTATTTTTGGTTTCACTAAAATCCGGATTGTTTTGCACCCGGTACATTCAATTGAAGTTTGAAATCGAATTATCGAACTACCGCGCCATTTTCAATTCTATTTATAATTATATATAAATATTTATATTCTAACGACGACGCGTATAATATATACGTTCAATTCTATTCAAAATAAATTTCTCGTCGATATTATTTAAAATAATTCATTTTAAATAATCAAAATTCGCTAAAATAGCCAAAATAAAAATTTTAAACTGGCCCAGATTTTCGGGTTATTACAATCTCCCCCACTTAAAACTTTTCGTCCCCGAAAAGGAACAAAGTCGAAAGTGGTTTGATTAATCAACTCTCCGCTCGATCTGGCTTTCATTCTCCAACTCTTCAGTTTCTGAGAATTTTCAAAAATTTGGCTAACACCCTAAATTTTCGAAAATTTTTGCCATAACCTCCCCTGCACCGGGAGCATCGGGGAATTTCAAATAGCTTCCCCGGTCCTTCTAATCTCAAAAAGAAAAAGAAAAAGCCAAGCGGCTAGCCAATAGGCTCATAAAATCATCATCACCCAAACAAAACAGTAAATTATGTAGTAAACATGTACCTATTTGTCGGGCAAACAAATTTTATTCTCTGGCTCTAGCCTCCTTGCTATGACCTGTTCAATATAAGTATATGCATATGCAAGCGAATGCGACCAATTTCAATACAATTCATTATTCGATCAAATTAGGCATAATGATTCAAAATTATCAAACAAATAAACAAACAACCCAAACATCAATCAATTAGTGAATTAGAGTTTCAAATTCATAATTTTGATATATATACAAAAATCAGATTTTTGATGCCAAATCACAACAATAAGCCCTATCTAATTTTGGTTCTCACACAAATATATAGAAAGTCCACTTTCGTCACTCGAACATAAATTCGGATGATGATCGATCAATCATCAGAATCACCCCCGGGCGACTAGAGTGTAATTCTATATCTATCCAGTATATTAAAACTTCAAATACACGTTTGCAAGGCGTATATGCAAAATCTTTATATACTGGACTGTCCAAATCAATATAAATAAATAATCAAATACGAATAATTGATTCTAAATTTTCAAAACAAAATTGGCTTTCATTTTAAAAATATATTCTTCACACTCGTTCTAGGACACTACTGATCCTATCTCTAACGAGTCATTTCCATTGGATATTACTAATCCAATATCTGATGAATTCTTTCGTATGGTTCTAATGTGTCTTGTTCTCTGAGCTTTGTAAACCAAAGCTCTGATACCAAATGAAGCGACCCGAAACTTCCCCGGTCTCCGAAGAGATGAGAAAGAACGAATTACTGTGAGGACAAGACAAATCAGAACACAAACAGAAGAACATTTCATTGTATATTACAACAATGCATCAGATTACAAGAATATACAGAGTATAAAAGAATATTACACAGAAATATCAGAGATTTAAATTACATTTAAGTACATAGCAGCGGAAAATAATATAATACACAACTAGAAGAAATATACGGATACAAAGATTTCCGGATATCATTCCAGCTGTAAACCAGGATCCTGTGAATATAAATCTGCAAAACCAAAACTACTAGCTGCCCGTGTGGAAAATAAGGGCACCCAGAGTTTAGGTTGAAACAATAAACTCCAGGTCAGTCATGTGACTGGTGTGAGAACTAAAACAGTTATTTAAAACTTTACTTTAAAAGAGAGTAATTCAAGGGACCACGCCGTATAACACGGAACGGGTTTCCTCCCAAGAATACTAGTGCATAGAATAAACAGCGCAATGCTTTTTCGAAAAATGAAGCTATTATAAGACCCAGGTCCCATCACACAATGCAACGCAAGCCGGAGGATAGGGTTTTACCTTATAACAGCCAAACATGCTTGATACGTTTAAAACAAATCATTTGATACTATAATAAGTGTATAGTGTCAAGAACAATTTCAATCATAAATATAAATCATAGACGGCATGAGTGCCCCATCCCACTATGTCGCCATACTAGGCTCTACAAATAAAGCCGAAATACACGTATTGGAAATTGGATTTCCATCATGGTGGCTCCTGATTCGAAAGATCGATCGCGTAGTACAAATCACCGCGGCTTACGTCTCAGCGAGAGAAAACACCGCTATGCACATCCGCACTTTTGGGACTCGAGTATCACCGCGGCTTACGTCCCAGCAAGAGAAAACACCGCTTACTCTATCCCTCCGAGCACGAAGCTCAATATCAGTCGACCGAATCCACTACACTAAAAATGTATACTGATCAAACCATCAGTTTACCACCATCCTGGGCTGTGAGGCTCGCGGATCAATGCTATACACAAAGCCATGCTATATCAGCTGCGCTTTGATCATCAACCACCAAACTTTGCTTTTCAACAAAAGTCTGGATCACTGCATCTCAGTATGCCACACTATCAATCCATATCGTACCACTGATTTCTGCCAATATATAACCTCTGAGCTCATATGTCTCAGAGAAGGGCGTTAAGCAAGAGAATAAATTCTCCGCTGCCAAACAGATATATATTTAGCAGAGATCAACAAATACAATATAAAGGAATACAATGTCAGACACACCATCCATTTACAAGTCCGTTCTAGGTCTGAACGAAACCGGAGGCACTTTCCTCGCATATCCATCCATCTCCAAGTACGTCTGGACGACCGCCAACTATTTCCATCCTCTTGGGTGTACAGCCCAATCAGGATCGTCAGTAATTATCCAAACGATGTGAAGACTTCCGGTCTTCAACCACCGTCTTCATCTTCGACATCTCGTCGAATCGGTTATCCAGAATGGGTGTAAACCCGGCCTTTCTGAATAACCCACGTATATGATAAACAAATGTTACACAAACACATCAAACGCCTCATTCCAATTCAGAATATTCTTTTATTCACAAAATCACATTTTTAGGGAAAGGTTCCCATTAATTTTATCCAAGATAAATTCTTCTAAATTTATTCTTTAATCTTCCTTTGGATATCATTTCAAACCATATTATGGTTTTCCAAACTAGTCGGGATTAGCGAACCACACCGAAGTAATTATTATTTTATTTCCCAATCCCAACCTATATATCCCATGGAGAAAACTGGTAATACTCCACATCTAACACCACTGTGTTATCGGTAAAATTAATTACCATTTCACGTTCAAATCTAATTAAAGATTTAACTATCGCTTTGGAGCAAAACTGGTGGTACTCCATTCTCGATCACCTTTCAGATTTGATAATTTAAATAATCAATTCATTTTTCAATCTAATTAAAGATTCATTAAAACTCCACTTAGTTTTAATCTTCTCAAAAATCGATATCTTGCCTTTAACTGGGTTAAAGAACCAATGTCTTCTAAAACACGATTCACGATAAACCCAAATCACATTTGATATTAAATACAAGGCTCTGAATAGAAAATATATCGGCTTACATTCAATATCAAATTCTCAAACCAATATATATCGTATTGGAAATAACGATATAAAATATATCTTTCAAATCCCCATAACGATATTTGTATAGTC
This sequence comes from Allium sativum, assembly GCA_030737875.1. Classification (NCBI taxonomy): domain Eukaryota; kingdom Viridiplantae; phylum Streptophyta; class Magnoliopsida; order Asparagales; family Amaryllidaceae; genus Allium; species Allium sativum. The sequence goes on from CM060913.1 coordinate 321,899,409, forward strand.
ACGAGATCCAACATCGAAATATCCCGAAGATAATTTCGATTCAACTCCAGTCCAATCCACGTATTGGGAGTATTGATTATTTTTAAAATCACTTTCAAATTCAATTTATTTATTTCAAAAATAAATTGATTTTAATTCTAGTTCAAAACTAGTTTATTTCGATAAAAATCTATTTTTATCTTTTCAAATGTGGAATTTTCCAGCTCAACTCTTTCCAATCCATATATTATGATTTTACACAAATTATAGATATTTTTAATAATTTTACCAAGGCCCGTACAGTCGATTTCCAACAACGGCCATCGAACTGCACTTACACCGACCTTTTTCGAATTTGATTTGGACATAACTCCAAATCCAACCGTTAGATTTCAAATTTCTAATATTCATTGGAAAGCTCTTTTCGATACGAACCCAACGGTTCCGGTTTTAGGAGAATCCGACGGTCGGATCTCCCGCAATGTCCGTTTGAAATAAATGGTCGAAATTCACGAACTGCCGCGGCGCGGCGCGTTCTATTCAGGCCATTATATATATAATATATATATATTATATATATTTCGTCGATTTCCTTTTAAAACGAATTTTACAAATAGTTCTACATTCGTTTCAAAACAATTTCAACTTCCATTTCAATTCAAATCAAAATTGAATTCTTCTTTATAAATTCGTTTTAAAATTCATTTCTATTCAATTCAATTTGAATTCATTTGAATTCGCTTTCAATTCAATTCATTTCGAAATCGTTTTCAATTCAATTCGTTTCGAAATTGTTTTCAATTCAATTCAATTCATTTCGAAATCGTTTTCAATTCAATTCATTTCGAAATCGTTTTCAATTCAATTCAATTCATTTCGAAATCGTTTTCAATTCAATTCATTTCGAAATCGTTTTCAATTCAATTCATTTCGAAATCGTTTTCAATTCAATTCATTTCGAAATCGTTTTCAATTCAATTCATTTCGAAATCGTTTTCAATTCAATTCATTCCGAAATGAATAAAATCGATATAAATATCGTTTACGTCAAAATGGCGTCAATCTAATCAACACGGCTTTATATTTTCAAAACTTCTTTATTCTATCCAACAAATGAATATTTATCCCATTCAACACATGAATCTATATTTATTTCAACACACGACTAATCTCAACACATGAGTACTGTCAACACATCACTATTTTTATATTCAACACATGAATTTTCTTTTATAATATTCATTACTTCCCCGATTGGAATGAGGCCCAATCAATCACCATATAACGTTAATTATATGGATTCCATACAACACATGTATATAATAGCAATAATAAACAATCAACCATCAACCAAAGTGCACTACACTGTATAAGCATCAAATATAGATATCTTACGCTTATAACAGCCTGTCAATCAATCGATCGACGTATTTAATCAATCAGGATGAGTGAAATTCATATTTCATCCCAACACCCGTGTGGGGTTTCAAACAATCAAACACAGATTTTTAGTTGTGCAGTTGGGCGATGTGTAAAATTTATCGACCCATTCAATATCAGTCAAATCAGTGTATATAAACAAATCGGCCGATTTGTTTATAAATATTTATTTATTCACTTTCACGTTAAAACTATATTTTATTGATAATATATTTTATTTTAACACATGAATTTCTATTCATTTCATTTACACAATAAAAATGATATTTTTATTTTTCTAACATATTTTAGAAAATTTCGGCGGCATAACGGCACGATACTAGAAACGGGACGAGGCCTAGCCTTATCCCCGGTCTAGTGAAGGCCCACGCCATTCACACATCAATCAAAATCACCAAACAACCAAATTCAAATCAAATCATATAACTAAGCTATGCAACCAAACAAACAAGTCCACGGTCTGTGGACGATTGTGTCGGGTGCTACTAAGCACCGTCTGCATCCTAGTATATATATATATAACTAGAAAAAGAAATTGAAAGGTGAGAAATTCTCACCGATAGCTATCCAATCATTTTGACTCTACTTTGATAGAAATCTTCATCGTTATCGCCTCTTCGTCATCTTCGTTGCCCGTAGTCACTATATATATAAAAATCACATTTTTATTTCTCTATTCCATATATAAAAATCGAAATTTTTTCTTTTCTATTCAATATATAAAAATCGAATTTTTTCTAAAAATTTCGCCATTTCACATTTAAAAATATCGCCTTATCACATTTAAAAATATCGCCTTATCCCATTTAAAATATAGCCTTATCACATTTAAAAATATCGCCTTATCACATTTAAAAATATCGCCTTATCACATTTAAAAATATCGCCTTATCACATTTAAAAATATCGCCTTATCACATTTAAAATATCGCCTTATCACATTTTTATAGTTCCTACTATGCAAAGATCATATTTTTATCTTTCTACAATATAAAAGATTATATTTTTACTACTTTAAAAATATATAAATCATATTTTTAATATCCTACTTAAACAATAATCATATTTCTACCACTTCTATATAGTATAGATTATATTTTTAATACTTTAAAAATATAAAAATCATATTTTTAATTCGAAGTTCAATATATAAAAATCACCTTTTTATTTCGCTACCTATATAAAGATGATATTTTTATAGTTCCTACTATGCAAAGATCATATTTTTATCTTTCTACAATGTAAAAGATTATATTTTTACTACTTTAAAAATAAATAAAGCATATTTTTATAATCGCTATATAGTAAAAACTATATTTTTAATACTTTAAAAATATAAAAATCATATTTTTATTACTTTAAAAATATGAAGATCATACCTTTAACTTCTCTATATAATAAAAATTATATTTTTAGTATTTAATCTATATAAAAATTCTAACTTTGTTTAAAACCCTTATCTTTATTTACAAATATATTTAAAAAAAAACATATTTCTTTAAACTAATTAAACTAAGTAAAACAAAATAAATAAATAAAGATACTCACATTTTTTTCGTTCAAGGGGAAGGGCGATGCTCCCTTGGAGCCGGCGGCATCGGAGGACGGGAAGTGGATTACCACAGTGGCGCAGGGGGCCCCAGGGATTGTCGGTGGCGGTTTAGGGTTCGGGGGGGTTACCGATTGGGTGCGCGAGGTCTTCTGGTGGGGCTCAGGGACGTCGGCTCGATTTGGTTGCGTGTGGCTCTCGGAGGAGGTAGGGAGGAAGGAGGAGGAGTTCGACGTGGGGAAGGAGGGTGCGGAGCTGCCTCGCCGGAGGCGGCGATCTCCTGGCGGTGGCGTCACGAGATCGAGAGGGTCGTGGCTCTCTTTTTTTCTTTTTTTCTTTTTATTTTCGATCTGAAGAATGAACGGGGGGGGGGGGCAGAAAGATAAAGGGGAGGGAGATATTAATTAATTTTTTTTCCTTTTTAATATTTAATTATTTATTTTTGCAAAAAGGTTGACTTTTACATACGACCTCGAAACGAGGCCTACCGCCTGTCGTCCATAGCGTTTTACCCCCATTCCGAACACAATGGGATATGTATCGTAAGTTATTTGATCGTTACAATTAGTTTCCGTTGAATTTACATTTAAATCCTTATATTGAATTTTAAACGTACATTTCAAATTACCGGGGTCACATACTAACTAGAAAAATTCCAGAAAAATATTTTCTAGTTTCGTATTGACGATACGGTCCTAACAAAACTAGTTTCGTCGAATTCTGAGACCGTTTGAGAAATGGCCAATTTCCAGTCGATTAAAATCCACTGAAAATGGTCAAACGCATTTTCCTTTGCCACGCTCACATATTGATTCGAAAAATTATGAAATTTGAAACCTAGCAATAACTTGACACTGCGGATCCAACAAAACTGGTTTCGTCGAAATCCGAGGTCGTTTGCAAAATGTCTATTTTTAAGGGCCTGAATTCCATAGCGACTATTCAGAATTTTCAACTGGACATATCTTTTGATTCCCGATATGAAATCTTGATTTTTCGGATTCGTTGGAAAGATATTCACAATTAGATCCCATTATTTTTGGTTTCACTAAAATCCGGATTGTTTTGCACCCGGTACATTCAATTGAAGTTTGAAATCGAAATATCGAACTACCGCGCCATTTTCAATTCTATTTATAATTATATATAAATATTTATATTCTAACGACGACGCGTATAATATATACGTTCGATTCTATTCAAAATAAATTTCTCGTCGATATTATTTAAAATAATTCATTTTAAATAATCAAAATTCGCTAAAATAGCCAAAATAAAAATTTTAAACTGGCCCAGATTTTCGGGTTATTACATATTCTATAGTGAATAACAAACGCTTCAAAGTGGACATAGGTTTTGGATCTAGATTAACCCTAGAGGGGGGTGAATAGGGTTAATCTAGATCCAATATGTGGTATCAGAGCCTGGTAATTTCATTAACCCTAGAATCATGGATCCTAGTTGTCAGTCCATAGAGATTCAGTCCAGTCGTATCCCAACTATTTTTAATGGTGTAGATTTTTTAAACTGGAAATCTGAAATAGAATCTTATTTAAAATCTGTTGATATTAAATGTTGGAATAGTGTTATAAATGGGTATGATATTATAAATAGGAATGATATTGGATTTAATTCTCGTGCTATTCATATTTTGTATTCTTATATTGATGATGTGCAATATAGCCTTATCTCCCATTGTTTGACCGTGCAGGAAATCTAGAATACTCTTGATACTATATATGGGAAAATTGACAACAGTAGCTCAAAACCCAAAATGGTTAACTTAGATTTAGATCTATGCTTGGAAGGAGAATCAGATGAAAATTCAAGTAGATCAGAAGATGGAGACTCAACAGACAATGAGACCGAAAGCTTCTCGTATGAAGATTTGGTTTTTATGTGTGCTGATTAAACAAAAACTGTTGATAATCACCATCGGAAAAAGAAATCGTTAAAATCTAAAAATCTTGAGTTGAACAGCAAAAATAAGTGTTTGGAATCAAAACTTTCAAATGTCATGAAATTAGAAAATTCTGACTGCGAAAATTGTTTGAAAATGAAAACTGATCTCGCTCATCTCAATAAAAATATTAAAAGGCTTGAAGAGGAAATTCTGATTTTAAAAGATAACGAGATTGAGCTAAAAGATTCAAACAATTCTTTGCAAAAAGAATTTAATAATTTTAAGGCCATCAAAATTTCCAAACATGAAATTGCTGGAAATGATAGTTTGTTGAAAACATATCTGATTTTGAAGGAGCTTGAAATCGAAATTGAAAATTTGAAGAAACTTGAATCTGAAAGTCGAAAATATTTTGATTTTGAAATGGCTGAGTCCCAAACCAAAATTAAATTGCTTAATGATGAAAATTTGGTTTTGAAATATGAGTTTGAAAGATGTAAGATCACTAAAAATCGTTGTTCAGATTTAATTAAAGAAAACAGTGATCTTAACACTGAAATTCAACAACTTGAAACAATTTTGTCTAAGTTTTCAAACGGTGAAAAATCTTTGGATATGTTGTTGAAAAACCAATTTTCTATTGGAAATAAACGTGGTCTTGGTTTTGGGAGAATAAATGGTTTTGAAAAACGAAATTCAAGTGATTTTAAAAATCCTTCAAACTCCTTTGAAAAGAATAGCTTTGGAAATTTTAACTCTGATAATTCCAAAGGGTTTTTAAATCACGAACGAAATGAGTATGTGTTTTATAACAAACCATTTAAACAATCTTGGATCTCAATAGAAAATAATACGGGCTTTGTTAAATTCAAACAGATTTTGGTTCCCAAGGGTACAAAGATAAATTCAGATGGTTTGTTATATAGACAGGTTTGGGTACCGAAAGTTCGATACACAGCTATGAGTGGTAAAACAATTTTTGTTAGACCACTTAACCCTCTCAACTACTAGGTACCAGTGATGGCTGAGGAATTGCTTTGGAAAAGAAATTTTAAATTCAAGCTATTCCACATCTTTGATTTATTTAGAGTTCCTTAGCCAAGTCTGTTGAGTTAGAGATTCTGTTTTACATTGGATCCTGGTACGATCTCTAAACTCACATTTGTATATTCTCTTTGTTTTTATTTTCTGTGTTTATTCCTTCCTCTACCCCCATCTGTGTTTTGTTTTTGATTTGACACTTCCATATTCTTCTTTGTCTGTACTTCTTAAACTTCCAGTTGCAGAATTCATGATTTTATGGAAATCTGATTTTCTGGAAATTTGCTTTATTTGTATATAATCATCGTGTGTTAATCATTTCCATATCCTGAATTTGAACTTGTATATATCTGCAATTGTTTTGAAGTTTAGTTTTCTGATTAGCTGAATTCTTAACAATGTTGGAGCATTAATATCATATCTTGAACACTGTTATTTTGAATTCTAAAATTTTGGAAGATCTGAATAATTAATGAAATTTCACACACTTATGTTGTTTTGAATTTTTTTTCTTCCAATTCATTTTGGAAACGCTTTAAAATATTATACTCATTACAGTACACTATGTTATTTATCAGTTGTGATAATTTCAGAAATTTTCAGATTGGCTTGAACATGTTAAATTGTCTTGAATCAGTGATACATCGTGAAATTTATATTTATTCATGATCATTTTATTTTGAAATCTGTTTGTTTGAAATCATCTGAAATTCTTGATATTATGAATCTCACACACCTCTTAAATTTAAACTTATCAATTTTGCGTGGCTGATTCATTATATCTCAAACTTGACTTTAATTCAAGGGATTTCAAGTAAATTATTATTTTTTCATGAATATCTCTCAAACTTGATGTAAATGGTATGAATTTTCTTTGGGCTTGTCAGAAATAACTTGAAAAACTCTTTGAAAATCCGGTCTTGAAACTCACTATTATTTCATGATTATTTAATTTGAATATATGTTTGTTTAAACTATATTTTTTTATCTTGAATCATGAAAAATCTTTTGAGACCATCAGAAATATCTTGACAAGTCTGCTTTAAAATTGGTTATCATGCTACTCTGATTAAAAGAAATTGATTTGTAAATATTTTGGTGACTGCCTGTTTTGGTATCAAATATATACCATGCTCTGATAGATGAAATTAATTTGCTTGTCTGCTTAGGCTTTGTGATTAAAATTCTGTTGTCTGTAATGTCCTTGTTCATCTCCAGTGTCATGTTAATATCAGCATAAATAGAGATACCAATTGGTATCAGATGTGCAGAATTTTTTTTGTATATATTTCAATCCCTCTAATCCTGTATAGCTCTTCATATTCCTTTTGTAATTGTTATTTATTGATTATTCATTCAAAAATTGAAATCAATATCCAAATTGAACTGTATTTATAATTCATCAAAATTATTATTAGAAATTGAAATTGTGATGAATTGTGACTATAGTATATTTCACAACAAGAGGAGATTTTAGTTAAAAAAATTTCATGATGGTTGAATATTTATTATAATATCTTTGAACTGGCAATTATTTCATGACCATCTTCATTACCTATCATCCTTCTGCCATCCGCTATGATTTTATATTAATGTGGAGAGTTAATATTTTTTAAAAATCTTTTTGAATAAACAGTGAAAATATCTGTGATGGAATTGTGTTTATGTTATTATTCAAAATCAGTGATAATTGAAAATTTTCAATGATCCCGATACAGTAGAGCATATTTAATAATATGATTAATTTAGAAATTTATTTCACAGTCCATTTCTGTACCTATCACATTTCTATCATTCATATTGGTTGTATGTGCCGAGGAGATTTTCTATTTAAAGCTGAACACTATAAATATATATAATTAATATATAAGTGTGTCTCTAACCTCATTTAAAAATCCAAGCTCTGGTCATGCATGGTTAAGAGACAACTTATAAATTAAGCTGCGACTGACCTCATTTAAAAATACAAGCTCTGGTTATGCATGGTCAGTGTGCTCTTAAATTAAAAAAAAATTGTGCTATAAATTGAAATTAATCTGAAATTCTCCTTGGCGTATAAAAACCAGCCTATCAATCCATCTTTCTAATCTGTGAAGTGTGTTAATATTTTATGACGTATTATGAATTGTTGATTGATAATTATTGGGATTTGAGAGTATTTGATTTTGTCACATAAAATTGAATTATTAATTATAGTCCAAATTCGTCACTGTTTTTTATAAAATCTTTTGAAAATATTTGAAATTCATATTTATATAACTCTCCTCATTTTTATACAATTCATCGTAAATCCGTCGTTCTACAATGTGAAATATGCCACATGTTCTCTGTTTATTATGATTTTTGTTTGACTGATTGAGATTTATGATGACCGTTCTTCCTATTATGCTGAAATGATATTTTTAGTCATTTTTTCATCTATATTTTAAATTCTGAATCCTTTTGATGATAACAAAAGGGGGAGAATGGGTTGAGATTTTGATTTATGAGTGAATAGTTTATAAATATTTTAACTTTGAAAATTGCAATTCAGTCTCACATGCTTTTCACCTATGCACAGTTTTAGGGGGAGTCTCACATGCTTTTCACTTATGCACAGTTTTAGGGGGAGTTTCTGTTGTAGGGGAAGCATTCGAATAGGGGGAGTTCTGTTCTTCACAGTCAAACACATTTACTGTTTTCAAAATCTACATATTTGTTTGTCATCATCAAAAGGGGGAGATTGTTGTATACAACGATGTTATATATACAATTATATGATTTTTGTTTGATGATATCAACCAAATATATATCAATAAATGTGTTTGTTATTGTATTGTTTCATATATACATATAAATGTGTTTGTTATTGTATTGTTTCATATATACATCACGGACAGGGATATAATATTTATATTTGAAATAAAATACGACTGTTAGAAATTCAAATATTAACACAGTATTTTATTTAAATAGAATATTTTGTTTCTATTTCAAACAGTACAAAATTTTATACTCCACTGTTTGAACATGTGTAATTTTCAATTTATTTTTATTTTCATACACAATTCCTCACACTCAGTCAGTTAGTTTACATACATTTTCATTTATACATTCAGAGACTCAAATACAGACGCTTTCACTGTTCTTGTTTTCTGCCTTCTGTCTTCTTGTCTTCTGCCTTCACAGCTTTCAGTCCAGTCACTTCAGTCCAGTCTCATCTTCTTACCTGTCACATGAAACAAAAACACACGGTACACTGCAATAGAAATAACACTGATTTAATTTTTCTGTTTAAATTTTATTTGGCTCAGATTTCTGGTGTGTTTCTCATCATTTTTCATGACTTGATCTGATTTGTCTGTGTCTAGACAGTTTGTATATGTACAGGGACAGGAAAATCTCGTCTGATGGCTGCATGTGCACACGTGCGTATATACACACATGTGCACTGCCTCGCCAATCAGCAAACATTCAAAATAAAGGTCAAATTCATTGCGAGCATCTCGAAAGCGAAGCATATATACATACATGTATACACACACATACGTGTGTATATACACATATGTATACATGAATGTAAATGTGGCCGAGCAACATACTCAAAGTGAACACAAACAAACATGATCAAAACACAAATGAATCAGCATGTACATGATAAGCAGTTCAGACAATATGCATGCATGGTCGAGCATGGCATAAACATAGGAGTTCACAAATATATACACAGCATGGTTGTAGTGATGGTTCAGCAACTCAAGATACAAGAAAATCACAACTTCAAGTCAACTCACAAATATACATAACATGAAAATGCAGAATGGTCGAGTTCATTTTTTCTCAAGAATATGGTTGAGCCATACACAAATAAAGGGCAAACTCACTTTCAGGTTCAAGAACATTGGAGTAGTTCAAGTGCATCTATACAACAACAAGTTCATGTATGAAACAGGTAAATAGCAAGTGACAGTGTATTCAAGCAAGTATAGTGGAGCAAGCACAAGAAAGCATGCACAACAATGGTTCAACCCAACATTGTTCAAGAGAAACGCTAGTGTGGTACAATCAACAACCAAGGAGCATGTGGACAAGTGAAAATGGACAGTGTAGTTCACAAATAAATGAGGCATGGTGGTGATGCATGGCAAACAAACATCATCAAGTATCATATACATGGTGCAGAATTATCATACAAGAATGGGTGAACACAGCATAGCAAGTCAAGTATAAGAAGTACATGTTCACAAGAGAAAACATTCTAGTCCAGGAGAAATGGTATTGCTGCATGTACACTGATGATTCAAGTTCACAAATTCAAGCATAGTTAAGTGGTCATACACAGCAATGCTGAATGTAAAACTGCATTCATACACAATCTAGTCATGGTTCATGTCACCGCAAAGCTCAAAATCAAATGATCATAGGAGTAAAGTGGTGACAAGGGATGATGCATATCATATCAGTTTTTCCATTTCAAGCTCAAGTGCAAAAGCATATATGGCAACAAAAATAGTGCAAGTGGATTGTGAGAGTTAAACATGGATCCGCACTACATCAAGTCGAGTGAAACATGTGAACAAATTCAAAAAAAAATCAGCAAAAGAACAAAATCAGTTTTGATTTAACATGTGTTTCGTGGGAACAATTTAATACAGTGGTGATAAGCATTTTTTTCTAGAAAATAACATGGAAGAAACATTTCAGTTTTGTTTCTTATTTTACAGGTTTTTGAATGTTTCAAGTATTCATTCTTTGCAAAACATTTCTTCAATTCGGCATAAACAAAAGTGGCAAGAATTTGGATGAGTTTATTTTGGCGAATACTCAATTCAGCATGAAAGAAATATTTGGCAATCAATGATTCCAGATGTTACAGTGTTTTATTTAAGGCAAGAAATCAACTTTTTTCCGGGAATCAACAAACTATTTTGGGCAACAAAATCAAGTTTTTGGCAAGTCTTCTATTTACAAATCATGGAATAAATCTGCTATTTCAAAGGGGAGAAAATTAATTCGCTTTTATTTCCAATTTTGGACAAAGACAGTATCTCTTGTTTCCAGTTTTTCATGCAACAAAATTCGCACTGATCAATTAAGGCCGAGAATCAAAAGAGGAAAGTGGAAAAATTCTTACAAGCCGAATAACAAAAGTGGAAACCATTTGAATCAGATCAAATCACATATGTGAAATCAGAGAATCGAAGGGTTAGTTAACCCTATATATTCACCATTACATCACAGGCAAGAAATTATCGAAACCACAAACTACTAATTCAAGCAAAGAATTAAAAATCAGGAAAACTCACTTTTTATTGATTTCGAACGAAGGAAAATTCCAAAGTTGATTGAAAAACATCAGAAGCCATCAAAGAATCAAGGAGCATCAGAGGTCTAAATTTCCATCAGCAATCGATTTCGATTTGGGAGATTAAACAAGAAACCCTAGCACGTTTTTAACTCAGTCGCCATTTTTTTCAAAAGCAAACTGATTGGGACAAAGGAAAGGGTGCAACACAAACCAAAAGAGGCCGGCCTTCCCTATGCTTGGTCAAGCAAATATTAAAGGGGATGACCCTTTAGTGTTTAACTCCTAGGGTTTTTCATTGTTTATTTATTCTTGTATTGTTTTGTTTTTCAATTTCTTCTGAAAACGATCAACCAGTTTCTAGTGTCTGTAAAATACTAGGAGATTCAGTCACGGTGCTGACGGACAGTTGACAGTGTCTGTAAAATCTGGGTTACTGGTTACGGGGTCGTAACCAGGGGAAATCTGATCGAGGGGATATCGATCAGTCTAGGGTTTTGAGCATAGGGTTAGGACAGGAGCAGGCGCTACGAGTGTACATGGTCTTGTATGTGGGATCTGTTTATAACTTTGGTAGAAACCTTAGGAATGCAGCAGTAGGAAGGATTTTGCTGAAGCTGGGTATCTCTGTGTTTTATTTCTTTTCTGTTTTTTTATTTCTACTGCAGTCTGTGATTTGTTTATTATTTAATATTCCATCGGTTTTTTTAGTTCATCAAAAACTGTGAAAAACCCTATTCACCCCCTCCCTCTAGGGTTATTCTAGATCCAACAAAAGGTTCAATACGGACCGAAACACTATAAATCTCTGTGTTCTTTGCTTGCCGCACTTACATTTTCCGTATGTGAAACATTATTCTCGTGTAATCGAGAATCTTTTGGTGTGATGACAATTTTGTGCGTCAACACATAGGTTCGTTTAATGAGAGATTTACTCACTTCTTTCCGTCCGACCCCCATTTCGAGTGCTATTTAGGTTTTATGGACCTACCTTCCACTTCTGCTTACGATGGCTAGATAATGAAAGACTCTAATGTTCGAAACTTCCACAACGGCTGATACTGATACTTCTCATCAGCCCCACCCCTCGAAAAATTGGGTCGATATGGAAATTGTTCCTGCTTATGATCCTAACGCTCCGGTAACCTAAGCTCAACTCTTCGAGCTCAATAAGAAATTGGAGGATAGGACTCGAGAACTTAACGACCAGTTGAGGACAAACATCAAGCTGATGTAGCAACTTCAATAAGTTAACACAATGTCGCTCATCTTCAACTCAACCAGAACAACACTCGACCTTTCCCAATGTCTCGGAAAGCTTTTCTTCCTACACTCACCATGGAAGCCAAAGCCAAAGGGGGGAGAACCAATGTTAATGCTAACACCATCGTCAATGCCAACACTAACGTTAATGTCAATGGCAACGACAGCATAAATGATAATGGAACTATCTCAACTTTTAGTGAGGGAACGCATCAACGCGACTGTTCCCGGTTGGTTATCAATGACGATGCAGGTCCTAGTAACCAACCCCCTCCACGATAGAATCTAATTGTCCCCACTCTAAACTTGGTGCCTACACATCCAACAGTCGAATAGACCCAAGTTTAACCTGATCTAGCTCAACACGCTCAATTCCAACCTAACCAACTTCATTAGAATCTAGCAGCCGAGGTTGATGACATGGACGAAGATGATACAGACATTCATCCATGTAAACGTCCACGGCCCCAAACTTTTGAGCAGAACCACGACCGCTGGAATCCAGTGGAGGTTTAGCTTGTGTTCCTTATCTACCGAAGAGGATTCTCTGTTCCATTACTCCGGTGTGTAGCCCACAACGATGTCGACCATAAACTGCTGGATGTGCATGAAGATGAGTATAGTGACCACATTAAGGGGCAAACTCTGGTAAAGAAGATTCTCAGATATGACTTCTTTTGTCCAACATTTCACCAGGACCCAACAGGCTATGCCCAAAGTGCTACAAATGCCAGAGGTTATTTAAGATTCCAAGAGCCACCCTATCGAGCTACACAAATGGTCAGTCCTTGGCCATTTTCTATGTGGAGAATCGATATCATCAAAATGTGACAGCCTGCATTTTACATACCGGAAGATCGTAAATTATTTCTACTTTATTTCCTAAGGGTTGGATCATTCTCATATTTTAATATCTTGTTTATAGGGATGTGAGACATGTCCATAATTTTTACCAATTTTGTTTGTGACCATTTCCCCCTGTTAGTCTTGTACAGGGAATAACTTTTGACTCGGGTTGAATAAGGTGTTGAAACATGTGCCATTTGAAAGGAAATGATGATTCGCTTTCTGTAGAGTGGTTACATTAAAGATTTGGCTCAGCGGTTTGGGAGGAATCGTTGTTTTAAGGTTTTTCAGCTTGTTGTCCAGGTTTTGGGAGCCTTAGGGGCTGATTTGTAGAGGCCCATTAGTGGGATGGTGGAAAGCTATAAACAGGGGGGAGAGGTACGGAGAATAGTTTACTTTCTCAATTCTCTTATTTGGTGGCCTTGTGTTCCTGCTTCCTCCAACATCTTACCACCATTAAAATCGAGATCTAAGGGAGGGAATCCAAGATCTACACCATTTGAAGCTAGATCTACATCATTTGAAGTTAGAGTTCATCGAATCGAATGATTTAGATCAAGTTCTTCACTGTCCAGAATCCAATTTCACCGTTTTTTCTTTGATTTGGAGAAATGGTGAGTGATATGCATCTCTCACACGGATTCAGTCAAGTACATGAAATGTGTAACACCCCGTAATTTTATAATATTAAAATTGACAAAGTAAAGAATACTTAATTTTTAGAAGAAGAATTAAGTAAAACGGGTTACGCCATTGCGTTCGTCTCGGAATTCTGCTTGAGATAGAGTCCGAGTTTGCGCAAAACGGATACGGTATGAAGAAGTTATGAAGCATAGAAGATTTCAGTTTAATTCAGAATCAAAATAATAATTTAAAACGAATTCAAAAATCAAAATTTACGAAATCTGGGTGAGAGGGAAATATTCCGCTCTAGGGTGTCAACCCCCCCCCCAAGGGGAGTCGATATAGTTGTCGACCCCCCCCCCAAGGGAGTCGACATAGGTGTCGACCCCCTATAGGGGTGTCGACCCCTGTCGGCCCAGATCTGGCTGACGTGTTTTTGAAGCCTAAAGCTGATGTGACCTTCTCTAGTTGGCTGAGTGATGTGTATTTCTGGTTTGGATGGTTCTGATGGCTCCTAAACTAACCTAAAGGCCCTAATACACCAAGAACATCTATAAAAGACCCCTAAACCTAACCCTAATTTCATTACACAAATCTAAGGCGCCTCCATGCTGCCTCAACCTAAACTAAACTAGTCTCTCTTCTTCAACAAATCAAAGTAAAGGAATTGGGTAAATGGGAACGGATCTACAACAATAACAATGCCTAATTCTCTTCCTTAATCCAATCTTTGTGAGTTCATTGATTATCTTTAGATTAAAATAATGCTAAAGCAATTCTGACATGTTGTAAATTGGATTTGGGAATTAAACATGATAATAAGATATGGATCTCATCAATTATATCTTAGCCTATACATCAGATTTGTGATTCATATATGTCATTAGCGTATACATCTGATATGTGATTCTTATATGCCCATGTTGATATTATCATCAGTTTTATCAGTTTTATCTTTATGATCAGTCCATACTTATGCCTATTTTATTGTTATTATTATGCATGTTCTTTATCTTGTCCTTTCCTCTTTCCCTTTTTGGTTTTTGTAGCCGGGCTACTTCGAGCCTAGGCCAAATCTCATAAGAGATGAACGTACGAACGGTAATTTAGGGAACATTGGGAAATTCGACATAATATAATTGGTTTGATTTGAACATGAAAAATGTTAAATTTGGCATAATATATGTTGGGCTGATTTAGGCATGACAAATGTTAAATTTGGGGCATGATATGAAATTGAGGATTTTGGGTAATTGACATAATTAGCCTGAAATTGGCATAAATGGCAAATGAATAAATTGGCTAAGATAAGCATGCTGAGCCGAGAGGTTAGACTCCGTTTGCGGTAGAAGCCTTCCCGGAACCAACCGACCTAACCAGCAACCGCAAACGGTCAGTCCAATGTGAGAGGTTGTAGGCATAATTAAAAGATGCTTAGACACGAGGTTAGGTCTGGCTTATGGCAGAAGTCTGCCCGGAACCGCACGGCACATCCAACGACCACAAGCAATCGACCTAATGTGAGAGGTCTGTGCATTAGTAACTAATTAATGCTGATCAAAGATGAATATGATAACTGAAACATCTTAGATGGGTGGGGTTAAGTTAACCTGTGTATGATGACAACTTAACCAATATTACATGAACAAAGTGGACAGGGTTAAGGCATGCTTAACCAATAATACATATTGATTTGATAAGTGGATAGGGTTAAGTCAACTGGGCGGATAGACAACACTTAACCAATATAAGTCGGGTTAGGATAAACCCTAGTAGCGGTAGGGACCCTTTTCAGACAGTAACCCACTTAGAGGTATTGGTAACCCTGAGCTAGGCAGGGTTGGAGCACGCTTATTGAGTTGATTATAAGCGGTCAAATAGGAGCGAGGGTGTAGCAGTGCAGGTTCCGACGGGTTCGTTAAGCGTTCAAAAAAGTATTCCCGGCATTGGAAGATTTAGCCACTGTACACTAGTAGGTATAATGCTGTGCAACAAAGGGTTGCCACTTAGGGAGTGATACACCCTAAGTTGGGACCCGCACAGGTATCTACAAGTTAGAAGTCGATCGATTAGGGGTAGTGTGGGGACATCTAGTATCTATTATGGGCAAGTAGGCTGTCAAGGATTGTATGGGGTGGATACCTCTTACTAGATGTTACGCCTTAGGGCTACCAATTGTGGGATTGGGATCATTTCGATAAGAATTACTAGTAGGTGGTGCAGAGAATTAAATTAAGTAAGAAATCTAGGAAGCGCATTAGACATTCCTTTATATTCATCTTGTTATCCTGCTTTACCTTATGTCATGGTTATATCTCTCATTCAGTTTATTCCTATCATAATTCGTTACTTATTTTCTTGCTGAAAATAAGTAGACTTGCCAGACTTTATGTCTGACCTTTTTTGTTTCGCCTCTTTTCTTCCCTTCCCCCCAGGTCCTCATGGTGGGATTAGTGGAGCTTGACTTGGATTTCTGAAACACCCTACCTCCGTTAAGGTCACTCACAAAGGGAATGCTTTAACTTTGGTGGAGCATTTTTGGTAAAAGATGCAGATAAATTACAAGACATACAAATAAAGCAGCGGAAAATAAAGTCATTTTATAAAACAAAATGTTTCAGTCAAGCTTTTACAACAGTTGTCTTAACCATACTTAAAGTAATACATAGAACTTCTGTCTTGATTTAAAAACTTCCAAATATAAAAGAAGCATAAAAACAACAATGATATTCCCCAATAAAGCATGAACTAGCCATAGCAGTGGAAGAGAGAGTCCAAAGGAATATATCGACTATCTTCGAGCTTGGAAAGAAAACTGAGCTAAGTGGTAACATTTCCTCCCTGTGAACCTGGGGGGGGGGGGGGGATGAAAGAAAAGAGGCGAAAAAACTAGGTCAGACATATGTCTGGTAAGTCCAGTGACTTTCAGCATATAAACAGGCAAAAGCATCATGACATGAATAAACTGGATATAAGACAATACTGTGATAACAGGGATAAAAAGATAACATAGGATAAGCATAAGGTATGATAAGGCAAGATAAACTGAATGCGCTTCTACTCTTTCTCTGCTTCGCTTCTACTTCGTTATTTTGATTTCTATATCTATCTCTGCACCATCTAACTAGTGTCCCAACTAGTAATCTGTATAAAATGATAACTTGATCCCAATCCCCATAATTGTGGTAGCCTTCAGGTGTACATCTATCGTGAGGATTCAACCTCAGTCTGCCTAATTGCCATGAACATGTTAGATGTACCCTTACTACCCTATCGATCGGCTCTTTACTTAAATTAACGTTCCATGTGTCTGTGTCAATCAGCCCTCTCTTGCGTATAGATACCCTGTGCTGGTCCCACCATAAGGTGTATCAATCCTTATGATAGCGACCCGACACGATTCAAGATGCACAGTGTATAACTACTGGTACCCAGTGCCTGCTTTTCCCACTCCGGAGTACGTGCATGCCCGTAAACCGTCGGAACCTACACTAACGTACCCCTTGCCGTTGTTTTAACCGCTTGTAATCAGTCCAGTAATCATGCCCCACCCTGCCTAGTTCAGGGTACCGTGATACATCTATGTGGGTTACTGCTGAAATGGGTCCCCGTTACTACGGTTTCCTACTGGTTAAGTTTGTGGGCCTATATTTACTAATATTACCCACCAACCTGATATGTACTTAACCCTCCCACTGATTCAAGCATGTTTATTTAATGGTTAAATTTTGTGGGCTTATATGTACTAATATTACCCACCTACACGAGATGTACTTAAACCTCCCATCGATTCAAGCATGTTTATTTAATGGTTAAGTTTTGTGGGCCTATATGTATTAATATTACCCACCTACACGAGATGTACTTAACCCTCCCATCGATTCAAGCATGTTTATTTAACGGTTAAGTTTGTCGGCCTATATGTACTAATATTACCCACCTACACGAGATGTACTTAACCCTCACATCGATTCAAGCATGTTTATTAACGGTTAAGTGCTGTCCATTCATGTTAACTTAACCCACCCATTCATCATGACATGTGGGTTAAGTGTTTCTTATTAACTTAACCCCACGTGTTCATCATGTTGTATTGGTTAAGTATCTTTAATCAATTCAAGTTAACTTAACCCACCTACTTGTCATGTTACTTTGGTTAAGTGTTGCCTTCTTGTATTGACTTAACCCTACCAAAAATCAAGTTATATTGGTTAAGTGTTGCCCTCTTGTTTTAATTTAACCTTACCACAAATCAAGTTATATTGGTTAAGTGTTGCCCTCTTGTTTTAACTTAACCTCACCACAAATCAAGTTATATTGTTTAAGTGCTTCTTATTACTTAACCCTACCCATTCATCATGCTATACTGGTTAAGTGTTTCCCGTTAACTTATCCCTAGTCATTCATGTTATACTGGTTAAGTGTTCTTATTACTTAACCCTAGTCATTTCTTAGCATGTCTGGTTCATTAGCATTAATTGATTTATTAATGCACCAACCTCTCACATTAGATATGTGTTGTTGCGGTTACTGGATATGCCGGGCGGTTCCGGGCAGTTTTACACAACAACTCAATCTAATCTCGGGTTTTTCTTGGGCATGATGCACTAACCTCTCACATTAGATAGGTGTTGTTGTGGTTACTGGATGTGCTGGGCGGTTCTGGGAAGTTTTACACCACAATTCAATCTAACCTCGGGTTAGGCATATTCATCTTTTCACTAATTTACATATTTACAGTTTATATGTAAATTATTCACAATTGTTGTCAATTTCATATTATGACACATTTTCCATAAATATCCAAGTCTAGATTTATATGCTAATTATCCCAACCAGTCATTTTCAATTCTCAAGTTATGCCCAATAAAGATAACTGCAAGTTATGGCCCCCAAATTCAATTTCGAGTTATTACTCAAAATAGGCTACACCTAATCTTCCCAAGTTTGTAATAATAGTCATGCCCCAAAATTACAATATTCATTATACTTGGCGTCCCAAAACAATAGTTAGGCCATATCTAAATTTAATGTTCCAATTTACATTTTACGCCCAATCTAGAATTTAATGCTCAGGTTACCCCAAATTCGCAACAATAACAATTATGCCCAAAACTTGATTTATATGCCAATTTCATACTTTGTCCGTCATGCCAATTCTAGGTTCAATATGTCAAATTTACATATTCATAATTCATGCCAAATTACCGCAATCAAGATTCACAGTATAAACTATGCCAAATTATAGCCTTTAATTACAGTGCATGCCAATTACCCCAAAATCCCACTTTTAGGCGCGTTCACATTTAACAGTTAACCCTATCTTACTATAGGTTTTCATGCCTAAGCCATAAATGACTATACATACTAATCTTCTTCTTCCAAATCATAAACTATCATACATACATACATATATATATATATATATATATATATATATATACATGTATATATGTATATATGCCCCAGTTTTAGATCTTAAATCATAACATGTACTATGCCTTTCATATTTACAGTTCAATTTACGCCCCAAATCCCAAGTCATATGTCCAATACTTTATGCCTCAAATCTCAAGTCATATGTTCGATACACTTTATGTTTTGAATACAACATGTGTTATGTCCTCAAATCAGTTACATCTCAATTATGCCCAATTATACACAATTTAATACTTTTCCCAATTTTAGCGCTAGTCATGTCCAAATCATATATTATGCCCAATTTTAGCATTGGCCATGTTCAAATCATATATTATACCCAATTTTATTTCCAACGTACGTTCATCTCTTATGAGATTTGGCTCAGGCTCGCAGTAGCCTGACTATAAAACAAAAAGGAAGAAGGAAAGAAGAGACAAAAATGGACATAATATTATCAATGAGATAGATCCAATGGATATAGAAAGATAGATAGAAATGGGCATAACTTCAAATTCAGATTTATTACAATGTCAGAATCACAATTAACTTTTATTTCTGAAAGTAACGTGAACTTACAAATTATAGAACGGTCTTGAATTCTAGGATCTGTATTCTGAAACTGAATAGCTCTCCCTTGAAGTAGACTATTTGTTCTTCTAATTTAGATTTGATTTGTTTCTTAGAAAATAGTTGTTGAAGTCGTTGAATTAGCCTTTGAATCTCTACTTGAATTCTAACTTGATTCTACTTGAGCTGCATAACCCCGTCTTTGATTTATTTGGATATGAATTAGGGTAGAGTATAGGCGTAATGAAGTTGTATAGAGAAAACTGTAGCCTTAGGGGTGTTTATATAGCATAGGGATCAACGAATCTGGTCAGAACGGGCATCCAAATGCAAAAAAATGAACCTGTCCTCGTATCTGGAAATAGGGGGGAGGTTGACCCTCAGGTCGATCCCCTAGTCGACCCCTTGGTCGACCTGTGTGACCCAGGTCGACCCCCAGGTCAACCCCTTGGTCGACCTGTGTGACCCAGGTCGACCTGGGTCCTGGGCCGGAAATTTCCCGCCCAGCCCTGGTGTGTGATTTGAATTTCGAATTTGAATTTGAATTTGAATTCGAGCTATTTTAATTTATTTAATTTCCTGAAACTTCTGAGTGCCATAACTTCTTCATACGAAGTCCGATTTATGAAAACTTGGACTCTATTACAAGCAGAATTTCGAGACGAACGCAATGGCATAACCCATTACCCTTAATTCTTCTCTTAAAAATTAAGTATACCTTGATTTGTAACTTTAATGCTCATAGAAAATACGGGGTGTTACATTCTCCCCTCCTTAAAGGATTTTGTCTCTGAAATCTTCAAGTTAGGAAGAACGTATATCCTACCATCCAACCGTCCATCTACTCAACCATCAAACATTGGCATCCATTGTCCTTAAAAGGTTTCTAATGCCGTATGAACGTATGCAGAGTGTGTGTATATGTTTCTTATCTAATGCAAAATCAGGCGGTCTGCGGATCTAGTTGACCTCCTTAATGCGAATCATGAGAGTGTCATGCGTCCAATATGTATGCAAATATCCCTAATCATGTAAATACTATATGTGTGCATATTCACTCATCCATATGCAACATCCATACGATAACACATCAAGTTTCAATCCATATACAAATACATTCATATGCATATGTAATATGAAAGTGACTGAGCCGATCTAGTGCCTAATGTGCGTGTATATGCACCCGCGAGTAACCACTTGCAACCATCAATCATAACATGTTTCAAATACATGTTTACATCCATTGGCTTCTACCTAAGGATCGAAGATATGACCTAGAGGATATATCTAAAATATAAAGACCAGCATGCAAATAAACATTGCAGAGAAGGTGGAATCAAGGATATACCCTCAAAAAGGGTATGATGTGTGTATCCAGTCTTCTAAGTCGCATCTTCTTGAGCTTCACTCCATTGTACCTTAACTAATTTAACTTCACGATTGCGAAGCTTCTTGACCTCCATTTCCTAAACCCACTAGTAAAGATAGGACTTACTATGCTAGAGGGTATCCGACGTAGTCGAACTATCTTTCCAAGATAAACAGATGTTAACCATGATACCAAGTGTATATACTAAGATGATTATAGGTCTCTCCTCTACTTAGCTTATCCATCATGTCACAAATCTGAGGGTCTAAAGCTAAAGGTTGCTATGTACTTTTTACCTCTCTTAAGGTCAGTCTTACTTAGGGCGCCTGCCACAACCATTTATCTCTCACGCAAACCATCCTAATCGAACTCGACATCCCTTAGGTACAAGCCCCAAAAGCCTAAACCAATATCAGACAAGCACCCAAGGAATTCCTCCTCCGAATTTG
This sequence comes from Allium sativum, assembly GCA_030737875.1. Classification (NCBI taxonomy): domain Eukaryota; kingdom Viridiplantae; phylum Streptophyta; class Magnoliopsida; order Asparagales; family Amaryllidaceae; genus Allium; species Allium sativum. The sequence goes on from CM060913.1 coordinate 321,921,144, forward strand.
GATGATTTATGTGAGATGATACTAGCAAAACAACCAAACAATTGAGCACTTAACCAACTCTGGCTATCCTCGCCAATCTTGCTCCAAAACTATCATTGATCGCATAACAAGCTTTGCATCGTCATATGCGGAAGTCTATCTCTAGTTTTAGGGGGAAAACCCCTAACCTAATCAAAACATCCGCGTACTCATGGACTATTCTAACGGATCGCCAATCGTCGATAGATGCATCAAGTGATTCTAGGCGGGTAAGACAAACTGATCCCTTGGGATCGCACGAAATCTCGAGGGTATTCCCGAGGCAAGTCGAAAGTCTAACTACCCTCCTTTAACAAATACTAGCTAATCAATCCATGCCTAGAATCAACACATATCCCATGAAACCAAAAACATAAGTATCCCAAATCCTTACAAACCAAAGATAAATGAGCCAAACCACAAACTGGATTTGAGACAAAAATGGGATTTCCAACTATACAAGTACTAAGATGCAGAGACTCAACTATGGAAGCAGATATAAACAAATGTGAAGCGCTAAAATCAAAAGAGTACTGACAGGATGATCAAAAGAAAACTAAACTTTTTTAACAAAAGCTTTACTACCTCTCTCTCAGGTATGCTGGCGATGAGAGCATGCACTTGCCCTATCCTTAGTTCTTGCCCTTGTCCTTAATTATATGACCAGTTATACCATAATAAAGACACTTCCTCTTGTTTTAGGTTTTACTATTCTTTCCTTCCTTCTTGTCCTGTGATTCTTCCACTTACACCTCTTTCTTTTTACCTTCTTTGTGAACCAAGTCCATATCCATGAGTTCCTCATCCTTGGGTTGTGTTTCTTAGCCAAACTCCCTCATTCTCAACTTTTCCATCCTTGTGTAACTTGTTGACAAGTATCTTGAAATTTGCTTCCATTGCATGGAAAACCCTATAAAGCTCGAAAGAAAATTAGCCGTAGGTGAAACTACTGCGGCTACAGATGGAAATTGGGCGCTTATTTGCCCTTTGACAAGTGTCGTAGTCTCATCAAGCCTATGGAACCATGATGCAATGAGGCTACCTCCCGGAAAGCCGGGAGCCCCGGAGACTCAGGAAAGAAGGAAACAAGGATTCAAACAGAGGATCAAAAGATAGTGCATATGGCTTTGGGAATATGCCTTTAAAACAAAACTTTTCTTTAGAGAGTGCTTCTTTTAAAACTGTTTCGAAAATAATTTTTTTAAACTTTTATCTGCTCCAGTAACCTTCATCTCTGATACCAAGTGAAACACCCCACCTCCGTTAAGGTCACTCACAAAGGGAATGCTTTAACTTTGGTGTAGCATTTTAGGTAAAAGATGCAGATAAATTACAAGATAAACAAATAAAGCAGCGGAAAATAAAGTCATTTTATAAAACAATGTGTTTCAGTCAAGCTTTTACAACAGTTGTCTTAATCATACTTAAAGTAATACATAGAACTTCTGTCTTGATTTAAAAACTTCCAAATATAAAAGAAGCATAAAAACAACAATGATATTCCCCAATAAATCATGAACCAGCCATAGCAGTGGAAGAGAGAGTCCAAAGGAATACATCGACTATCTTCGAGCTTGGAAAGAAAACTGAGCTAAGTGGTAACATTTCCTCCCTGTGAACCTGGGGGGGAGGGGGGAGGAGGAAAACGGAAGAAAAGAGGCGAAACAGAACAAGGTCAGACATAAGTCTGGTAAGTCCAGTGATTTTCAGCATATAAACAGGCAAAAGCATCATGACATGAATAAACTGAATATAAGACAATACCGTGATAACAGTGATAACAAGATAACATAGGATAAGCATAAGGTATGATAAGGAAAGATGAACCGAATGCGCTTCTACTCTTTCTCTGCTTCGCTACCACTTGTTATTCTGATTTCTATATCAATCTCTGCACCACCTAATTAGTGTCCCAACTAGTAATCTGTATAAAATGATAACGTGATCCCAATCCCCATAATTGGGGTAGCCTTCAGGTGTACATCTATCGTGAGGATTCCACCTCAGTCTGCCTAATTGCCATGAACACGTTAGATGTACCTTTACTACCCTATCAATCAGCTCTTTACTTGCATTAATGTTCCATGTGTGTTTCAATCGGCCCTCTCTTGTGTGTAGATACCCTGTTCTGGTCCCACCATAAGGTGTATCAATCCTTATGATAGTGACCCGACACAATTCAAGATGCACAGTGGATAACTACTGGTACCCAGTGCATGCTTTTTCCCACTCCGTAGTACGTGCACACCCGTAAACCGTTGGAACCTACACTGACGTATCCCCTGCCGCTGTTTTGACCGCTTATAATCAGTCCAGTAATCGTGCCCCACCCTGCCTAGTTCAGGGTACCGTGATACATCTATGTGGGTTACTGCTGAAATGGGTCCCCATTACTAGGGTTTCCTATTGGTTAAGTTTGTGGGCCTATATTTACCCACCAACCCGATATTTACTTAACCCTCCCAATGATTCAAGCATGTTTATTTAACGGTTAAGTTTTGTAGGCCTACGTGTACTAATATTACACCTACACGAGATGTACTTAACCCTCCCATCGATTCAAGCATGTTTATTTAACGGTTAAGTTTTGTGGGCCTATACGTACTAATATTACCCACTTACACGATATGTACTTAACCCTCCCATCAATTCAAGTATGTTATTTAACGGTTAAGTTTGTGGGCCTATATGTACTAATATTACCCACCTACACAAGATGTACTTAACCCTCCCATAGATTCAAGCATGTTTATTTAACGGTTAAGTGTTGTCCATTCATGTTAACTTAACCCACCCATTCATCATGTCATGTTGGTTAAGTGTTTCTTATTAACTTAACTCCACGTGTTCATCATGTTGTACTGGTTAAGTATCTTTAATCAATTCAAGATAGCTTAACCCACCTACTTGTCATGTTACTTTGGTTAAGTGTTGCCTTCTTCTGTTGACTTAACCCTACCACAAATCAAGTTATATTGGTTAAGTGTTGCCCTCTTGTTTTAACTTAACCTTACGACAAATCAAGTTATATTGGTTAAGTGTTGCCCTCTTGTTTTAACTTAACCTCACCACAAATCAAGTTATACTGGTTAAGTGTTTCTTATTACTTAACCCTACCCATTCATCATGCTATACTGGTTAAGTGTTTCCCATTAACTTAACCCTAGTCATTCGTGTTATATTGGTTAAGTGTTCTTATTACTTAACCCTAGTCATTTCTTAGCATGTCTTGTTCATTAGCATTAATTGTTTTATTAATGCACCAACCTCTCACATTAGATATGTGTTGTTGTGGTCACTGGATATACCGGGCGGTTCCAGGCAGTTTTACACCACAACTCATTCAAACCTCGGGTTTTTCTTGGGCATGATGCACTAACCTCTCACATCAGATAGGTGTTGTTGTGGTTACTGGATGTGCCGGGCGGTTCCGGGCAGTTTTACACCACAACTCAATCTAACCTCGGGTTAGGCATATTCATCTTTTCACTAATTTACATATTTATAGTTTATATGTAAATTATTCACAATTGTTGTCAATTTCAGATTATGACACATTTTCCATAAATGTCCAAGTCTATATTTATATGCTAATTATCCCAACCAGTCATATTTCAATTCTCAAGTTATGCCCAACAAAGCTAATTGCAAGTTATGGCCCCCCAAATTCAATTTCCAGTTATTACTCAAAATAGGCTACACCTAATCTTCCCAAGTTTGTAATAATAGTCATGCCCCAAAATTACAATATTCATTATACATGGCGTCCCAAATCAATAGTTAGGCCAAATCTAGATTTAATGTTCCAATTTACATTTTACGCCCAATCTAGAATTTAATGCTCAGGTTACCCCAAATTCGCAACAATAACAATTATGCCCAAAACTTGATTTATATGCCAATTTCATACTTTGTTGTTCATGCCAATTCTAGGTTCAATATGTCAAATTTACATATTCATAATTCATGCCAAATTACCCCAATCATGATTCACAGTATAAACTACGCCAAATTATAACCTTTAATTACAGTGCATGCCAATTACCCCAAAATCCCACTTTTAGGCGCGTTCTCATTTAACAGTTATCCCTATCTTACTATAGGTTTTCATGCCTAAGCCATAAATGACTATACACACTAATCTTCTTCTTCCAAATCATAAACTATCATATATATATATATGCCCCAATTTTAGATCTTAAACCACAACATGTACTGTGCCTTTCATATTTACAGTTCAATTTACGCCCCAAATCCCAAGTCACATGTCCAATACTTTATGCCTCAAATCTCAAGTCATATGTTCGATACACTTTATGTTTTGAATATAACATGTGTTATGTCCTCAAATCAGTTACATCTCAATTATGCCCAATTATACACAATTTAAAACTTTTCCCAATTTTAGCGCTAGTCATGTCCAAATCATATATTATGCCCAATTTTAGCGTTGGCCATGTTCAAATCATATATTATACCCAATTTTATTTCCAACGTGCGTTCATCTCTTATGAGATTTGGCTCAAGCTCGCAGTAGCCTGGCTATAAAACAAAATGGAAGAAGGAAAGAAGAGACAAAGAATGGACATAATATTATCAATGAGATAGATCCAATGGATATAGAAAGACAGATAGAAATAGGCATATTCTCAGATTCAGATTTATTACAATGTCAGAATCACAATTAACTTTCACTTCTAAAAGTAATGTGAACTTACAAATTACAGAACGGTCTTGAATTCTGGGATCTGTATTCTGAAACTGAATAGCTCTCCCTTGAAGTAGACCATTTGTTCTTCTAATTTAGATTTGATATGATTCTTAGAAAATAGTTGTTGAAGTCGCTGAATTAGCCTTTGAATCTCTACTTGAATTCTCACTTGATTCTACTTGAGCAGCATAACCCCGTCCTTGGTTTATTTTGATATGAATTAGGGTAGAGTATAGGCATAATGAAGTTATGTAGAGAAAACTGTAGCCTTAGGGGTGTTTATATAGCATAGGGATCAACGAATCTGGTAGAACGGGTGTCCAAATGCAGAAAAATGAACCTGTCCTCCGATCTGGAAATAGAGGGGAGGTCGACCTGGGTCCTGGGCAGGAAATTTCCCGCCCAGCCCGGGTGTGTGATTTGAATTTCGAATTTGAATTTGAATTCGAGCTATTTTAATTTATTTAATTTCCTGAAACTTCTGAGTGTCATAACTTCTTCATATGAAGTCCGATTTATGAAAACTTGGACTCTATTCGAAGCAGAATTTCGAGATGAATGCAATAGCCTAACCCGTTTCCCTTATTTCTTCCCTTAAAAATGAAGTATACTTTGATTTGTTACTTTAATGCTCATAGAAAATATGGGGTGTTACAATTTCTTTCTTCTTGAAGTGCTTGGAAGTGTTGGAAGTAATGCTCAGCTTTATCTCTTTTCCATTATGGCTATTTGGAGTGGGATTATGATATTACTTTTATATACTCTAATAATAAGTTTGTTCAAGATGGATATTTATGTACTTGAATCTAGTATGTGGTTTTGATGTTGTAACCAAACATGTTTTGCTTTTCCACTGCAATGAATAAATTTTGATTTTTCTTAAGTACCATTTTATATATCTGTCTTGTGATATTCTTTTCTATACTCTTATAATACTCCATGAAAGTTAATGCATTCCCTTAGTGAGTGACATTAATGGACGTGGGGTGTTACACGTGGTATCAGAGCTGAAGGTTGCCAGAACAGATACAAGAGTTTGGAAAACCATTTTCAAAAGCATTTTCTGAAATAAGTATTTTCAAAAACATGTTTTAAAGGGAGTATTTTCAAGAGAAAGGTTTATTATGAAAAACATAATCCCCAAGAGCCATATATATATCTTTCGATTCTCTATGTTGAATCTCTCCCTTTTTCCTTTCAGTATGTCTGGAGAACCCGAAATACCCGAGGGCGTACAGATACCAGGCTGGTTCATAAGGTATCTGGAGGCAAGGGCTAATGTCGCAGTCCCAGCAAATGCTCCTCCTCCCCCTCCTCGTGTAGATGCTTTTTCGAAGATATGCAAAGACTTCCGTGTGATGTGCGAAAAACCATTTCATGGGACTGAGACGTTTGTCGAGGCTAGAAATTAGCTCAAGGAAGTGGAGGACTTGTTTGGTATCTTTGAGATAGACGATAGAAGGAAGGTTCAGCTTGCTGCTTGGTTGATGAAGGACAAAGCCTCATTTTGGTGGGAAGTAACTAATGGAGGGCGTGCAGTGGAGACGTGGATGGATTTTAGAAAAAGGTTCGAGTTGAAATTTCTTTCATAAGAAGAGGAGAGTTTATACATGGAGAGGTTCTTGGCTTTGAAATAAGGGAGTTTGTCTATGAAGGAGTACGTTAACAAGTTTAACCAGTTAGCAAGATTTGGTATGGAATTAGTTAACACACCACATAAGAAGGCCTTGAGATTTGCTAAGGGCTTGAACGAACCACTTCACAGATTGGCTATGTGTCACATTCCTATGGGGGCTACCTTCGAGAAACTTGTTGACATGGCGCTGATGCATGAAGAGGAGAAAGGTGATAATGTTCATAAGGCACAGGATAAGAAAAAGGAGAAGGCTGAAGGATCACAGAACAAGAAAGTGGATCCTAAGAAGAGTAGGAAACCCCGAGATAAAAGGAAGTGCCATTTCTGTGGTATACCAGGTCATTTATCTAAAGATTGTAGAAAGAAGAAGGTGAAGAAGACTGGTTGTTTTCAGTGTGGTGAGACAGGACATGTGATCAAGGACTGCCCCAGAAGGCAAGGGCAAGGACAGAGGACAGGATCTACTTCAAGAGGGTAGGTTCATGCTCTCATGGCAATTACGCAAGAGTGAGGTAGAAACATTTCTGTTGAAAGTTTGATTCTCCTTTTCTATCATCCTATACGTACTTTGTTTGATTCTGGCACTTCACATTCGTTTATATCTGCTTTTGTTGTTGAGTCTCTGCACCTATATACTAGTCTAGTTATGGATCCTATTGTAGTCTCAAATCCTATTGGGGGCACGGCTCATCTTCCTATGTTATGTTGGAATTTGAGAATGTATGTGTATGGCGTTGAGTTCGAATGCAACGCTTATGTGCTTGATTTCACGGGCTATGGGTTGATTCTAGGAATGGATTCGCTGGCCAGATATGGTGCCATTCTTGACTATCAAAAGAGGATAGTTAGACTGTTGACTAGTTTGGGTAATACTCTCGATATCTCATGCGACCCTAAGGGTTCTGTTATGCTCAGCTACCTAGAATCTCTTGACACATATATTGATGATTTGCAATCTGTTCGAATAGTCTGTGAGTATGCAGATGTCTTTGAGGAGGTTAGGGGCTTACCTCCAAAACGCGAGATAGATTTCCGTATATACTTGGTGGACAATGCAAAGCCAGTTGCATTGCCTATGTGCTACATGGCTCTAAGAGAAAGGAGGGAGCTTAGTAAGCAAGTGAAAGAGTTGCTTGAGAAAGGGTCCATAAGAAGAAGTATCTCGGAGTGGGGTGCTCCAGTTGTTTTTGCTACGAAGGCTGATGGTTCGCTTAGATTATGCGTGGACTATAGAGAGCTGAATAAGCTCACAAAGAAGAACAAACACCCATTACCGAGGATAGATGACTTGTTCGATCAGTTGGTCAGTGCTTCAGTTTTCTCGCAGTTAGACTTAGCTACATGATTTCATCAGTTGAGGGTGGCTGAGGATAGTATAGATAAGACTGCTTTTAGGACTCCCGACGGTTTCTTTGAGTGGCTCCTCATGCCTTTTGGTTTGACGAATGCACCCGCATATTTCGTAAACTTGATGAGCAGGGTGTTTAGGGAGTTTCTAAACAAGTTCATGGTAGTCTTTGTGGATGATATCTTGATATTATCTAGAAACGAGGAGGAACATACCCTACATCTTAGGGAAGTCTTAGAGACTCTTCGAGCACATCAACTCAAAGCTAAGTTCTCCAAATGTCATTTTTGGAGGAAGGAAGTGAGGTTTCTAGGGCACGTGGTCTCTAAGGAAGGGATAGCAGTGGATCCCGCGAAGGTGGTAGCAATCCAAGACCGGAAGATTCCTAGGAATGCAACGGAAGTAAGAAGTTTTCTTGGTTTGGCGGGCTACTATAGAAAGTTCATCAAGGACTTTGCTAAGATATCAGCCCCACTTATATGGTTGATGAAAAAGAATTTGACCTTTTCTTGGGATGTTGACTGTGACTATGCTTTCCAACATTTGAAAAGGGCTTTGAGGACAGCTCCAGTTTTAGTTTTACTGGATGGGAGTAAACTGTTCACAGTGTATACGGATGCTTGTGGGACAGGGCTTGGCGCAGTTTTGGTGCAAGAGGGAAGGGTAATATGCTATGGTGGAAGGCAGTTGAAAGTCCATGAGAAGAATTACCTTACCCACGACTTAGATTTAGTTGCTATAGTTTGTGCACTTAAGTATTGGCGCCATTACTTGCTTCGTGAGAGGTTTGAGTAGTATACAGACCATAAGTCATTTAAATACTTGTTCTCTCAAGAAGATCTAAACTTAAGGCAACAAAGGTGGATGGAGTTTTTAGCATCCTACGAATTTGAGAATGCATATACCCCTGGCAAGGGTAACGTTGTAGTGGACGCCTTGAGTAGAAAGAAGTTGACTTTGAGTACTTTGTTTGTCGAGCGGTAGAACTTAGAGTATATCTCTACCTTGGACTTTAGACCCTCTATTGATTATGTACCTGTTTTGTTGGAATCGTTAGAGGTGCGACCTACACTTTTGGGACAGATAGGTGTGGCACAGCGAGATGACTCACAGTTGAGCTCATAATAGGGGAGTCTTCGAGCCATCTTAGTAGGTATACTATAGATGAGAAAGGTTGGTTGCGTAGGGATGGGAGACTTTGTGTATCTCGAGACGAGAGTTTGAGAAAGACAATCCTTGAAGAAGCACATCGTTCTAAGTTAACCATACACCCCGGTGGAGACAAGATGTATAGGGACATGAAGCAAGTTTTCTTTTGGGCTAGAATGAAGAAGGATGTGGCTGAGTTCGTTTCTAGATGCTTAGTGTGCCAGTAAGTCAAGGCTGAGCAAAAGAATCCTGGTGGTTTTCTTCACCTTTTAGAGGTTCCACGGTGGAAATGGGAAAGTGTTTCCATGGATTTCGTCGATGGCTTGCCGAGGTCAAGGAAGGGTAATACAGGGATTTGGGTAGCAGTGGATAGGCTTACCAAGAGCGCCCATTTCATTCCCAATAAGAGTAAAAGAACAGCGGCATGGTTAGCATCTGTTTATCTCTGATAGATAGTTCATCTGCACAGCATACCTTCTAGTATTGTGAGCGATCGAGATCCCATTTTCACTAGTGAGTTTTGGAAGAGCTTGCAAGAGGCAGTAGGAACGCAATTGTGTTTGAGTACCGCTTATCACCGTCATACGGACGGCTAGACAGAAAGAGTGAATCGGATTCTAGAAGATCTTTTGAGGTTATGCATCTTGGACTTTGGAGGAACATCTTCCATTCGAAGAGTTCGCCTACAACAGCAGCTATCAGACTAGTATTGGCATGGGCTCTATATGGACGAGTCACCTACTTTTTGGTGGGAATTTACGGATAAGATTTTGCTTGGGCCCGAGATGATTAGGGAAACTTCAGAGGAGATAAACTTGATTCGAAGACGCATGAAGACAGCACAGGACCGACAAAAGTCATATGCGGATAAGAGAAGGACCGATCTTGAGTTCAATGTTGGAGACATGATCTTTATTATAGTATCACCATTGAGGAATGTAGTTCGCTTTGGAGCTGTAGGGAAATTGGCACCAAGGTTCGTAGGGCCATTCCTTATTACAGAGCGAATTGGACAGATGGCCTATAGAGTGAAGTTTCCCGAGAAGCTTAGTGGTGTGCATGACGTGTTTCATGTGTCGCATTTTAGGGAGTGTTTACATGATACTACGGAAGTAGTAGAGCCGAGCATGCTTAGAGAAGTGGAAGTAGAGCGAGATGCCATGATTAGACGAGCTCCTACATGCATACCTGGATCGGAGGTTAAGAAGTTACACAACCGAGAGGTCAAGTTGGTTAAAGTCCAACGGGGAGATGATCAAGGAGACGCGACTTGGGAAACAAAAGATAAGATACGTGCATCGTACCCTTTCCTTTTTGAGGGTATGTTCTTAACTTCTCCTTTTTCTACCGCTTTGTTTATACTTGCTCTATCGTTTAGTCTGTCCTCTCGAATATATCTTCGATCATTAGGTAGAAAATCTTATGGTTGTAAACATGTGTTTGAAACATTTTATGTTTAGTGGATGCAAGTGGTTACTAGTGGTTGCTCGTGGATGCATTTACACACACTTTAGGCACTAAGATCAGCTCAGTCACTTTCACATTGCATATTGCATATATTTGTTTATTGATTGAAATTTGATGTGTTATCATGTGGATGTTGCATTTAAGTGAATGATTATGCACTCATATAGAAGTTATAAAGTGCATTAGGAATAATTGCATACATGTTGGACTCATGGCCACTGGAATAATTCGCATTAAGGAGGTCAACTGAACCAGTAGACCGCCTGGTCTTTGCATTAGATAAGGAACATATTCACACACTTTTGCATATGTTCATATAGCATTAGAAATCTTTTAAGGAAAATGGATGCTGGTGGATGATGGATGATTGGATGGTAGGATACATTCTTCTTAACTTAGAGATTTCGGGGACGAAATCCTTTAAGGAGGAGAGAATGTAACACCCCGTAATTTTATAATATTAAAATTGAAAAATTAAAGAATACGTAATTTTTATAATAAGAATTAAAGGAAACGGTTTATGCCATTGCGTTCGTCTCGAAATTCTGCTTGAGATAGAGTTCGAGTTTGCGTAAAACGGATGCAGTATGAAGAAGTTATGAAGCTTAGAAGATTTCAGTTTAATTCAGAATTAAAATAATAATTTAAAATAAATTCGAAAATTAAAATTTACGAAATCTGGGTGAGCAGGAAATCTCCCGCTCTAAGGTGTCGACCCCCCAAGGGGAGTCGACACAGGTGTCGACCCCCCTAGGGGAGTCGACATAGGTGTCGTCCCCCTATAGGGGTGTCGACCCCTGTCGGCCCAGATCTGGCCGACGTGTTTTCGAAGCCGATGGCTGACGTGGCCTTCTCTGGTTGGCTGAGTGACGTGTATTTCTGGTTTGGATGGTTCTGATGGCTCCTAAACTAATCTAAAGGCCCTAATACACGTAGAACATCTGTAAAAGAGCCCTAAACCTAACCCTAATTTCATTACACAAATCTATGGCGCCTCCATGCTACCTCAACCTAAACTAAAACTAGTCTCTCTTTTTCAACAAATCAAAGTAAAGGAATTGGGTAAAGGGGAACGGATCTACAACAACAACAATGCCTAATTCTCTTCCTTAGTCCAATCTTTGTGAGTTCATTGATTATTTTTAGATTAAAATAATGCTAAAGCAATTCTAACATGTTGTAAATTGGATTTGGGAATTAAACATGATAATAAGATTGGATCTCATTAATTATATCTTAGCCTACACATCAGATTAGTGATTCTTATATGTCATTAGCCTATACATCAGATATGTGATTCTTATATGCCCATATTGATATTATCATCAGTTTTATCAGTTTTATCTTTATGATCAGTTCATACATACGCCTATTTTATTGTTATTATTATGCATGTTCTTTATCTTGCCCTTTCCTCTTTCCCTTTTTGATTTTTATAGCCGGGCTACTTCGAGCCTGGGCCAAATCTCGTAAGAGCTGAACGTACGAACGATAATTTAGGGGACATTGGGAAACTCGGCATAATATAATTGTTTTGATTTTAACATGACAAATGTTAAATTTGGCATAATATATGTTGGGTTGATTTGGGCATGACAAATTTTAAATTTGGGGGCATGATATGAAACTGAGGATTTTGGGTAATTGACATAATTAGCCTGAAATTGGCATAAATGGCAAATGAATAAATTGGCTAAGATAAGCATGCTGAGACACAAGGTTAGACTCCGTTTGCGGTAGAAGCCTTCCCGAAACCAACTGGCCTAATCAGCAACCGCAAATGGTCAGTCTAATGTGAGAGGTCGTAAGCATAACTAAAAGATGCTTAGACACGAGGTTAGGTCTGGCTTATGGCAGAAGTCTGCCCAGAACCGCTCGGCACATCCAGCAGCTACAAGCAATCGACCTAATGAGAGAGGTATGTGCATCAGTAACTAATTAATGTTGACCAGAGATGAATATGATACCCAAAACATCTTAGGTGGGTGGGGTTAAGTTAACCTGTGTAAGATGACAACTTAACCAATATTACATGAACAAAGTGGATAGGGTTAAGGCCAGCTTAACCAATAACACATATTGATTTGATAAGTGGATGGGGTTAAGTCAACTGGGCGGATAGACAACACTTAACCAATATAAGTCGGGTTAGGATAAACCCTGGGAAAAACCCTAGTAGCGGTAGGGACCCTTTCCAGACAGTAAACCAATTAGAGGGATCGGTAACCCTGAGCTTGGCAGGGTTAGGGCACGCTTACTGGGCTGATTATAAGCGGTCAAATAGGAGCGAGGGTGTAGCAGTGCAGGTTCCGATGGGTTCATTAAGCGTGCAAAAAAGGTGTTCCCGGCATTGGAAGATTTAGCCACTGTACACTAGTAGGTATAAAGTTGTGCAACAAAGGGTTGTCACTTAGGGAGAGATACACCCTAAGCAGGGACCCGCACAGGTATCTACAAGTTAGAAGCCGATCGATTAGGGGTAGTGTGGGGACATCTAGTATCTATTATGGGCATGTAGGCTGTCAAGGATTGTATGGGGTTGGATACCTCTTACTAGATGTTACGCCTGAGGGCTACCAATTGCGGGATTGGGATCATTTCGATAAGAATTAGTAGTATGTGGTGCAGAGAATTAAATTAAGTAAGAAATCTGGGAAGCGCACTAGACATTCCGTTATATTCATCCTATTATCCTGCTTTACGTTATGTCATGGTTATATCTCTCATCCAGTTTATTCCTATCATAATGCTTTACTTATTTTCATGCTGAAAATAACTGGACTCACCAAACTTTATGTCTGACCTTTTTTGTTTCGCCTCTTTTCTTTCCTTCCCCCCCCCCCCTGTAACACCCCACCTCCATTAAGGTCACTCACAAAGGGAATGCCTTAACTTCAGTGGAACGTTTTTGATAAACAGACACAGAATATCACAAGACAGATATAAAAATTTTGCAGCGAAAAATAAACAACTTTATTAAATCACCAAAACATTTTTTACATAATACCATGAGTCATAAAACCATTACAACAAAACACTTCTGTCTTATATTATCATAGTACATAAGTATTTAAAAGAAAACATCATTCCCCATATTAAAGAGTAGGCCATATAACAGACAGAGACTCGAGCCATACTTCAGAAGTAGCTCCTAGAAGATGATATCCAAATCCTGACTAAACCTGGGTGTTTCCTCCCTGAGAACCTGGGGGGAACGGAAGAAAAGAGGCGAAACAAACTAGGTCAGACATATGTCTGGTGAGTCCAGTAACTTTTAGCTAGTAAATAAATAAAGGTAAACATGATATGCATACAAAATGGATAAGAGGATTCACAGTACAGATGACAGGTATGACATGACAAGTAAGGTAAGATGTATGCTTCACTACAAACTACTCTGCACTATTGCTAGTTAAAGCAAGATACGATAATCCCTTCCGCTAATGATAACGATGGTGGTAGTTTCGTGTATTCCTAGCTGCAGCCATAGGTGCTGCCTGCTCCTATCTCAACTAGTCGTACCCACTACCCTCCTACTATAAATTGGTAGACTTAGGGCATATGTCCGGATATACCCTAATTATTATCATAATCAATCGGCTCCCTACTCCGTAGATATCCTGTGCTGGTCCCACAACTAGGGGGTATCACTTCCCTAAAGTGGCAACCTAAGGTGTGCACAGTTATACCTACTGGTGTCACGGTCGTCCTGTCCCCCTCTGCCCAGCCCATGCACGCACATGTCCCTGGTCGGTTTGCGCCGCCCACACCATCCGTCTCGTTTTGGATCTCTTACAATCAATCAGTAAGCGTGCCCCTTCCCCTCATAGTACGGAGACCTTTACTTTGATACCCCTCCGGGTTACTGACTGAAATGGGTCCCACACAACATGATACAAGCTCGCCCCATGTCTTGTATCCCCACTAGGTTTTCTACTGACTATGTATACCCTAAGGTGTCTTTAATTACATAGCCCTCAATCAGTTATGCGTACCTATAGGTGTCTTTAATACATAACCCCTATTCTACCTATCGGTTATGCGTACCTATAGGTGTCTTTAATACATAACTCTATCTATTCCCATTAGTTATGCGTACCCCTAAGGATGTCTTTAATACGTAACTCTATTTATCCCCATTAGTTATGCGTACCCCTAAGGGTGTCTTTAATACATAACTTTACTATTCTTGCCCCGATTATGTATACCATTAGGTGTCTTTAATTACATAACCCTTTTTATCTGATTAAGTTTGTGGGCCTATATATACTAATATTACCCACCTACCCTTCAGTTGTACTTAACCCGCCTACTGATTTAATCCTGTTTATTTAATGGTTAAGTTTGTGGGCCTATATATATTAATATTACCCACCTATCCATTAGTTCTACTTAATCCACCCACAATGCAATTCGTTTTACTTAACCCTAACTTATGTCTATCATCATACAGTCCATATGTATTAAGTTAGGTTAAGTAGTCTTTAATCAACATTAATTAATTATTGAAATATCTAATCGTATTTCACATGCCACCCCAGGCACCCACTTAATTCCACATGCCACCTAAGGCACCCGCTTAACCCCCTCATGTCCCACTACATGCTTATCTGGTTAAGTGTTTCTTAATTCATTAAGGCCGTAACCTTATAAAGACCTCTCACATTAGACTGGCATTTGTGGCAGCTGGATTTGTCGGGTGGGTCCGGGCAGTCTTACACCACAAAAGAGCCTAACCTCGTGTCTTTACAACTGTTACTTATTTAATTTATGCCTAAGACCTCCCACATTAGACTGGCATTTGTGGCAGCTGGATTTGCGGGCGGGTCCGGGCAGTCTTGCACCACAAAAGAGCCTAACTTTGTGTCTTAGACGATTAATTACTCCTAATTAATCATCCCCCAATTTGAGTTACTTTCCCTATTCAAATTATCAATTAATTCCAAATTTCACTATGGCCATAATTGACTCAATTATGTCCATCTATTTATGGTATGAAAAATCATACCGATTTCATCACAAATTTATTTTATGTCAATTCTCAATATTAAATCTTCAGGCTTTAATTGCTTAAACATTCCTTTTTTGATTAATTAAGGTAATTAATCCTTTCCTTTTCATAGGTGTCAATACCTATCTTATTAACAATTTGGATTTCTTATCCATAAATCGTTATAGTCAAATTATACCATTTTTACCCACTTTTACCCATGTCATAATAGGTAATTATTTATATGTTTCCCTACCAGAATCATGTATCCAATTTACATAATCACTATGTAAATTATGCCTATTACAAATTCCCCTTTTTCCCCGCTTCTTAACTAGCGCAACCGTTTATGTTTTTGGCGTCATCGAGGCTACAAAGTATTCTCGCCATAACAATAAAATAAAGGGAATGTCAAGGTGATCATTTTTAGTACAATTTTTGGTATAAGCATGACAACGAGAGGAAATGAAATGATAACTTAGCATATAATTATGATTCACCACATAATTAACAACTTGCATGGATTCATAGCAACTTGCATAGGTTCATGAATTAAAACATAATTAACAACTAACATAGGTTCATGATTCTCAACATAATCAACAACTTATATGGGTTCATGATTCACAACTTGCATGATCCATAACATAACTTCTTGCATAGGTGACTTACATAGGTTCATGATCCACAACATAACAACTAGCATAGGTTCATGAATCAACAACTTATCAACTTGCATAGGTTCATTGTTCATACCATAACAACTAGCATAGATTCATGATTTAACAAAGCAACAACTTGCATAGGTAACTTGCATAGGTTCATGATTCATAGCATAACAACTAGCATATATTCTTGAATTAACAACGCAACAACTTGCATAGGTAACTTGCATAGGTTCATGATTCATAACATAACAACTAGCATAGATTCATGAATTAACAACGCAACAACTTGCATAGGTTCATAGTTTCTCAATATAATAACTTGCATAACTTCATGATTCACAAAAATAATAAACTTGCATCATGTCATGATTCACAACAATAATGAACTTGCATAACTACAAACAACATATACCGAAATCATAGTCTACCACGATTCACTTTTATTTATTTAAACCTAAAAGTGACTAGAACTCAACAAATAAGGGGTCTTGAGTTCTGGGTTCTGAATTCTGTAATTGATTAGCGTTCCCTTGTTGTAGAGAATTACGTTGTTGTAGTTTTAGGCTTGATTAGAATTGAATTGTTGTCTTTAACTTTCTTCTAGTTGGTGGCGGCTACTCTAGGGTTTGGAGTGACAACATGACGGCTACTGATCTAATTTTTTATTTGATTCTAGGGTTTGAGTCTATGGGTCTTTTTATAGAGCTTTGAATTAGTTTAAGCCGTCAGATCACTCTAGGATCCATCTAGGCCTTAGAAACCAAGAAATGATGTCAACAGACCAACCAGAAATCGCCACCTAAGCCCTAAAACATAAAATTTCGTCATAGACCATTTACGGCCGACGGGACCAATTCCAAACCTCCTGAGTCGACCCATAAAATAGGTCGGTTTGGTGTTTTGCCTTCCCGCTTCCGCTGTTTTGAATTTTTTTCTTAAATTTTAGGTTGAACTTTATTTTATTTTTTTATAAATATATATATATATATATATATATTTCTATCTTCCTAATTAACCATTTTCACACTATTTTTGAATCGCGTTCACACTAAGCCTGTTTTTAGCCATTCCCTTAAAACAAAAATATGGCGTTGGCGGGGATCGAACTCTGTACCTCTTGTATGAAAGTCACATGTTCCAACCAAATGAGCTACTAAGTCTTTTTCTTACAAACCTTATAACAATGCTAAACATTTATTCTTTAATTTAGTTAATTCGATTATTCAAAAATCCGGGGTGTTACATTCTCCCCTCCTTAAAGGATTTCGCCCCCGAAATCTCCAAGTTAAGGAGAATGCATATCCTAACATCCAAACAACCATCTACTCAACCATCAAACGCAGGCATTCATTGTCCTTATAGAATTTCTAATGTTGTATGAACATATGCAAAAAGTGCGTGTATATGTTCCTTATCTAATGCAAAATCAGGCGGTCTACTGATTTAGTTGACCTCCTTAATGCAAACCATGATAGTGACATGCATCCATTATGTATGCGAAAGAACCCTATCGATACATATTATTTCCACATGTGTGCACAACCATTCACCAAAATGCAACATCCATATGATAGCACAACGATTATACATCTATTAACCTAAATATGCACACACATTTATATGCAATATGAAAGTGATTTGAGCCGATCTAGTGCCTAATGTGTGTGTAAATGCATCCACGAGCAACCACTAGCAAACACTTGCATCCACTTGCAACATCAAACATAACATGTCCCAAGCACATGTTTACATCCATGGATTTCCTATCTAAAGGTCGAAAATTCGGTTATTCTCCTAATCGATGTCAAATAGGAACAGAGCTTTTGTTTTAGTTATATCATTTGTTTGTATCCCATCAATTCCCTAAGTCTCAGCCTCGAAGACCGAAATCAACATCAGACTGACACCCAAAGAATTACCCCCATTAAACAATGTCAAAACTTGCGATCTACTCCATGGTTCGAGTAGAAACCCATATCCTTCATAAATATTCAGATACTTACAGACTACTGGTACAGATGATACTTACAGACTACTGGTACAAATCAGATTACAGAATGATTCTCAGAAAGCTAAGCATAAAACACCCTTGTGGATCATAAGAAACTTTGGGGTCTTCCCATGACAAATTAGAAACTTAACGACCCTCCTCTCAAAATCTAGAACGACCCTCTACATAGAAAGCTGGTCCATTTAGATCCAAACCATAGCTCATAAACTTGAGCACACAAATGTCACATTCAAATATATATTTTTGACGCCTAACACAGACAATTTCAACCCCTTACAAATCACAAATAAATAAGCCGAACCACCAAAGGGGTTGGAAACAACTAAGGGATCGGAAACAAGACTAGTACTAAAGTGTAGAGTCTCAATGCCAGAATCCAAAAGAGTCTTAACTTCATAATCAAATAAGGAAATTAAACCTTCTACATAAATTTTCCTATCCCTATCCTATCCATCAGCCACGAGAGCATCCGCCTATCCTATCAAAGGAAGAGATTTTAGACAAAGGACCGAAGGATACTACATATGGCTTTTCGGGGAAGGTTTTTCAAAACAGGCTTTCCTTCTTGAAAATACTTTCTTTTAAAACCTTTTTTTTTAAAATGTTTTCAAAACTTTTATCTAATCTGGTAACCTTCAGCTCTGATAACAAGTGTAACACCCCACCTCCATTATGGTCACTCACAAAGGGAATGCCTTAACTTCAGTGGAGCGTTTTTGATAAACAGACACAGAATATCACAAGACAGATATAAAAATTTTGCAGCGAAAAATAAACAACTTTATTAAATCACCAAAACATTTTGTTACATAATACCATGAGTCATAAAACCATTACAACAAAACACTTCTGTCTTATATTATTAGAGTACATAAGTATTTAAAAGAAAACACCATTCCCCATATTAAAGAGCAGGCCATATAACAGACAGCGACTCGAGCCATACTTCAGAAGTAGCTCCTAGAAGATGATATCCAAATCCTGACTAAACCTGGGTGTTTCCTCCCTGAGAACCTAGGGGGGAAAACGGAAGAAAAGATGCGAAACAAACTTGGTCAGACATACGTCTGGTGAGTCCAGTAACTTTTAGCCAGTAAATAAATAAAGGTAAACATGATAGGCATACAAAGTGGATAAGAGGATTCACGGTACAGATGACAGGTATGACAGGACAAGTAAGGTAAGGTGTATGCTTCACTACAAACTACTCTGCACTATTACCAGTTAAATCAAGATAGGAAAATCCCTTCCGCTAATGATAACGATAGGGGTAGTTTCGTGTATTCCTAGCTGCTGCCATAGGTGCCGCCTGCTCCTATCTCAACTAGTCGTACCCACTACCCTCCTACTATAAATTGGTAGACTTAGGGCATATGTCCGGATATACCCTAATTACTACCCTAATCGATCGGCTCCCTACTCCGTAGATATCCTGTGTTGGTCCCACAACTAGGGGGTATCACTTCCCTCAAGTGGCAACCTAAGGTGTGCACAGTTATACCTACTAGTGTCACGTTCGTCTTGTCCCCCTCTGCCCGGCCCATGCACGCACATGTCCCCGGTCGGTTTGCGCCGCCCACACCATCCGTCTCGTTTTGGATCTCTTACAATCAATCAGTAAGCATGCCCCTTCCCCGCGTAGTACGGAGACCTTTACTTTGATACCCCTCCGGGTTACTGACTGAAATGGGTCCCACACAACATGATACAGGCTCCCCCCTATGTCTTGTATCCCCACTAGGTTTTCTACTGACTATGTATACCCTAAGGTGTCTTTAATTACATAGCCCTCAATCAGTTATGCGTACCTATAGGTGTCTTTAATACATAACCCCTATTCTACCTATCGGTTATTCATACCTATAGGTGTCTTTAATACATAACTCTATTTATTCCCATTAGTTATGGGTGTCTCTAATACATAACTCTATCTATCCCCATTAGTTATGCGTACCTCTAAGGGTGTCTTTAATACATAACTTTACTATTCTTGCCTCGATTATGTATACCATTAGGTGTCTTTAATTACATAACCCTTTTTATCCGGTTAAGTTTGTGGGCCTATATATACTATTATTACCCACCTACCCTTCAGTTGTACTTAACCCGCCTACTGATTTAATCCTGTTTATTTAATGGTTAAGTTTGTGGGCCTATATATATTAATATTACCCACCTACCCATTAGTTGTACTTAACCCACCCACAATGCAATTCGTTTTATTTAACCCTAACTTATGTCTATCATCATACAGTCCATATGTATTAAGTTAGGTTAAGTAGTCTTTAATCAGTATTAATTAATTATTGAAATATCTAATCGTATTTCACATCCCACCCCAGGTACCCACTTAATTCCACATGCCACCCAAGGCACCCACTTAACCCCCTCATGTCCCACTACATGCTTATCTGGTTAAGTGTTTCTTAATTAATTAAGGTCGTAACCTTATAAAGACCTCTCACATTAGATTGGCATTTGTGGCAGCTGGATTTGCTGGGCGGGTCCGAGCATTCTTACACCACAAAAGAGCCTAACCTCGTGTCTTTACAACTGTTACGTATTTAATTTATGCCTAAGACCTCCCACATTAGACTGGCATTTGTGGCAACTGGATTTGCCGGGCGGGTCCGGGCAGTCTTACACCACAAAAGAGCCTAACCTCGTGTCTTAGACAATTAATTACTCCTATTTAATCATCCCCCAATTTGACTTACTTTCCCTATTCAAATTATCAATTTATTCCAAATTTCACTATGGCCATAATTGACTCAATTATGTCCATCTATTTATGGTATGAAAAATCATACCGATTTCATCACAAATTTATTTTATGCCAATTCTCAATATTAAATCTTCAGACTTTGATTGCTTAAACATTCCTCTTTTGATTAATTAATTTAATTAATTAATCCTTTCGTTTTCATAGGTGTCAATACATATCTTATTAACAATTTGGATTTCTTATCCATAAATGGTTATAGTCAAATTATACCATTTTTACCCACTTTTACCCATGTCATAATAGGTAATTATTTATATGTTTCCCTACCAGAATCATGTGTCCAATTTACAAAATCACTATGTAAATTATGCCTATTACAAATTCCCCTTTTTTCCCCGCTTCTTAACTAGTGCAACCGTTTGCGTTTTTGGCATCATCGAGGCTACAAAGTAGTCTCGCCATAACAATAAAATAAAGGGAATGTCAAGGTGATCATTTTCAGTACAATTTTTGGCATAAGCGTGACAACTAGGGGAAATGACATGATAACTTTGCATATAATTATGATTCACCACATAATAAACAACTTGCATGGATTCATAGCAACTTGCATAGGTTCATGAATTAAAACATAATTAACAACTAACATAGGTTCATGATTCTCAACATAATCAACAACTTATATCGGTTCATGATTCACAACTTGCATGATCCATAACATAACTTCGTGCGTAGGTGACTTACATAGGTCCATGATCCACAACATAACAACTAGCATAGGTTCATGAATCAACAACTTATCAACTTGCATAGGTTCATGGTTCATAACATAACGACTAGCATAGATTCATGAATTAACAATGCAACAACTTGCATAGGTAACTTGCATAGGTTCATGATTCATAGCATAACAACTAGCATAGATTCATGAATTAACAACGCAACAAATTGCATAGGTTCATGATTCATAACATAACAACTAGCATAGATTCATGAATTAACAATGCAACAACTTGCATAGGTTCATAGTTTCTCAATATAATAACTTGCATAACTTCATGATTTACAACAATAATAAACTTGCATCATATCATGATTCACAACAATAATGAACTTGCATAACTACAAACAACATATACCGAAATCATAGTCTACCACGATTCACTTTTATTTATTTAAACCTAAAAGTGACTAGAACTCACCGAATAAGGGTTCTTGAGTTCTGGGTTCTGAATTCTGTAATTGATTAGCGTTCCCTTGTTGCAGACAATTACGTTGTTGTAGTTTTAGGCTTGATTATAATTGAATTGTTGTCTTTAACTTTCTTCTAGTTGGTGGCGGCTACTCTAGGGTTTGGAGTGACAACATGACGGCTACTGATCTAATTTTTGATTTGATTCTAGGGTTTGAGTCTATGGGTCTTTTTATAGAGCTTTGAATTAGCTTAAGCCATCGGATCACTCTAGGATCCATCTACGCCTTAGAAACCAAGAAATGATGTCAACAGACCAACCAGAAATCGCCACCTAAGCTCTAAAACATAAAATTTCGTCACAGACCATTTAGGGCCGACGGGACCAATTCCAAACCTCCTGAGTCGACCCTAGGGTCGACCCGAGACCCGCTGGGTCGACCCATAAAATAGGTCGGTTTGGTGTTTTGCCTTCCCGCCTCCACTATTTTGATTTTTTTTGCTTAAATTTTAGGTTGAATTTTATTTTATTTTGCATAAATATATCTATATATATTTCTATCTTCCTAATTAACCATTTTCACACTAAACTACTTTTTGAACCGCGTTCACACTAAGCCGCTTTTTAGCCATTCCCCTAAAACAAAAATATGGCGTTGGCGGGGATTGAACTCTGTACCTCTTGCATGCAAGTCACATGTTCCAACCAAATGAGCTACTAAGTCTTTTGCTTACAAACCTTAGAACAATACTAAACATTTATTCTTTAATTTAGTTAATTCGATTATTCAAAAATCCGGGGTGTTACACACCCCCCCCAAGGTCCTCAGGGTGGGATTAGCGGAGCTTGACTTGGATTTCTTTCTACTTAAAGTGCTTGGAAGTGTTGAAAGTAATGCTCAGCTTTATCTCTTTTCCATTATGGCTATTTGGAGTGGGGTTATGATTTTACTTTTATGTACTTTGATAATAAGTTCGTTCAAGATGGATATTTATGAACTTGACTCTAGTATGTGGTTTTGATGTTATAACCAAACATGTTTTGCTTTTTCGCTGTAATGAATAAATTTTGAATTTTCTTAAGTACCATTTTATATATCTGTCTTGTGATATTCTGTTCTATACTCTTAAAATACTCCATGAAAATTAATGCATTCCCTTAGTGAGTGACATTAATGGACGTGGGGTGTAACAAAATGTTTGATCATGTTTTTCATCAAATTCAAGTCGGTTTCCTTTGATCTACATATGGTAAGTCCATTTTCAAATGTATCTCCATAGGATCTAATTTAGCAACTTAAAACCAGTAATTTCTATGCTATTTCATATGTTTATGCAAGTTAGATCCATAATTATGTTCTATGTTCATTTATCATGATTTTGGTGTAAATTGTGTAATTTTGGTAGAAACCGTCATATTCATGTTGTTAATGATTTCATACCATGTTTATGGTTGAGATTGATGAGTTGGATGAATAGATTTCGTCGAGATAGTCGATTGGCGAAGTTTTGGTCGAAATTGGACTTGGATTGGTCTGATGCAGATTTTGGGTCGGCCTTTTTCTGGTTGGTTGGTCGAGCAGGTAAGACAGGGTAGTACAATTATAGTACAGTTGCTAGTACACATCATTGGGTCGGTCGGCCTTGATACTGGGTCGGTCGGTCGGATCTGGTCGGTCCGAAATGATCGGGTCGGTCGAGTAAGCATGGATCATGGTTGGTCGCGCTCCAGAATTTGGGTCGGCCGGTCTTTGTGGAAGAACCGGGTCGGTCATGCTCAAGAGTTTTGGGATCGGTCACCAGATGAAGTGGGTCGGTCGGATGGAAGTAGGTTGGTTCGGCCCGAAGTGGTTAGGTCGTGTTGTGAAGCGAGTAGGTCGGTCGGTCATGTCTTCTGATCTGGTCGGTCGGTCACAGTCTGGTCAGTCGCATAAGGCCATTTTCTAAAATATTACATTTTTCAGGTACGACCCAGATTTGAACAAAAGATCTTGAAAAAAATTTCGTAGGCAACCCCCCGAACCCTAGCCACGGCGTAGTGATGTTGTGACTTCGAAGTAATTCAAGTGGGAATATTCGAAGTGTTGTATGTGTTCGTTGATCAGTGTAGGATAAGGAATGAGGTGGAAACTCAAAGGTCGTGAGTTGGTAGATAATGGTTGCTTGAGAAGGTTGCTAGAGTTATGAAAATTTGTCGGGTTAGATGACTAGAGATACGAAGGCCGAGAGATTATCATTGTCGTAAGTTCTAGTAGGCTCAAAGCAGGGGTACAATGGGGGCACCCAAAAGACTGGAAGGTTGCTGGTCGAGTACCTTGGATATCGTTAAAAGGTTTAATTGTCAGGGTTGGACTTACATATGTATCGTTGAAAGACGCATATTGAATTCGATTAGGATGGTTTATGTGAGATACATATAATCTGGATGCTATGAGTGCTGGTGGAGTTTGCTTCTGATTTCCATGAATGAATGGTTGTTCTGGTTTCCATGAATGAATGGGTGAAGTGTTTGATGTAAAGGCTATCACTGTCCGATGTAGGGTAGACGGGGTTGAGTTCTCTAGTGTTGTGGGTAGATTAGTATGTTTATCTATCCATTTTCATATACGTTATTGTTGATGTTTGTTAGCTGTTTTATCGCTCACTAAGACTGTTGTCTGACTCAAGGTTTTATGTTCCCCTCTTATTAGCTTGGGTTATTCATCCAGTTGTGGATGGGCAGACTAGGTGGCAGGTGATAGCTTAGTGAGGACGATGTTGCAATTTAGAGACAAGCAAGAGGCTGGCGTATTATCTTACTTACTATCTAGTATTTCTATTTCCGCTGTTTGAGTTGCTCTCTGAGTGTCGTAGTGAGGCTTCATGTACGGACTTTGATATTCCCATGATGTATGGCTAACCTTTAGGATGTTGTGAAAGTTTTCAAAAGTTTGCTATATGATGCTCCTCTATTTCTACATGTTGTATATGTTCTATTATATTTTATCCTTGCGTTGTGAGTTCTACGACAGGTTCAGATGTTGTTGTTTACCTATGATGATCATCCACAGTTGCCTAGCACACCTTTCAGCGCATTATTCCTCTTGTTTAATGCAGGTGTTGTGGGCAGTCGTCACAAATACCCTTTCGATGGCCAGAAGCTGTGCACGGTATGCTATCGCAGTTGATTACTTTACCAAGTGGGCCAAATCTGAGCCTCTTACTACAATTACTACCAAGAAGGTGATCAACTTCGTCTTCGGCAACATCATTTGTCGGTTTGGAGTCCCTCAGCCTATCATTTCCGATAACGGGACCCAATCCGAGAGTGATGAGTTCAAAACCTTCTACCGACGACACAACATTAAGAAGAAATTCTCGGTTGTAGCTCATCCTCAAGCTAATAGGAAATTCAAAGTTGTCAACCAAGTGATCAAGTCCATCATCAAGAAGCGTCTTGAAAAGGCCAGATGCTTAGATGAATTCCCTCTAGCTTTATGGGCTTATCGGACTACTCATAAATTAGCGACCTTTCATACTCCATTCGCTCTCTCCTATGGATCCGAAGTCGTCATTCCCATTGAGCTCAAGCTCAATCTCATTGAGTCACTTACTGTGATTCGGATACCAACCAAGATCTTCCTTTGGAATTACTTGACTTACTAGAAGAAAAAAGAGATGAAGATGAACTAAGAGCCATTGCTCAATGACAACGAGTCGCCCGTTACTTTAACTCCAAAGCCCGTCCAAAGAACTTTGACATTGGCGATCTCGTCCTGAATCAGATCTTTCTCACACCGACCAGTTTTGGTCCTCGTTGGGAAGATTCGTACGCCATTCAATGGAGGCTTGGAGACGGAACCTTCAAGTTAACGACCGTTGATGGCGATGAACTACCAAGAGCATGGAACAACGAACACCTCCGCTGCTACTTCACTTAATATAGTGTGCAGATTTACTGCTTTCCACTAATGTTTTGTTTTAAAAAATTTAAGGCAATGCAAAGTAAAGGCCAATACTGCTAAAGTTACCAATAAAGAAAGCTTCAAATGTCCATGTGTTTGGTGTATTTTTTCTGCGTCGTATGTTTGATCAACTATCACAACTGACTTGCATAAACAAGCGCACAACACTAGATCGGCGCCTTAAAGCTTGTAATCGATTCTCTAACTTGAGCTTCGAATCAACGACGAGGTCGAGTACAAACAACTCGGCTTAAGTCTCGAACCAACGATGAGGCCGAGCATAAATAACTTAACTCGAGTCTCGAACCAACGACGAAGCTCAGTATAAACAACTCGACTCGAGTCTCGAACCAACGACGAGGCCAAGTATAAATAATTTGGGAAGCTCATTAACTTGAGTATCCAACCCCATTCATAGGTCTCCAAACTTGGGGGCAACCCACCAGCCAGGTGAGCGTGACACCGATCGCTCGCTTAGCTTCATCTGACCCACAAGGTCTGGATCCGGGTACCAAACTGGCGAATCAACAACGCACTCGAACTCTAACCCGGGTAGAACGATGGGAGAATCTAAAGGACGAACCAACGATGTCCGTCCTACCCTCTCATGACTCGGGATCAACGACCACAAGGAGATCCAGGGAAGCGAGACACCAAACTCGAACTTCGCACGACTCTAGGTTCCCAACCGAAGGGAAGTGCCGAAAGCGGAGTCATCACATACAACCATCGCACGACTTGGGAATCTTAAGAACCAAGCCACAGACAACGTTTTCCAAGTGTGATGACAAGTACATTTATGCAAGTACCAATATTGGAAAGCGTAGATGAAAGTTTAAACACTCAATACAACATTTTATACAAGCAAAGTCAACTAAAACTTTCATTCACTACAAAAGCAAACTACAACTGTCTATTTTCTTTCTAACGACGTGATATACATGAAAACCACATCATGCCTCCAGAAACGAGGGTCGTACTTGCATATCCTATCGGCCTACATAAGAAAAAAATCTATAACCTTTACTTGGACGAGCCTCCCTTCTTCTTCTTCCTCAGACTCAATAATGGATGGCTCATCACCAGTTTTCTTCCTCCTCCTTCCTGGTCTGCCTCCACCTCTTCCCTTCTTTCCTTTGGTCGGAGAAGAAGACCCACGGGGAACCATATTGAACTTCCCATCATATCCTTGCCACTTGTTATCTCAGTGACCTCCTCGTCAATGGACGGGATCGTTTGCAGAGGTTTAGGAGTGACATCTGTGGTAAGAGCTAGTATCACCGAGGTGTCCCATTCCTTCCCGGCCTCTGTGGCTTTCTTCTCCTCCATCTTAGCCTTTTTCTTGGCTTCTCTCGCCTCTTTATGTTCGGCCACCCGCCCGATCTTGAGCTTGTTGGACTCAACCTCCTGCAACTTTTTAAACTCAGCATCGACTTTCCTCTTGGAGGACTCATAATCGGCCCTCTTCTTTATGGACTTATCATCTCTTCTCTTAGCAACTTCGTCATCATCTTTTTTCTTTTCCTTCTACACCTTAGCCATAGCATCACTCTTGGGCTTCTTCCTGGCCTCCTGAGTTGTTTGCAGGGCCACCTCGTCTTCTTTCCTCTTCTCCTCCTACTCCAGACTTAGCGAGCAGTTGAGCCTTATGTGATTCAAACAAGTCGTGCATTGTCTACACTCCTGCCTCTACAGGCATAGTCACTTGGACCTCCTCTCCATCCTTTATTTTTCCTTCCTCTTACATGAGAAAGTCCCTAAAATCACCAAGATCCATGCCAGAAAATGTATCTAAGTGACTACCTCCTTCTTCGAGCATTACTCCCTGCATCCCCAGAACAAGCCCAGGCAATGTTGGTGTGAAGCCCATTGTTGCTTCTGCTCTGAAGGGACCTGCACAATGAAAAAGAAAACAAGTTTTTCTATTTCGACTTAGTGTTTACATCCATTCGAGCACTCATGATAGTGAGACTTTACCTCCCAACATTTATGGCACAGTCGCGACAGACATAATGCTCTCGGTAGTTGGTTGGATAAAGCTTCCTTGCCCAACCCCGGAAATTTGGGGTCATACTCAGTAGTGGTGGGGGCTAGGACCATTAGACTGCTTGCAGAGGCGGATGTAACAACTTGCTATTGATGGGTACTGCCTCCTATAAACTCATGAGTGACTATCATGCTCTCGGTAGCACTGTCTTCCCCTTGGCAGTAGTAAGTTCCACCATCTTCGCCTTCTCAGCTTCACCTCTTACAACTTCCTCCCTTCTTCCAGCACTGAGCGCTCCTCCTCGATAAGATGATCAAACATTAATTCAAACTCATCTACCGTGTCCACCTGCTGTAGCTGAGCCTCAAAATGCAATAGCTTAACCTAAGTCTTTGAATGACTCTCCAGCTTGCTTCACATTTGCATCAACTTTGTTGAACTCCCACTTCAGTTGTTCTATTTTGGCAACAGAGAGTTATCATACAAGCATGTTGCTCATATACGCAGAAATAGATACAATTCAAGGGTTTATCTTACTCAGTTCATTGTGCCTGCACTGGACACACTACCTCTCAGCTTTTACATCGAGTTCTAAGTTCTATGTTTCAACATTCTTTTCGAAGATCAGCTTCGACAGATGCCTCGCATACTTGTGCATTTCCCGATATTGGAAATAAGCATCATACACTTTTCATAAACATCTTTGTCCAAGTTCAGAGGGATCTGGTGGATGTATGGAAACCACTTAAGCTCTTCAAAATAGAAGCCGGAAAATGGCACCTTCAGCATCGCTTTCTTTCGGTCAGGAGTAAACTAGGAGGTTTCCGACATATCGGGAAACTGCGGACCTTTCTTCGACACGATTTTCTTCCTAGGTCTCCGATCCCCAGGCGCCACTTCCATACTTCCAGATGTGGTCATGGGCTCCAAAGGCGGGCATAAGAAAGGAGCGTCGATGGTTATGGTCGTGTGGTCGCTATATCTTGCCTTAAATCTGTTCCAGACGATTGAGTGATAGGTGGTGGAGATTCCAAATGTCGGGGATGCCCTCTGTGACGAAGCTCACTACCACGGTCATGAGGGAGAGAAGGGTTTGTAAACAACTCTGTGCCTCTTTTAAAACGACTTATAAGCCCACTCCCCCTAGGCCGGTGGTCCCTAGATCCCCGACCTCAATTTCTATCGCCATTTCGATCCATTTCACCTACACGAAACATATTCAAAGTTAGAATCCAACACTTCACGCACACAAACGAATGTTATGTTATGCAGTGTTTATGAGTGTGTGTGACCTAAGTGTTCTCTCCACAAACTAGATTTAGGTCGCTTGAAGGGGTGACCTCTTTAACGTTCAACGTTAGGCTTTCCGTATTTGTGTTGCTAGGCAAAGACAATGTAACATCAAGTGGAAGCTTGTCTAAGTCTTTAAACTGAATCTCCATCTCCAGCAACACGGTGGTCCCAGAAGTAGTGAGTGGAGAAACCGTCTTGGGCGACGCTTGCAACCTCATCTCAACTGTCGTAGATATGATGGAAGTGGACAACAGACCCTCTTCCCGAGGAACGATCTCCTCATCACCAGTGCCTCCCTTGCTAGTTCCTTCCTGAGCCTTTGCAGCCTTTCGTCATCTGGACACGACAGGAGGCACTTTCTTTTTGCGGCCCATAGGACTTTCTCCTCACTAAGTTTCTGCCTTTCCTTCTTCACCAGCGATAACCGGTCGTTGTACGGTTCACGGTAAGTGGACCCATTTCGTGAAGAAGTTGTCTGTTCAAAACATTCTCGGTGGAGCGAACCTCGGCCAGTATTGCCTTCAACGCTTTAAGATGCTCTCGGTACACTTTGTCTTTGGGTACTGGAGGAATGCATGTTACATAGGTTAGAGTATTGCTTTCATACGGCAGAAGTCATTGGTTCAAATCCAATAGTAGGTAGAACATACAAAATTAGTCTTGAGCTTACGACTCGATCAACTACAAACCCAAGGAAAAAATGACGCTTACTCCCGGCCAACCATCGCCCCGCGAATCCTAGGGCATAGCGGACGTAAAACCAATCATATTTAAAGATGCTAAGTCTGCTCCATGTCCCTAGGATAAACCGGGTGTTGGCTTGTGCCTCTAAGTAGACCAAGGAAGGCGCATTGGATGTTCTTCTCTACATCTGAGAAAAGTACCAGATATACTCTTCAGTAGATACTATATGCAAGTATTACCAAAAAAAGGCATAAGTATCGATAATGAAGGCGTACGCATTCGATGCATCGGCGCTAAGCGGAAGTAGCGCATCATATCCTGGATAAAATTGCAAGATGGAGGCAGGCACCCAGAAAATAACATATGTCTGTTCCAGGTGGTTTATCCTTCTGGGGGTACATGTGCCCTATCCCCCTCTACAGGGATGCGAATATCATTTCAAGGTATGCTGAACCTCTTACATATGCGCCTTAACGTCACTTCATGCATATACGAAGGCACAAAATCCAACGGACTGTCGACTATGGCGGCATCCACCGTCATGTCCGGCTCCTCACGAATGTTTTCCCCTATGATATCTACATCCTCTTCCTCTTCAGGATTTTCTTCTACTGCTCCACCCTTTTCTGGCATCACTGATTCGCCTGACTGCTCGGCCGTTTTTTGTGGTTTTTCCCAACTGCACACCCTGGTCAAGTGCTTTTGGGGAGCCTACAGGCTGGGAGGGGGTTGATGCTTCTAAAGTCTCAAGCCTGCTATCCCCTGAACCGGTACTACTTGACGACCTAGACGAGGATGGTGAGTGTTCCAAAGCTTTAGTTTCCAAACCATGAAGTTTTTTAGAAGATCATGTTGTCGTTGCTAACTATACTTTTAACATAGGCACATTAGATATTGCATTGAAAAACCTATACCCCTCGTATTGGTGATAAATAACATGAACGTGCAGTGCCGTGAGATGCTGATACTATTATAATAAAAGAACCTGGAACACAATGACAATCACTTGTCTCAAGAACTATAACTATCATTGTTGTCGACCAATATCGTCAGGTTCGTGTCGAGTCGCAATTACGTCGTCAATGAAGTCGGGAATCAAGTCTAAAGGTCGGTAGTTCAGTCATATGTTCAAAGTCCGAGTTTATGCTATAATCCTTTATGTAGTTATGAGTTAATTGCTCTCATTCAAGCATAGAGACGTCGCGAAAACAATACGAGTCCGACAAATAAGTCTCCTAGGATTTGGATTTCTCATTGGGAATGTAACAACCCATTCCCTCGGTCCTCGGAACTCGACACTAATACATTTGTATCAACATTCCAAGTGCTGGAACAATAAATATCCTTTAGGATATAACGCATTATATAACAACAGAAGATAAACATGCATTAAACATCAGAATGAATAACATTTTACATCAGAAAACACGAAGGCGCTTATTGGAAATTGGATTCCGTCAATGAACCAAGGCAAAGGATCTTCCTTAACCGTTCGGAACATCTCTAGCAAGATGTTCTAGGACTCACACGCATGTAATCCTTTATAGCGACAAAGTCGACCAACACTAACAGACCGATAAGGATCTTTCCTGAACATAACGTTCCCCGGTCGTAGCCGACCATTTATCCCGGTCATATTTGACCATCATCCGAGGCGCCTCGATCTGTCATCCACATAAGTAAACCTGCCTAGGCTACATACCATGACATCACTTTTAACTAGAAGGAAACATATGTCCTTATCTTTACCATCCATCATCCTATTTTCGGCTCATTCCGGGGTGTGAGGCCCTAGAGTCAAAGTCCCACAAAGCTCTACTTTTCAAAAAAAGTTTGATCTATATGCCAGCCGCACATCACATGCCACATTGTCGATTCACAACATATAATTGGTGTCCATTAATATATAACTCTCTAAATACATAAGTCTCAAAGGAGGGTGTTAAGCTAAGAGAATAAATTCTCCACCACCAACTGATATAACATCAATAGAAACCAATTTGTTATGTTGTAAAATACATCGTAAGACACATCCATTTACAAGTTCGTTCTGGGGTTGAATAAAACCGAAGGCACCTTATTCCTCATCTAATAAAGGAGAGAGGCCCTTTCACATCTGGACAATCAATAAGTGCGTCCAGAATACAACCACTTTAATCCTTTAACGGGAGCTACCGATACCCAATCATCAACAAGCAGTCCATTCGATGTGAAGATTTTCGATCTTCCACCATCTTTAATAACTTTGACTTTTAATTCGTCGTATAATTATTTGAAATGGGTTTAACTCGGCCTTTTTGAAATAATTAGCATGAAAACAAAATCCTTTTCGGATTCTTAACCCTTTAATTAAGTCTTCTTTAATTGGAAATCATTCCATAAGATTAAATCTTATTCTCAAATTTGGTTAAGCTTTTCGGCTTCCAAAATCATTCTTAGAATTCTTCTTAACTTTATAAAAATTTTACCAAAGAATTAGATTCATTTTTTGAATTTGAAACCCTTACTTCAAAACGTTTCTTAAAAACCGTTATAAAAGGCATTGCAAAATTGTCTATTTCATATCCATAGGTTTTTATCATTCAAAACCACATATATTTGGTCCAAACCTCTTTCAAATCATTTATTATAAGTTATAATAATTTTTCCCTATTTTAATTTATACAAAAATAGGCCATTTCAATAAAATCCGTTTTTGGGTCACCAAGCTGCATCGACGCTGTTTTTATTCCATCTTGATTTGAACGAATTTCAAAATCTAATCGTTGGATTTGAAAACTTTACCTATCATTTGAAAGTTCTTTTTTATTTCAGACCAAATATTTTTCGTTCCGGGAAAATCCAACGGTCAGATCTCCCAGTACGTCAGTTTGAAGACTATGTTGAAATTCGCAAACTACCGCTGCGCGACGAGTTCTATTATAACCAAATATTTTTCGTTTAGTCGAAATCTGGGATCGTTTGCAAAATGTCTATTTTTAGGCTGTTAAAATAATATTTAATTGTCAAATTTTAAATTGACAATAAATCATTATATAAATTATTTAAACTTGAAATTTAAATTTTTTAAATTGGTTCCAAAATTTCATGTCGTTATAGGGAACAATGCAATAAAACATAAACAGGAAGGTACAAAATTTTCTAAGTCCT
Organism: Allium sativum; assembly: GCA_030737875.1. Lineage (NCBI taxonomy): Eukaryota > Viridiplantae > Streptophyta > Magnoliopsida > Asparagales > Amaryllidaceae > Allium > Allium sativum. Next base: position 321,954,117 of record CM060913.1, read on the forward strand.
AGGGATGCGAAATTCGCATCGCCAAAAGAGAAAAGTTTAGCATCCCCACTTTGTTACGAAATTGCATCCCAATATCCCCTTCGAAATCTCGAGTCTTAAGTGGCTTTGAATGTAACACCCCGTATTTTATATAAATATTAAATGGAAAATGTCGATAATTTAAGAATTTAGAATTTTGCCTCGAAACATATATCATTGTGTTTGTGGAAATTTTTTGATTCGTCTTTATATATGACTTTCCCTAAATAGATCTCGTATAGGAAAGTTATTAACGAATAAAGATTTAGAAGATTGTATGCGTATATATACGCATAAATTCAAATTTTAAAATTAAATATGTATTATAAGCGAAAAGTAATAATTCACATAAGGGATATTTAGAAATAAAACAAACTTTACTATTAACATTAAACAAGAATTAAAATCAGCTAAAATAACATTTAGGACCTAGGTTGTGGGTCGACCCAGGCCTTACATCACTATAACAAAACAGATCTACTACAATGGGCAATACCCGTTGTAATATGGGTTTTATAGCGGCCAGCCCGTCTGCTGTATTAGGCCATATTGTAACATGTCCTCTTTTACAACGGGCAATAAACGTGGTAACAGGTGGTTGTAATAGACTTTTTACAATGGTCTTATGTTGTTGTACGTTCCTTCAATAGAATGGCAGCCCGTTGTAAAAAAAATTGCAATAGGTATTGACCGTTGTGATATCTTTTATAACAACAATTAATGCCCATTGTAAAATGCTAAAAGTTGCAATAAATTTGAATAATACGCATAATATTAATAATATTTACAAGAATTGATTATTTAATTCAAAAATTAATTTTAAACAAATATTTATTCAAATAAATATTTATTACACTTTCAAATAGTACACATAGTGTTTCCTCTCTTTTTACACAATCACTTATACATACACTTCCTCACTACATTTCACTTGTATATATTGACTCCTCACTACACACTTAATCACTCATATACACGTATATAGTCACTCACATTCTCACTATAGTTTTAGTCTTTGGCTTCGGCCTCTTGCTTCAGAGTTAATCATCCAAAATGAAATCAATTTCACCCATTAATGGAACAACTACAGACGTAAACACAAATGTAAAATTTTCATCCAAAATTAAGTACGGTTTCTGTACTTCAGCCATGTACTAAGGTAACACAACAAAAATATATGCTTGTGCCTAATTCTTGTTCTAGATACTTCATTTTTCCAGCACCAACACCATGTTCTCCTGTGCAGGTTCCTTCTAAAGCTAAGGCAGTGCAAACCATAAAATGATTTAATTTCTCTGCTTCTTTTCTTTGCTCTTCATCTTCCGAGTCATATAATACCACTGTGTGAATGTTTCCATCACCAGCAGAGCAACTACCATGCACAACAACGTTGATGCATCGAGCTCTTGTATTGTTCTTGTTATACATTCTACAAGTTTTGATATGGGAACACAAACATCCATGATCAATGCTTCACACTCCAGTGCCATAGCTAAGTCCGCCCACAGTGCTTCTTTTCTCATCCTCCATATCTCATTTTTCAATTCAGCATCACTGCAAAAACGAAATCAGATCCATTATGTTGAGAAACAATTTTCTGAACCAGCAATGCTTGTTCCAGTGAATATGCTCATGTGCCAATAAATTCAAACATTAATGCAGGAATTTTCGGCAAACTTGTTCCATTCGCAATGTTAATTGCTTTGACTTGAACCTCATCCAAAAGTTCCATTCTTGATACTGGTATGTCAGAGAGCATTGTGGAAATGGCCACATCAGCAGCATCCTTAATCATCTGAAAACTGCACATTGCAACCACTGAATGTTCTGGAAGCTTTTGAATTCGTAATGTTATTTCTGATATTATTCCTAAAGTGCCTTCACTCCCAATGATCAACCGTGTTAAATCATACCCTGCAGCACTTTCCCTAGCACGGGAAGTAGTTTTGACCACTTCTCCATTTGCGAGGACCACCTGGAGACTGATGACATTTCCGCTTGATCATTAGTTTAGATCACTGATATGGCACTTCTATTAATCTACTATTTTATAAACATGGTCTATGATGCTCAAGATGATTCATTACCTTTTTTATTTTACCTAGAGATCGCCTGCAACATTTTAAGATTACACACTTTCAGATATAATGGCATCTCATTCAAAATTGACCAATAAAATGGTTGCAAATATCTTAAACGAATAACAAATGAAAACAATAAAATAAATATAGGGCTTGCTTCTAAATTTGCCACTGTCTGCACAAAATAATGATATGGCTACGACCACATATTAACTAAGTAAAAATGCATATTAGCACAGGTAATGTTTCATAGTGTAGACTAGTAGCACCAATCTCTGCCATTTGATATATGGTTCGAAACTCAAATGAAAACACAATCAAATAATAATAAGTTTTGACATTTCTCAATAATACATATTATGTTTTTAAGGTCAAACAGACATAAAGTTGCTACCCAAAACAATTTTATCAGGATAACCATATCAACAACCTGTTACCTCTACCATAACGTCCACCAACCTTAAATACTGCCATATGAAAACATATTGTACTAGATTTGTTCAACACAATTTGTTTTTGAAAAAATCATTAGCAAATTAGGGAAAGAACGTATAGGCGTATAATTTTTTAAAGAAACCAATTTATTTTAAGCATAAAATAAACGATGAGATTCAAAATCACCCTACCTAGTATTTAAAAATAATCGAGGAAAATTCGGACCTTGTTGTTTTTAAAGCGACATGAAAATCTGCAATTTTAAACAATTGGTTAGCATACTTCCAATCATCTGCCATTACTTGATACTGTGTATGGTAGCTCGATTCAAAAGAGTGCTCGGAACTTCTAATCGGTTCCACCAAGTGACTGAGTTCGGATATGGAGATAGCGGAGAAATGGGTTGTGTAGCTTTGAACGAACCTGTTATGTGCCTCTGCCGTGAGTTTATCTTCAACCAGGTAATCATCTGAAACAAGATCATCAACAATTGTCATCATCTTCATCTACCTTTTTCTCCTCTTAAACAACCGACGCAGATCCAAATATTACTCCGCGAGGATTGCGAGAGACCTGATTATATGCACAGATTCGAGAAAAAATCCACTGGATTCGAGATTGAGAAAGCTGGTCAGTGGATTTGAAAGGAACAAAAAAACAGAATTCAAAGATAAACGAAAGATTTTGGGGAGTTAATTTCGGATATGAGAGGCGAAATTAGTGAAAAGGTAGGGTAAATAAAAAGTGTGCTGCTATTCAAATCCCAATTTCCTCTTCTGGCCACCAAAACTAAAGGTCACCATAAAGAATATCATTTTCTTCTTTCAGCTACCGTACGTTAAAAATATTAATATGAACAAGCACACCACTACGGAACGAAAGCTTCGGTTTCTTCCTGCCGAATTTACAATCATATTTCGGTTGGTAGTAGCCGTACGGTTGCTTCCTGCCGAATTCATATTGTTAATTCGGTTGATTATGGCCGAATAAAGAAAAATGATGTGATGGTCAGAAGTGTAAAAAAAAAAAAAATTAAGTTTATTAAATTTTGTGTGGTGGCCAGAAGAGTAAATTGGGGTGTGAATAGCAGCACACAATAAAAAAGAGAAGGCGGTGCTTAGCTTAGTGAATTAATATGTCACTCGGAGCCCAAAATTTCAATTTGGAGCCGAAATTTAGACCAGTGGGAAACCAGAAATGCTACTTTGCCCATTTTTCATTTTGTCAAAAACTACGGTAGAGACAAGAAAATAGGAGGCCCACCCCTTGAATTACATAAATACCCTCCTGAATTCAATGTTTGTCACCCCTGAATTCCGGATTTACCCCCATTTCTTACTTTTTGACAAAAATCTTTTCGGGTATTGTAGCATTTCTCGTGGGAGACGTATTATGTGGAAGTCGAAAATTTGAACGTTACTTCCTAGAGATAGGAAACATACGAAATAACAATACTTTCCAAGAAATGAAAACATATGAAAGTAATAACTTAAAATGTTTATACTTTTGAATTTCAAGATTTTCAACATTTTATGCAAATTTGAATGTTTTATAAAATTATAATATGTAGAACTTCTAGAAATTATGACATATCAAATATAATTATCAATTATAATTAATAAATATGGAATTCTAAGAAATAAATACTACCACTTGATTGTAAAAGTTTTTTTATTAATAGTATCTCTCTTATTTTCAAATAAACAAATATCATTTATTAGTTATTAATTAGTAGTCATAATTATTAGTTATCGCTTATGAATTATTTAATAGTAATCTTTAATTATCAATTATTTAGTATTTACAGCTACATAATCAATATCAAATACAAATATTAATTGCAAATTATTTAGTAGTAATATCTAATACTATAATTATTAGGTCTTAATTATATTTATTAATTATTTGATATAATTAATAAATATCAAATGTAATTTATTAGTTATTAATAATTAACCAAACATTTTTTTTATTGGTTATAGATAATGATTAACAATTATAAGTTATTCATTAATTATCATTAATTATTATAAATTTCAAACAATGTTTTATATAAGTTGACATTTTTAATTATTATTTATAAATTTTGAGTAAGTATTATTGGTTATTAATTACAAATTACCAATTATTTATTATAATAAATTATTATTTATAAATTATGTAATATTAAGTATATTTTATTTGTATTCGTTTTTATTAGAAATTATTATTATTAATGCTTAAATTTTAATAAATAATAATTATTACAACGGACATTTTATAATTGTAGTAAAATTAGCATCGGTTAAAACGGGCATTTTATAACCGCGGTAAAATTGTAATTTATTATAACATGCATTATAACTAGTAGTTTGTGATTATTCAATAATAATCAATAGTTATTACAACTTACAAATGATTTATATAATATTATTAATGATTAATTATAAAATATTAATAAATAATATAGTATTATTAGTGATTAGTAATTATTAATGTAATATTATAGTTAAAGGCAATAATATAAGTTATATAACATCATTGAATGAAATCTATTATGTATAAATTGGCACCTATTACAACTGGCATTTTGTGACCATTGCAAAATAGATATCTATTACAACGGACATTTGTGAACGTTTGATGTCTATTACAACGGGTCTGAAATGACAGTTGTAATAGCATATGGTTACAACGTACACCTTTTACCTGTTGTAAAAAGAGCGTTGTAAAGGATATCTATTACAACTGTCCCGAAATGACCGTTGTAATAGAAATCTGTTACAACGGGTAATCTATGCCTGTTGTAAAAGGGTGTTGTATAGACATCTATTACAACGGTTCAAAAGGGGACCGTTGTAATAGCACTCTATTACAACAGGCAGCTTGTGCCCATTGTAAAATGGACGTTGTAATAGGGTATTTTTGTTGTAGTGCATGGGTCGAGCATGAGACCGACACACCATGAAGGCGAGTCGACGCATGGGTCAACCCACTCGGGGATAGGTCTGGGTTATTATAACGTGTGTTTCTTGCTTTGAAAGGTTCAAATTTTATATCATTAAACACAACAGACCAGAATCTCCTATACACCCATAAATAAACTACAAGAGCCTAGCCTCCAACTCATATTTTTTGAGACGACGCCAAGGCTATGCCATTTTCTTTCCTCTCCAATTCTTTTATAAATTAGAATATTAGCTTTAGAAATTCTGATTCAAGATTTGAAGATAAAGAATGTAGATCTACAATATGGATGATCAGATTTCTTGTCAACATGAGGTATATCCTACGAGGATGAATTATTCAAATTTTTATCTAGCTTCCCCTCTTATTTTAGCATCAGATTTATAAATCTGTGGTTATCTTAATATTAGATTCAATTAGAAACACCACAGAATCGCATATCTAAATTAGATTCAAGGATTGGAAAGCAGTCAGGTGCGTGGATTTAAAATTATACCTTTTAGGTAACAGTATATTTACTGTCTACATTCCCCATAACTCTTAATGTGTTAAATAACTGAAATTTGTGGTAATTGCAATATAATCCATTTCCTGATTACATTAAGAATATTATTGTATTTTGTTCAACTAATTCTCTGTTTGGGTTAAGAATTACTGTAATACTAAAATGGTAAATTTGATAATAATCATGCATATGTTCTGGAGATTGTTATTTAATAATAATTTGGATATGTTAAAAAAGAGAATTACACTGAATTGTGGAAATAATGGTTGAAGAATTGATATGCCTAGTTTTATATAGAAATTTACAGTAATTGGAAATGGTAAATGAAAACCAAGAATTATTAGAAAATAAAAAGGGGGGAAGTTAGTAGTGGATCAAGTAACTTGAATAAAAAGTGAAAATGTGGATAATCAAGTTAATTAGCAATGTGATGAGATAAAGCAAGGGCTCTATTAAAAGATTAGACATAGGTTATAATAATATATTTGCGTGATGCACCCCGACAAGTCCGTACGCCTCAAGTTGAAGAACCCAATGGGGTAGATGATCGTGGTGTCTGGAGACACGAGAGTAGCACGTCCATTTGATTATTCTGTGGGACTGAAGGGAAGCACATGGCTTCTACGGGGACGTGGTAAGGTACTCCGTGGTGGTCCTCTATGCGGTACATGCTCAGGCTGTACTCGCAGAGGTTCGGTCTGTACAGTACCACCTGGTGACCATACCTTGACTATAACTGTAGTTTGGCAATCAAAAGGCTGTGGCGGATGTCACTGGATGATTCAGTGGTTTGCCTCGGGGTAGGTGGTTCAGGACCAAATACAGGAAAGTAACCATCGGATACCTTTCATCGATAATCAGTCTGACACTGAAAGACTAGAGCTAAACCTAGAAACCATCGATCTTTCATTATCGAGACGTTGATTGCGGGACACGCCAAATTGGATGTTAGATTGTTTGATAAGGCACATCACTTAGCTCATGATGTAGTCTTTCACTAGTTGAGGGAGGGTCTAAGGTGGGGCCATATCCACCGTGAAATTACAGACCATACTTGGCTATTTGTATTGTAGGCGTAATGAAGCGGACCTTTACAGATATTAAAAGCTTCCGACCGAGTTTCATACATTTGATGTAGCCCTATTACGAGACTTGAGTTACAGCAGAAAGTACGTTCGTGTGGGGGTCTAGATACACACACTGGGTGGTGTCCTATAGACAATAGGGCATTGCTTCATGTTGAGACTTGATTCAACTGAGGAGTTCGGATACGACGATCTGTATGCTTACGTGGCATAGCGATGGTGGTTCTGTGCGATTACGTGGCATAATGATTTAGATTTCCATACGCAATTCGACACAGGATAAAAGTTGCATATGATTCCATGGCATGATGGCGGAGAACGTACGAGGAGGGTACTATGGGAAGTACCTTGAGATGCTAGGTATAACTACATTTATACCATATTACGTTAACCTAATAGGGAGTAGATAGGTACGACATGAGATTAGAGCCTTGAGTGATGTTGACCCTAATAATTAAGAAAACATAATTGAATGGTATATGCAGGATTATTTGGGAATGTATAATTTGTCCGGTCCCCGAAACAGTTCTGACCACCTCCTCATAACAAACTCGCAGGTTAGGTTTATGACAGGGATTTTGTAGTGTTTAAACCAAAATTAGTTCAAACACCAAAGGTTCCACGGAGGAACTTCACCAAATGGTTAGGAATGAGATCACAATCGTAAAAGTGAGTAAAAACACAAAGATTTTTATAGTGGTTCGATCTAAAATAGATCTACGTCCACTTTGGCAAGGATTTTCATTATCAACTTGAGATTTACAAGGCTAGAATCATCTCCAAAAACATTCATTTTCTCTTTTACACTAGAATTTCACTTTAATCCTAGCAAATCAGCGAAAAAATGGTCGAATCTCTCTAAGTGCAAGGAATATAAAGGAAGATCTTCAATGTCTAGGACACTTAATCGATTTTGACGGATTCCATGGTGGATTAAGCTTTAGATCTTTGCTCAGAGATGCTAAATGATGTTATAATAGCTCAAAATAGTGGAGAAAGCAATTTGGCAGCCCTTTGGGATCATAGAATTCGATCCCATTAAAGTGGAGCTCAACCTCTATTTATATGAGAAGTTGGAATGAAGTGGTGAGCTAAGATTTGTATGTGCAGGCTATGAGACGCTCACGCTGGTAATTACAGAAATGCCACTGCCAGCTGTTGCTAGTTGTTTGACCAGAGCCACGTGCGATCGACCCTAGGCTTTGCTGGACCATCGCGCGACCGACCCTGTACCCTTGACTACTATGTAATGCACGATCGACCCAGTGATGTGTGAGCCAAATGGGCGTTGTACGACCGACCCAACAGTTGTGTGAGCTCTGTTGCATTCAACTAGCATCTGCTCGACCCACTGATTTTGATCGACCCCTTGTTCACATGAACATGCCTAACCAACCCGTAACGCTCGAAAGATTTCATTGTGGGTAACCTCTGGTGTATGACCCTGAGAATCTTGGGCTTTTATGATGCTTGATCCCTTTGTGGTGCTCGACCCATATTACTGCACGACCGAGATGATGTGTGACCAACCAAGGCGGGTTCGAATGACCCTATAACATATGGACCTTTGTTGTATGACCCTGAAATGCTCGAGCCCCACTGTTGTTCGATCAAATTAGTGTGCGAACGGCCTACACGTGCCTTGAGTGAACGTCCCGTATACTTTACTTTAAATTCAACCTATCGATATATGTGTGATTTTAATGGATAAACATTTGCCCCTCAAAGTTTGTTATTTTTGATTTGCAAAAAATGATAAGCTCCAAAATGATTAAATGTATCATCATTTGATAGATTAAATTTAGCTTCTCACGGGTCGTTCACTCATGATACCAACCAGGTCATTCTTGCACGAGCCATTATGGGTCGTTCGCATCAAAGTACAAGCGGTCGAGCTAGTGCACACTTCATCGGGTTGATAGGACCCACTTGGTTGGGCATGCTGATTCGTCTTCCTCGCTGTATATATGCCCATTTCCCTTCATTTCGCAAGTCATTTATTTTTTCTGAGGAGCACAATTTAATGGCGGTTGTGTTCTTCCTCTGAAGGATTTCTCATCACAGTTTGCGACAGGATTCTCTCTAAGTTTCATCAGCTCGACAATCACCATCAGCGTTCAATCCGTCAGTCGCACTCGATCTCACTCAAAATCGAATCGAATTGGAGCTAGTTCATTGGATCTGGAGTGCCGCACCAAACAAAGATGCTTTTCTCTTTAATTTCTCCTTGATTTGCTTCGATTTGCACTATAGAAATCTGGGATTTTGGATTGAATGTAAAAATCGGGGACGGATCAAACTTAAGTCAAACTCTTGGGTTTTCATGATTGTAAACTATGATGGATTGAATTAGATTGGGATAAGGATGTATATTTGAATGTGTTTTAGGAATCCAACTTGTTCAAAACACTTTTGATTTTGATTTGAGTTTGACGCACATAAGGTGTTCGCTTAAATGTTTGAGACATGAAACTTCATACATTTTGTTAACCGAGTTTGAGTGCCATTTTCGTTTATACTTCGGTGTATTGAGGCCTTCGCATTCACATATTTGATGCCGAGCTTGCACTTGTATTTTGAAATCTAAAGCTTGTATATGTCAATCGCCACTTAAACTATCGCTGCTTCTGTATTTGGACTTAGCCAATTTTAAGCACAATTATACAGGCTTGATCACTTGAACACCATTGGACCGTAACATTATTTCATGGGCCTGCTCAACCCTGAACTGGTCGATCATGCTCAATCTGTGGGTTCAAGCATGTTTAACCCATATGGTTCAGCCATGCTCGACCCAGTTTTGGTCTATGCATGCTCGATCCTTGTGTGGTCAATCCTACTCGATCAACTTGAGATCGAGCATGTTTGACCCACATGGGTTTGCCAGGCTCGACCTAGTTTGGGTCTGTGCATGCTCAATCCCTGTGCGGTCGATCATGCTCGACCAGCTCGAGATTGAGCATGCTCGACCACATGGATCGACCATGCTCGACCCAATTAGAGTCTGAGCGTGCTCGACCCTTATGTGGTCGATCATGCTCGACCAACTTAGGCTCGAGCATATTCGAACTACATGGATCGGCCATGCTCGACACAATTTGAGTCTGAGCATGCTCGACCCTTGTATGTTCCATCATGCTCGACCATCTTGGGATTAAGCATGTTCAAACCACATGGATCCGCCATGCTCGACCCAATTTGAGTCTAAGCATGCTCGACCCTTGGGTGACCGATCTTGCTCGACCAGCTTGGGCTCAAGCTTATTCAACCTATGTCGGGCCAACATTTTCTTACTATTTGGGGATTTTCTTTGTGTTAAGGCTATTATTGATTGTTGAATCCCTTTGTTCCACTAAACCTGTAATAACTGAAATACTTGCATGTTTTTGATCCACAATTTTGCTATTGGATGCTCACACCATTAGCTGGTTAGTGTAGAAAGTTAGGAATGTAATATAACCCAATGCTGAATGATATCTTCGTGTAGAGTTATTTTCATTCAATTACTTTGGAACATTCTCTATGCGAACATGGTCATTCACTTATAATGATACTTGGAATTAGTTAAGCAGTACATGCTGATTATAAATTCCAAACCTCTTTTTTAAAATAAAACTGCCTATGAGCAAGGAAATGCGTACCATCGATTCATTTTAAAATATAACCGTTCGTGTAGAAATGTTAACTCGGCAATAATTACGTCATAATCCCAAGGAACTATGTCCGATGAAGCTGGGATTTCTGGTCAAGTTGTTGGAACTACATCAGATACAGTTCCCGGAGAGAATGTCAATCAGAACTTTCCTAAACCTCGGTCACTTTCCTATGTGCCTCTTGAAAGGCATACACCAGCTCTTACTTTTAGCTCATATCAGCAATTGTGTAAGCAGTTTGGGATTTCAGAAAAGGACGAGGCCAAATTTCCTGGAAAGGGAGAATTTTCTGGCATTCCCCCTACTGGATACGTTGCAGTTAACCGTGGTATATTGATGAGCGAAGCAATTCCTCCTTTCAACCCTTATCTAGAATCGATCCTCCGATGCTTTGCTATTGCCCCATACCAATTGCACCCAAATGGCTATGTCGTTTTAATGGGCATTTATGTACTTTTTATGAGGGTCAAACAGCGCGCACCTACGTTTGAAGATATATGTTCTTTATATTCTTTTAAAAGGAGGAAGAAGGATTGTCCCTCATTTATTTTTGTTGAAAGTGGGGTTCAAGAATTATTACTGATCTAATAGAGAGTGTTCGAGCATATCCAAACCAATATTTCTTTGTCCGGTGCTCTACAAACTTTTACGGTTTTTGGATGGAAGGAGGCGAATACGCTTACTTTACAAACTTTTATTTCTTTCCTCCTTACTCCAATGCTCAAATCTTTAGTTACATTATAGAGATTCCTTCTGATCAGAATTCTACTTTTGATCAAGCTCTCTTCAATCTTCTAATAGCTATTAGTAAGAGTGAAAGGAGTAGAAAGTTCTTGATTATGGAAGAGTTCCTTCGTCGATGTAACATGCTTCCTTCCTTGCGATCTCTCGCGGTAGATCCAGCTTATAAGAAAGATACTACTACCAAATCTCCAACCAAGAAGGCTCAACTAAAGAAGTGCTCCGACCCTGCGGGAAGTAGTAAAACTCCTCCCAAATCCAAATTGGTTTCTATCGAGGAAGAAGCACCCAAACAGCGTGAGGGTCTTATGGTCTTATCTGAGCAAGCTGAGAAGGAAGGCACTGTCCTGGGTCCTACGGAAGAAACCAGACAGGATGAGGTAGGCGAGACTACTTTGAGAATTACTCCGGACCCAAGAGAGGAAACTGAGCAGCATGGAGAAACGCGATGAGAATCCTGTTATTCAAGATAGCCAAGGAGAAGGTATTTCGGAGACTTTTAAGGATCTCGGTGACCTTAGTTCGGCTAAAGATATCATTTAAGGTGATACTTCGACCTCAGTGCCAGCAACATTAGTTGCGAAGAATAAAGCTGAAGAACATTCATCTCGAAATCCTCCTCCTGGAAAAACCGCCGCAGACATAGGACTTTTCTTAGACAAGCCTCTTGAAATTGGTTCGTTATTAGACGTTTACAAGCAAATTCTTTTACTTTTACATACGCATTACGTTCCCAATGCTCTACATAATCCCTTCTTATTTTGCTTCAGTACTCTCTAATTTAAGTACTGAAATTTTGCTCTTTCCTCTTTTCAGGTCCAGAAATGAGACACTCATTTGCAGATAGCTTTGAACAAGGCACCCAACAATTCAATCCAAAAAAATTCCTCAAACGCGGCCTTCCCAACATTCACAACGCTCGCAACCTGCCTACCAGCCTCCACAGATTGGTGATCTCATTGAAACTGAGCAACAAAGGCAGTGGAGGCAAGAGCACTTTGATATGTTGGCAGCCGAGAGGAGAAAAGAAGAGGAAAGGCGAAAGGGGAAAGCCGAAAAGAAGAGGGACAAGAGTGATAAGGGCAAAGGTGACTCCCAGAACCATCACAAATCAAATAAGCTTCAGTACTAAATCTCTCATTGCCGGATATTCGGACTATGGGTGACTAAGTATCTTTGGCTTCCCCATCAGTCACTCCCACTCCTACCGACCGTCAAACGGTCATGAAAAGACCTCGCTACAACCCTGGACCAACTAACTTTTGCCTTACCGATCGATTCCCGGGTTAGAATCTAAGAGAGACGTGTCTTAATCTGGACATATATCCTTCCGACAAATGAGATATTCTTCAAGAATTCGATGCTTTGAAGGGTAGTATGTTCACACAGTTTGATACGGCCAAGAGTCGGTTTGAAGTTAAGCTAGATAAGATTAGGAGCCATGCTAAGAAACAATTAGGTGAGTGGAATGCCTTAGCACATGAACCTCAAAGAGTTAATAGAATTTTCATTGACTGTATCTCCACATTGGAGAATGACAAGGCTAAACTGATCAGGGATATAAAATCTCACGAAAAGACTATTACATCTTCAGCTCAACAGGAAACCAAGGTAGTAGGTTTAGAAGCTGAAATCAATAGGCTCAAAGCAGAGCTTGCTTCTGCGAAACAGAAGTAAAGCACGCTAGCGACACAAGTCCAAGAGGCTCAGTCTGCTCAGCAACTTGCAGAATCCCAATTAGTTGTAGAAAGGAGTGCTTCTGCCACTTTTCAAAAAGATAACCTGATTCTCCAGCATAGGATTTCTTCCTAAAGTCTACCCGTTGAAGCGCTAACTACCAATGTTAAGGTTTTTGAAGAATATAAATCCAAGGCCGAGACTGCTTACAAGAAAGTTAAGGCGAAGACTGAAGAAACCTTATTCAAGTTCTATGTTTACGGCGTCATGGGTCGTGGTAGTTTGCACTACTTGGGAAAAGACTTTGCTGAAACTTTAGCTCTTGTCTGAGAAAAGGTACTTAAGATTGATGGAGGAGAACGCAGTGAGGATGATCTTATGAGGAACTCTTAGATGAGGAATCCCGCGAGGCCTTAGCTAAGGGGAAAATTTTGCTAAGGGAAAAGCGGGCATTACTAGGTGATAAGGCCGGTCCTTCTGGAAAGCAAGCTCGGGTTGCAACAAATGTTGATGCCCCTACACTTCTTGCCAATGTTGAAGCTTCTGGTTTACAGACCCCAGTTAATCCTCCCGCTGTTTTCAAACAGAAAGACATAGCTACCGGGGAGCATAATGTCAAGGAAGGTTTAACAAAGGAGCATAGCAAGGATGACGAGGAAGAAGATGATAATTATGCAAACAGATTTGAGGTTGAAGGGCACAGAAACATCCAGGAAAGTATTACAGCTGCAGGTAAAATTGAAATTATCCAAACTATGATATACTTAGACTGCCTATGCCCTTCACCTAGGTCGAATGCATTCTACACTTATTGTGCGTCTGCTTTAGGTATCATCTCACCACCATCTTCTCCTGCTGTAGGAAAAATAACGACGACTGAAGCTGTTATAACGGACTCAACTTTGATGTCAGTTTCTCTTGCCCTAGCCATCACTCCTCCTCCTGGTGATGCATCCCTTCTTGCCTTTACCACTCCGGGTTCTCAAGATACTCAGATTGCTGCGATTGCTAATTTGGTAAATGACGTTGACTACATCCCCAGTGAGGACTCTGATGATACTAGTGAGACCCCAGGCAAGGAGGCTAAGGATTCGAAGAAGCAAAAGGCCAAATCCTCATCAACTTCTGGACGCAAAGGGAGAAAATGTGCTGCTCAGAAGACATGAACTATAACCTTGTCATCCCAAGAAAGCCCCAGTGGCCAAGGATGGGAAATAACCAGCTAGCACTCCTCCTCCTTCCTCCACTAAACCTTCTTTGAGGTCTGGCAGTAGGAAGAAGTAGTGTTCATGATCAACTCGCTTTAGTTCCTTGATTACTTTACTTTGTGCATTTCATTTAGATCGGCTGTATATGCAAGTGTCGGTCCTCGCTTATCACTTTATGCTTATTACTTTACGTACATTTATGTCTGAGACTTTTGTACTTGGCTTGTGATTTTGTGATCTGGCTCTGTTTTGTTGCAATGAAACTATGTTCTGCTTGCTGTACTTAAGCATTTATTTTAGCTTTGTCGTACTTTCTTGCTTTGCATTCCACACCTGTTTTCTTTTCATACTTACAATATTGTAGCTACGAATCATTATTAACCACGGATCATTATTGATTGGAACTTGACCAATTTTACTGAATTTTCTTGGTTTTGACTGGGGAAGCATTTGAGACTTCTTTTCCGTGAATAACCACTTTTTTTGTTTATCACTGTATTGAAATCCTCGAGTTTTCGTTGGCCATTTCAAGGAGTTCAACTTTGTTGATCAGAGTAGTCCTTGTAGGCGCCAAGCCTTTTTGTTTAGTGCAGAGTTGTGACGAACTTATGGTATGCTTAATTGAGCATTATTGAATTTTCTTAATGTGATGGTGATGCCCCCATACCAAAGTTCGTCACAAGCTTCAAAGGTTAGGTGTGACCAACTATGTTTGGAATTTCTTGGACATGTGCTTTTGCCATCACATTTGAGACTTCCTGGCTTGCCCATGATCTAAGAAATCCTGGTTTAGTCGATCAAGCTCATGCCTTTTAATGAAGAGGAATTTTTGTTTTTGTGCCCCTGCTTGAGAGGTCTTATATTTTTAGTATATTCAATCATGTTTCTCGCTAACCTGGCAGTCAAGGCCCTTCGGAGATTAGATTTGAACATATGCCCCAGGGGAGGTCTTGGTTTTCGTGCCTGCGAAGTGGTCTTTGTAAATCCATTATTCGTTGTGACTGAACAATTCAGCCACTTGTATAATTTGTCGGACACCTTCGGAAAGGTCTTTTGAGTCCGTCACTAGCCGAATTTGTAGGACCTGGCTTATGATCGGATGCCCCCGAAGAGCTCTTTGAAGTCCGTTAGTAACTGGATTTGGAGGACCCACCATCTAAATCGGATGCCCCCGTAGAGGTCTTTTGAATCCGCTAGTAAATGGATTTGGAGGACCCAGCATCTAATCAGATGTCCCCGAAGAGGTCATTTAAGTCCGTCAGTAACTAGATTTGGAAGATCCAGCATCTAATCGAATCCCCCCAAAGAGGTCTTTTGAGTCCGTCAGTAACTGGATTTGGAAGACTCAACGTCTAATCGGATTCCCCCGAAGAGGTCTTTAGTAGGCCAGGGGTTTGTCATAATCGGGCCATGTATTATTGGCACTGACGATCAACTGGGTTCCCCTTGGGGAGGTCTTTGGTTTGGGGTGCACCGTTTCACGAGGAGAACGCCAGTTCATTTATCGGGTTTTACCACGATTTATAGAACTCGGGTCCTGGACCTTGTAATTAAGAAGGTGCCCCTATGGTGAAACTTACAACCTTTTTGTAGTCTGAATGCCATATGATTAGATTGCTCAGATCCTAGTGTCCCTTATTCGCAATGTTGTGCTCCATACCTTCGTATTTGTTGAGCATCGAGCAATGGGAATTTGTGCTATCCTAATCGGGATGTGCTGCAACAGTCACTAGGCTTTACTATGTTATGGATGCGTCAATGTTCTTTTTGGGGACCTACAATCAAAGTCAAATTTTATCAACTTGTAAACAAGAATTTGAAAATGTACGATTTAAGAAAGTAAGGCAATTTCTTTCATCAATATGTACGAAGTTTGTGACAACGTTTGCATGGTATTTACAATGCATGGCGTTTACAACTTTCCAAGATATGTGAAAGAAATTTCAAGCAAAGTAATGACAGAGGTGTATGCTATTCCAGGCTCTGGGAAGTTGGATCCCGCCCGTCGTTTTCAGTTCGAAGGTTCCATCTAAGAATTTTTGGCTTATCATATATGGTCCTTTCCAGTTGGGTCCGAATACTCCATTTCCTATCATAATTTTCTTCAGAAAAAGGTCCCCAATTTTGAAGATTCTCCATTTGACTTTAGAATTAAAATGTCTGGCTATCTTTCTCTAGTGTGCAGCAATTCTGAGTTTGGCTTCTTTCCTCTTATCTTCGACAAATCAAGTGTTTTGAGTTGCAACTTCTCATTCTCTTTTTTATTAAAGTGGATTCTGAGGTGAGTGGGAACTTCCAACTCTACCGGGATCATAGCCTCGGATCCAAATGCAAGTAAGAATGGAGTGTGCCCAGTCGCAGTTTTATGAGTTTTCCGATATTCCCATAGTGCAAGGGGAAGCTCATCTACCCAACTACCTTTATCTTTTTTGAGACGCTTCTTGATGGTTGACTTTAAGATCTTATAGATTGCTTCACCTTGCCCGTTGGCCTACGGATGAGCAACGACTGCAAAACTCTTCTTAATATTGTATTTCACACAGAAATCTAAGAATTCACTGCTTTCAAACCGAGTTTCGTTATTGGTGATTATTTCTATGGTACCCCGAATTTGCAGATGATGTTCTTCAAGACAAAGTTGATCACCTTTTTCGAAGTAATAGTAGCCAGTGGCTTAGCTTCAGCCCATTTAGTGAAATAGTCTATGGCCACTATTACATACTTCATACTTGACTTAGCTATAGGCAACGCTCCGATTCAAATATACCCTAGATAGCAAATGGCCATGGGCTGACCATTTGATTCATTGCATCTAAGTTCACGTCGGGCCAGAAGTAGCCATATCACAGAAATTTCTTGGCTAGTGTTTGACTACCTGTGCGACCTCCGCATTCTCCTTCATGTAATTCTGCCAAGATTGCCTGGACTCCTCTTTGGTTACACATCGCAGCAATGGCATAGAGAAACCTCGTCTATGTAACCTTCCCTCTTGGATAAGGTACAATGGAGCTTTGCACAATACTTTCCATCACATTTTTGGTTCCTTTGGAAGTATTCCATTAAGGATATATTCCTTGATTAGGGTCATCTAGGATACAGGTTCTTCAACAGCCTCGATAATCCAATCAACATCTGCTTCTTCAATAGTGGGAGTCGAAAGGACTTCGACAGGAATCAAACGCAGCAACTGCGCATTTGAGGAACTGACATATTTAGCAAGAGAATTTGCCTTTGAATTCTCTTCCTTGGGAATATGAGATATTGTGTAGTAGTCAAGATCATTGAGAAGTTCCAAGGATTTAGTAAGAAAAGCGGGAAGGTTTCCGACTTTGGTCTGGAATTCTTTACGGACCTGGCATACTACTAGTTGTGAGTCACCGAGAATTTGCAAGGTTTTCAGATTCAACTCTTTTGCTAATTTCAGTCCTATTGTCAATGCTTCTTACTCGGCCTCATTATTGGTTGATGGGAATTCCAACCTTAGGGCGTAACATAAGGAGTGGCCATTAGGAGTTTCCAGGACTATTCCTCCCCCAGTAGTAATCATACCTATATCCATCAATGAATAACTTCCAATTAACCATTGCCTCTTCTGGTTCTTCTGTTTCTTCACCCCTATCCATTGATTCGGCGATAAAATACGCTAAATCTTGCCCATTAATAGCTCTTCGAGGCTGATAAGTGATGTCATATTGGCTGAGCTGTGACGGCCCGCCCCGCACCAGCCTGCATTTCCTCCGGAAGTGCGCTGTACACATGCCCGACTAGCACGGAACGGTCGCCAAAGAAAGGAAAGAAGGGAATGAACTAATCAAGGAACCTGTAGAATATCTCATAGCGCATGGGATAAAATATAATAATAATAACATACTTGACATAAAACTAGTGAGACAGTGCATAAGCTGATAACTAAAATCAACATCAATCATCAGAGCAGCGGAAATCCAAATACAGCTTATTACAACTTTCCAAATTTACTATCTCTAAACAAAAGAAAGCTAAAGTAGAAGATGCACCACCAATGCCCAAGCAGTGATCTTCAACAACACAGGGAGAATATTATGTGTATATTACGTGGAAGCCTCCTGCTCGCCTCTGGATCATCTACCCGTGCATCACCAGCTAACCTGTCTCTAGTCTGCTCGTGTGAGCACCCAGAGTAATAAGAGGAGACATAAAACTCTGGGTCAGACATAAAGCCTGGTATGAGCGATAAGCATCTAAACAGAATAGTAACAGGTATACTAAACCATACCTGAACCTGGACCTGCAACCAAAGAGTTAGTACCACATACCGTACAATACTCTAAGGTGCCATAACAAATAGTGTAAGAATACGGGGGTGGGGTATGCATGTCACAATGATAGCAAACAAATCATCCATAGCAACCATCCTCACATCTCTCACTCAGTGCGTAAAGCGTACGATATCTACCACTTTGGAACACTAGACAAAATGAGGTAACGACGAATCCCGACTTGTAGAAACCCTGCTGTGACCAAGCCAAACACTTGGAGTCATGACCAAACATTTCAATGACCCACTTCATTGGTCGTAGCCCTTGGTTCTACCGATGCCATAATGGCCCTGAATCCGCCTTCGTACCTCCTACCATAGTGGTCCAAAGCTATAGACATCGATAACCCCTTAACACGCGTCCCGCAACAAAGTCCAACCATGAAGCGAACTCGTTGATTCCCATCTAAATCTTGAGCTCTAACTTCTCATTTGGACTTCCTTTGCATCTCGGGTTTTGATCGAGTTGGAGTTGGTCTTCAAAAGAGTCGTCGCATAGAAGTGGTCCTGAATTCGATTCGGTTCGGATATATACGTATAACACGGTTCGGTTTGGTGCAATGCTCCATGGTGTATTCCTGCGTGTTGTTCGGTTCGGTGATCCTTCCCCTTAGACGTCGGTTCGGTTCGGATGTCACGCTCCAGTCGGTTCGGTTCGTCCCTCCTCCAGCTTGCCTGCTCCGATCCGATCTCGTCCCCTGGCCTACTCCGATCCGGTCCTGCTCCATAGCCCGATCCGATCCCACCCCCTTATTTGCTCCGATCCGCTTCGCTCCCTAGCTTACCCCGATCCGATCCGTTCTTCAACCTACTCCGATCCGATCCGCTCTTTATAGTTCCGATCCGATCCCCTCGTCCACTCCAACTCTAAGTGAACGACCTTCCTTCTCGCCAAGCCTCCTCCAGTGACAAGTTCCAATCCAGTTCGAATCCACTCGGTTAGTTCACAAATCCGATCCGACCCCCTACTCCGATCTGATCCGGTTCGGAACCTGCACATTTCTGCAACTTTCCAGCGAGCTTTCTACGCCATTCGACGGCGTTTTCGACCAATCTAACTATTCTAATCAATCATAAAACATAACATAGAGTCATAGCAATATGTAAGAGCAACCACAAACACCAAACAACAATCCAAATGAATCAAAATAGATCAAAAGTGGCTAAAACCTCACATTTTCCTATAATCCTTCTTAATCATGTTTAAGCACATACTTAGTAAAACTTAATCAAATCGCCTAAATTTTCTAACAGAGGTATGAAATATTATTTAAGAATTTCTAAACATTTTTCCAGAATTTATTAGTGTACAAATTCGCTAATCTTCACTAATTACCCTTAATTACCGTAATTAGTGCAAAAACTATGCAAATCACTCACCTTGGCCACAAATAAAATTCTCAGAACTGAAACTCCTCTGATTTGGGGCGAATACTGATGTCCAACAGCAGCTCTAACCTTGCTTTGGTGCTTTTTCTTCTTAATTTGATGTTGCTAAGTCTAATCTTCAATTAGAAAGTGATTTGGGTGTTTTAGATGTAGGAGGCCATTGTTAGAGTGTCTAAGGATGAAAGTGGCGGCTGGAAAATGTCTGAAGAAATGTTTTCTAACCCTAATCAGCCCCTATATACCCCTAAACCCGAAATTCCCCTTTGGGCCTAGCTGTTAATCACCCGGTTAAGCCCAATTAAGCTGTTTTTCACCATCTGAAACTTGTTTCAGCCATATCTCCCAAACGGTGAGTCCGTTTGGCTAATGTGACCACTCTACGGAAAGAGAAACCATCATCTGGAGCCAATGAAAGTGGTTTTAGGTCAAAATTCCTTTCCAGTCAAAAGTTATGGCCAAAATAGTGCCAACTAGGGGTAAAATGGTCATTTAAAAATCGGGAAAAATCATGAACACGGGAAATGACCCCAATAGTCGTCTCCCAAAGTTACATGACCATACGACTTCGTATGTGAAAGAAATAAATATTCTACGATCCTATGATGCGTAGAATGCGGGTCGTTACACTCTTCCCCCCTTAAGAAATTTCGTCCCCGAAATTCCTTAACCCAAAACATACAAAAGATCCCGCATGCCTAACAACCACATACAACAATCAAACATGCAAACAAGCCTATCCTAGCATGCGGAAAACTAAATCGAAGTCAAAATCTTACCAGGCAAAGAGTTCTAGGTGTGACTTCCTAATGTTCTCCTCTGTCTCCCAAGTACAATCATTCTCGTCCTCACTCCACTGTACCTTGACTAGCTTCACCGCCTACCTTCGAAGTTGCTTCATGTCGTGCGCGACAATACAGGCCGGCTTGCGGTTCCCTACCGCCTCGGGTTCTACTTCGAAGTCCTCTAACTGATCAGGTGAAATAGTCATATCTGAGTCGTGAACGAACTTCCTTAGTTGGGAAACATGAAATACGTCGTGAACTCCCGCCATCTTCTCTGGTAAGTCAATTCTGTATGCCAAATTCCCGACTAGTTCAAGAACAGGGAATGGACCAACAAATCTTGGTGCTAATTTGTCTCTCCCGCCAAATCGTATTACGCTCTTCAACGGAGAAATCTTGACAAACACCAAGTCACCAACGGAGAATTTTAGGTCTCTTCTTCTCTTATCAGCATAACTCTTCTGCCTATCTTGGGCTGCCTTCATTCGTTGTTGAATGATCTTGATCTTACCTGAAGTTTCCTTCACCACATCTGGTCCAAGCATAAACTTCTCGCCAGTCTCTATCCAACATGATGGTGAGTTACACGGTCTTCCGTACAAAGCTTCAAACGGAGCCATACCGATACTGGATTGGTAGCTATTATTATATGCAAACTCTACTAGATGCAAATGGTCATCCCATGATCCACCAAAATCCAGTATACACGCTCTCAAGAGATCTTCCAAAATACGATTCACCCTCTCCGTCTGACCGTCGGTCTGAGGATGATATGCGGTACTGAGATGTAACTCTGACTCTAGAGCCTCTTGCAAGCTCATCCAAAACCCATTAGTGAACAACGGGTCTCGGTCGCTCATAATGCTCTTAGGTACTCCATGAAATCTCACTACCCACTTCATATACAATTCTGCTAACTTAGCTGTCGTTCTGGTCGATTTAACTGGTATAAATCTTGCACTTTTAGTCAGTCGGTCCACAACTACCCAAATGCTATCGTGTCCCGATCTAGTCCATGGTAAACCATCAATAAAATCCATCGAGACTTTCTCCCATTTCCATTCGGGGTCCTCTAAGGGCTGTAAAAACCCACTAGGCTTCTTTTGCTCGGCTTTAACTAGCTGGCAATTCATGCACTTGGATATAAACTTCCCAACGTCTCTTTTCATCCCTTCCCAGTAGTAGGTTTGCTTCATGTCTCGATACATCTTGTTACCACCGGGGTGTATAGTCAGCTTTGAGTGATGACATTCTCTAAGCACTTCATCTCTCAATCCATTGACATTGGGTACAACAAGCTTTCCATTCCTTCTAAGCCATCCATCTCGATCAAGTCCATACTTGTTCACCTCCTCATCGACACACATCTCTAACTTGGAGATGATTCCCAATAGGTTAGGATCGTCCCTCTGACCAGAGCCGATCCGCTCAATTAAAGTGGGTCTGATCGTCATACTTGCTAACATTTCTGGATCCAATTCGAACTTTGGTCTGAAATCAAACCCCGCGATATACTCCAGTTGCTTCCATTCAAGGAACATAGCCCCTAGGTTGGCATGTCTTCTACTCAATGCATCAGCCACCGCATTGCCCTTTCCCGGTGTATATGCGATGTCAAAATCATAGGAAGCTAAGAACTCTAACCATCTTTGCTGACGGAGATTCAGATATTTCTGAGAGAAGAGATACTTTAACGACTTATGATCTGTAAATAGCTCAAATCTTTCCCCCAAGAGGTAGTGTCTCCACATCTTTAACGCAAACACGATTGCTGCCAATTCTAAATCATGGGTAGGGTATCTTCTCTCGTGCGGTTTCAATTGCCGACTTGCATAAGCTACAACCCTACCGCCTTGCATCAATACAGCACCCAGTCCGGTACCACAGGCATCCGTGTATACCGTCATCTCTTCATCCCCCTTAGGAATGACTAACACTGGTGCGCTTGTCAACTTGTCCTTTAGACTTTTGATTGCATTCTCACACCTTTCATCCCAGACAAAAGCTTGATTCTTCTTGGTCAACTGGGTCAATGGTGCTGCTATCTTGGAGAAACCTTGGATAAACTTATGATAATATCCAGCTAATCCCAAGAAACTCCTTACATCCGTTGCATTCTTGGGCATAGGCCAATCCTGTACCATAGCCACCTTCGCCGGGTCCACGGCAATACCATTCTCTGATACAACATGGCCCAAGAACCTCACTTCCCTCTTCCAGAAGTGACACTTAGAAAACTTTGCTTTCAATTGGTGTTTTCTCAACACCTCCATCGCTACTCTTAAATGTTCCTTGTGTTCTTCCTCTGTCTTCGAATATACCAAAATATCATCAACGAACACAAGGACAAACTTATTCAACTGATCCCTGAATACCCTATTCATAAGATCCACAAAATATGCTGGGGCATTAGTCAGCCCAAATGGCATAACCAACCATTCATAAAATCCAGACGGCGTTCGAAATGCCGTTTTAGCTATACTCTCAGCTCCCACTCTAAGCTGATGAAAACCTGTCGCCAGATCCAACTGAGAAAATACTCTCGTGCCACTCAACTGATCGAACAAATCATCTATCCGTGGTAGAGGATACTTGTTCTTCCTCGTCACTTTATTCAACTCGCGGTAGTCTACACACAAACGAAGGGAACCATCCGCCTTGGTAGCAAACACAACTGGTGCTCCCCATTCAGAAACACTCCTTCTGATAAATCCCTTCTTCAAAAGATCGCTGACTTGCACCTCGAGCTCTCGCTGCTCTTTTGGTGCCATACGACGAAGTGGCATCACTATAGGTCTGGCATCTTTTACCAAATCAATATGAAACTCAATCTCTCGGTGTGGTGGAAGTCCGGTCACTTCTTCGAAAACGTCCGGATACTGGCCAACCACGGGCAAACCTGACAACTCACTATGCGGAATGTCAAGGGAGTTTAGAAAACTAGCCAATACCCCCTTACTGGGTAGACCACCAAACACTATCCTCCGTCCATCATCCGCTCTAGCTGTCACCAAAAAGCCCTCACAGTCTACCACCACCCCGTATCTTTGGAGCCAATCTACTCCCAAAATAATGCCAAACCCAGTAAAGCCCAAAACAAAGCAATCACAAACAAACATGCATCCATGACTTGATAGGACTACATTGCGACAAATCATGCTAAGGCTAGCCGAACCACCAATCGGGTTCGTCACTACTAAAGGTCTATCGACAATCTCGGGCTCCAATCCCAACCTATCTACCAGGTCACTAGATATGAAAGAACTGGAAGCTCCGGTATCAAATAAAACTCTAACAGGAACATCATAAACAGAAAGCATACCTTGAATGACGACATTCTTTCCCTTCTCCGCCGCAGTTGGGGCATTCGACGAAGAAGGAATAGCATTAAGAGCGTAGGCTTTCACCATTTGCTTTTCTTTAGGGGGTTGCGGACACTTGTCCTTGTGATGTCCTATTTGGCCACAGTTGAAGCACTTCCTATCCGCTGGCTTGGCCCGACAATTACTAGCATAATGGCCCTTCTTACCACAACTGAAGCACTCCACATCTTGCTTATTCTTTTTCTTCAGGCCATCCTTAGTCTGACTCTGCTTTCTCTTATTCTGGGAACCACCCTTGCATCCACCACCTGCTTGTGGTTTTGGCTCTTCCGCAGATGCAACCTCAGTCTTGGGCTTAGGGTAGAGACTTTCTGACCTTAATGATTTCCCCACAATCGATTCAAACGTCTCATCGATGTGGTTAATAAGTCTTTCCCCCAAGTACTGATCCAAACCAGTTATGAATTTCTCATTCTTTTTCTCGGCAGTATCAATAAGAGATAACCCATATTTTGACAAAGTGTCAAATTCAGCAATGTACTCCGAGACAGCTCTGCCATTCTGCTTGAGCTCCAAGAATTTCTTAAACAGCACTGACTTCTGAGCAGCTGGAATGAACTTCTCGCTAAAGCGAGCCTTAAACTGCTCCCAAGTAATCTGATCTTCGGGAGTAGCTGCGTTTATAGCATTCCACCAATTCATTGCCCGCCCTTGCAACTGACGGGATGCTAGCTTTCTCTTCATTGCATCCTCGATACCCAAATCCTCGAAGATACGTTCGCAACTATCCAACCAATCCTGAACATCCGTGGCTGACTCCGTTCCGTGGAACGGCTTCCCACCAAGGCTGGTATAATCCTTATTCAGCTTGGCGAAGTTGACTCTTGGCGCCTGCACTATTGGACCACCACCATTTCCACCATTGGGAGCTGCCCTCTGTACATCTCTAAGCATCTCTCTCATAAGGTCAGTAAACATCATCCTCATGTCAGCAGCATTCCCATTATTGGCTCCCCTACCAGCACCTCTAGTATATCGGCTCATCGTCAATCTGAAAAAGGAAACGATTAACGACTCCATAGTGGTGCTAGTGCAGTACGACTTCATCCTTATACTAGTAATAGTATATATATATAGCTTTTGAAAACCAAAATAATCACAAATACGCTCTCTCGTATACGTATATTATCTCTCCCTGATAACTTCCCTAGGTTAACTACGCAACCTAGAGCTCTGATACCAAGTGTGATGGTCCGCCCCGCACCAGCCTGCATTTCCTCCGGAAGTGCGCTGTACACATGCCCGACTAGCACGGAACGGTCGCCAAAGAAAGGAAAGAAGGGAATGAACTAATCAAGGAACCTGTAGAATATCTCATAGCGCATGGGATAAAATATAATAATAGTAACATACTTGACATAAAACAGGTGAGACAGTGCATAAGCTGATAACTAAAATCAACATCAATCATCAGAGCAGCGGAAATCCAAATACAGCTTATTACAACTTTCCAAATTTACTGTCTCTAAACAAAAGAAAGCTAAAGTAGAAGATGCACCACCAATGCCCAAGCAGTGATCTTCAACAACACAGGGAGAATATTATGTGTATATTACGTGGAAGCCTCCTGCTCGCCTCTGGATCATCTTCCCGTGCATCACCAGCTAACCTGTCTCTAGACTGCTCGTGTGAGCACCCAGAGTAATAAGAGGAGACATAAAACTCTGGGTCAGACATAAAGCCTGGTATGAGCGATAAGCATCTAAACAGAATAGTAACAGGTATACTAAACCATACCTGAACCTGGACCTGCAACCAAAGAGTTAGTACCACATACCGTACAATACTCTAAGGTGCCATAACAAATAGTGTAAGAATACGGGGGTGGGGTATGCATGTCACAATGATAGCAAACAAATCATCCATAGCAACCATCCTCACATCTCTCACTCAGTGCGTAAAGCGTACGATATCTACCACTTTGGAACACTAGACAAAATGAGGTAACGACGAATCCCGACTTGTAGAAACCCTGCTGTGACCAAGCCAAACACTTGGAGTCATGACCAAACATTTCAATGACCACTTCATTAGTCGTAGCCCTTGGTTCTACCGATGCCATAATGGCCCTGAATCCGCCTTCGTACCTCCTACCATAGTGGTCCAAAGCTATAGACATCGATAACCCCTTAACACGCGTCCCGCAGCAAAGCCCAACCATGAAGCGAACTCGTTGATTCCTATCTAAATCTTGAGCTCTAACTTCTCATTTGGACTTCCTTTGCATCTCGGGTTTTGATCGAGTTGGAGTTGGTCTTCAAAAGAGTCGTCGCATAGAAGTGGTCCTGAATTCGATTCGGTTCGGATATATACGTATAAAACGGTTCGGTTCGGTGCAATGCTCCATGGTGTATTCCTGCGTGTTGTTCGGTTCGGTGATCCTTCCCCTTAGACGTCGGTTCGGTTCAGATGTCACGCTCCAGTCGGTTCGGTTCGTCCCTCCTCCAGCTTGCCTGCTCCGATCCGATCTCGTCCCCTGGCCTACTCCGATCCGGTCCTGCTCCATAGCCCGATCTGATCCCACCCCCTTATTTGCTCCGATCCGCTTCGCTCCCTAGCTTACCCTGATCCGATCCGTTCTTCAACCTACTCCGATCCGATCCGCTCTTTATAGTCCCGATCCGATCCCCTCGTCCGCTCCAACTCTAAGTGAACGGCCTTCCTTCTCGCCAATCCTCCTCCAGTGACAAGTTCCAATCCAGTTCGAATCCACTCGGTCAGTTCACAAATCCGATCCGACCCCCTACTCCGATCCGATCCGGTTCGGAACCTGCACATTTCTGCAACTTTCCAGCGAGCTTTCTACGCCATTCAACGGCGTTTTCGACCAATCTAACTATTCTAATCAATCATAAAACATACCATAGAGTCATAGCAATATGTAAGAGCAACCACAAACACCAAACAACAAACCAAATGAATCAAAATAGATCAAAAGTGGCTAAAACCTCACATTTTCCTATAATCCTTCTTAATCATGTTTAAGAACATACTTAGTAAAACTTAATCAAATCGCCTAAATTTTCTAACAGAGGCATGAAATATTATTTAAGAATTTCTAAACATTTTTCCAGAATTTATTAGTGTACAAATTCGCTAATCTTCACTAATTACCCTTAATTACCGTAATTAGTGCAAAAACTATGCAAATCACTCACCTTGGCCACAAATAAAATTCTCAGAACTGAAACTCCTCTGATTTGGGGCGAATACTGATGTCCAACAGTAGCTCTAACCTTGCTTTGGTGCTTTTTCTTCTAAATTTGATGTTGCTAAGCCTAATCTTCAATTAGAAAGTGATTTGGGCCTAGCTGTTAATCACCCGGTTAAGCCCAATTAAGCTGTTTTTCACCATTTGAAATTTGTTTCAGCCATATCTCCCAAACGGTGAGTCCGTTTGGCGAATGTGACCACTCTACGGAAAGAGAAACCATCATCTGGAGCCAATGAAAGTGGTTTCAGGTCAAAATTCCTTTCCAGTCAAAAGTTATGGCCAAAATAGTGCCAACTAGGGGTAAAATGGTCATTTAAAAATCGGGAAAAATCATGAACACGGGAAATGACCCCAATAGTCGTCTCCCAAAGTTACATGACCATACGACTACGTATGTGAAAGAAATAAATATTCTATGATCCTATGATGCGTAGAATGGGGGTCGTTACATGAGCTCTATGTTCCACTTCAATTGTCTCCCCGAAGTTTCTGGGCGAAAGAGAATTTGTCTTAGCGGTTGGTCGGTAAGAACCTTTATAGGATGGACTTGGAAATATGACCTTAGCTTCTTTGAGGCAATAAGAAGACAATACACAAGGTTTTCTAACTTGGGATAATTTAGTTCTTCCCCAGCAAGCCTTTTACCAAAATAGTAAACTGGCCATTGAACCTTTGCTTCTTTTCGAACTAGCACAGCACTTAATGCATGGGACGAAGCTGCCAGGTACAGGAATAACTTGTTTTCATCTTTAGGTTAAATTGGTGGTGACTCCATGTGCTTGGTTAATTCTTTGAAGGCTGTTTGGTATTCAGGAGGAGTCCATTGGAATTCTTTTTTTCCTTTCTTCAAAGTATCAAAGAGTGGAATGCACCAATCCGTTGCCTTAGAGATAAATCGGTTAAGCGCAACTACTTTCCCATTTAGGCTTTGAAGCTCTTTCTTTGTCCTAGGAGCACGCATCTCTCACAAAGCTATGATTTGAGAAGGATTTGCTTCGATGCCTCTGGAGTTGACTATAAATCCAAGAAATTTTCCTGATGCGACCCCGAATGAGTATTTAAGTGGATTTAGCTTCATCCCATACTACCTGAGGACATGGAACATTTCTGCCAAGTTCTCTAAATGTTCATCGACTTTCTTTGATTTTACCAGCATATCATCGACATAGACTTCCATTGTTTACCTGATTTGTGATTTGAATATGGAATTTACAAGGCGCTGGTATGTTGCTCCTGCGGTTTTCAGTCCGAATGGCATGACCTTGTAGCAATACAAGCTCCTATCTGTTATGAAACTCGTGTTTTCTTCATCTGTCTTATACATCATTATCTGATTATATCCGGGGTAAGCGTCCATGATGGATAAGAGTTCATGCCCTGTTGTTGCATCTACAAGCTGATCAATTCTGGGCAGAGAAAAACTATCCTTAAGGCACAGTTTATTGAGGTCTAAATAATCAAGGCATACCCTCCATTTGCCATTGGACTTTTTTACAATGAATGGATTGGAGACCTAATCAGGATATGTAGATATTCTTATAAAGTCATTCTCGAGCAACCTATCCACCTCTTCTTTTATTGCCATAGACCTTTCGGTTTCTTGAATTCATCATTTTGTTTAATTGGAGTTATACTTGGATTAATATTCAACTTGTGTACTATTACATCAGATGAAATTCCACGCATATCAGAATATGTCCAAGCAAAAACATCCAAATTCGCTTTTGAAAACATAGTTAATTCTTTTTGTAACTTCAGGCCCAGTTGAGAACCTATTTTAATTACTTTGTCAGGATCTTTGTCATGCACTGGAATTGAGATTATGGCTTCAACTGGTGCCGCTCTATTCTCCCCCACACTGGCTTTCCTTGGGTCCATTTCCTTTTGAGCTCCGTTGTGTTCCCCAGTGTGAGGGCCCCACTCTAGTTGCTATAAGGGGAGTCAAGAATGCAGAGCAGAGCTTCCACATTCTTCTTCATCTCCTTTTTCCTAGTTTCAACTAGTTCTGCCATATAGCACTCCCTTGCTGCCTTATGGTCGCCTTTAATCACACCAACTCCATTTTCGGTAGCGAATTTCATGGTCAAGAACCATATTGCTATCCTGAATGCGGCAAGGGCCGGTCTCCTGAGGAAGGCATTATTGGCTGAAAGTTCATCGACTATAAAAGTTTGTCTCATGGCAACTTTCTATTTTCCCTCTTCGAGCTCTACAAGCAGATCAATGACGCAAATCGACTGAGTGGGTTAACCCGTGAACCCATGGATCTTATTCTAGCAAGCTCTTACATCATCCATGGAAAGATTCATCTTGTTGAATGCATTAATGAAAAGAACATTGACAGATGCCCCGCTATCTACCAAGACTCTCCTGAATATAGTTGGACCCAAACTGATGGTAACAAACATAGGATCAATTGTTGTTGTTAGCAATCCGTCTGAATCTGTATCTTTGAACATGACATCGTCCCATGAAGTCTTCGGCATTTTTGTGGGAAAGGTATTGTTCATGACCATGAGTTCTTCTTCTCTCAGAAGGTTCTTCATCTCATCAGTATACTTCATGTTGCCCCCCAGCTTCTTCCGACTGGGTGGGGTCCACCTGAAATTGTGTTGATGATTGGTCTTGGAATAATAGCATCTGGAGTACTATCTCGTAGACCAGGTTGCCCCGCAGATGTCCCTTGCCCTTGGACGGCTTGAGTATTCTGCGGGTTCTTCATATATTGCTGGAGTCTGTTCTTCCTTATTAACTCCTCAACCAGGTTCTTTAGATGCTTGCAATCATTCGTATTGTGGCCTGGTTGGTTGTGGAACCGACAAAACCTACCTGATTTTATTTTAGCATCATTGACCTTTACTTGCTTTGGCTTTGGATATTCCTCGGTATCCTTAGTTGCCATGAAGAAGTTTTCTATGGTGTCATTCAAAGGAGTCAACTCTGAATTCTTAAAGAAGTGGAATTTCTTGTTAGCCCGATTATCTTGCCCCTTTTTTGACCACCGGGACTCTTTTGGCTGCCTTGCACATTACTATCTTTCTTCTCAGGTTGTGCTTGGCTTTCAGGGACATCTAGGGCATAAGTTGGATCCTCTTCGACACTCATATATTCTTTAGCTTTATCGAACAGCTGCTCGAGTGTGTTCGTTTTCTTCTTTTTGATCCTTCGCCCAAACTTGATCTTTTTGCATATGGCTCCCTTCAAAGCCATTAGTAACAGGTGGGGCTCATGATTTCCAGACTTGGCTGCAGCAGTGTTAAACCGGGTGAGAAAAGCCTTGATGGATTCTCCTGGCCTTTGCTCTAACTCGTTCAGCTCCATAACATCTCGGACGTTAGTTGCTTGGAGCTTGAACTGCTCTCTAAATAACTTGGCCAAAGTAGCAAAATCATCAACATATTTGGTGGTAACTTCGTGAACCAAAGAAAAGCCACCCCTTCTAGATAAGTTGGGAAATACAGGCACTCAAGCTCATCTTGGCACGTGCCCCATCCATATGTTGGTCATACTTGAACAAGAACACGTTGGGATCGCCAGTCCCATTATAGGCTTGTACCATTGGAGGTTCGAACTTGTTCGGGTATGGAGCCATCTTGATCCTCTCCGTGAGTGGGGTCTTAGTAGGAGAAAATCCCCATTCTTTTTCGTCACCCCTTTTTTCAAGCTTTTCTCTATGATCATGCGAACCATTTCCAATATGCGTTCCTCTTCGTTGTACTGGTCCATGGCGCGGACGCCATCCTCCTTACTGGATGTTTGCCTAGGCAAACAGTCGCGATTTGGATTCTGAGGCCCTGTGCCTCCCTCTCGAGGAAGTGCCCCTTTGGTGTATCCTAACACTTGTCGAAAGGTTGCTTTCTCATAATGATCACGTGCAGGTGGTTTTGTCTCTTTATGATGAGGATCATTAGGATCTGCAACCTCCTGGAGTGAATTTTCACGATTCGGACTTGAAGAAGAAGAACCTTCATTTTCTGTATAAGCGGTGCGAGCAGGTTGAAGATGGGTGGCATTC
Organism: Allium sativum; assembly: GCA_030737875.1. NCBI lineage: Eukaryota > Viridiplantae > Streptophyta > Magnoliopsida > Asparagales > Amaryllidaceae > Allium > Allium sativum. Next base: position 321,985,546 of record CM060913.1, read on the forward strand.
AAGGTAACTTTCGTTGTGGCAGCCTGAATAGCGAACATAGATTCAAGCTTCTTCAGCATAGCATTGGTCGAGATATTTATCTGACTTGTTAGTCCTATGACAACCTCATCCAATTTCTACCTTGTTGTGACCGCTCCAACTCTAGAAGTTTCACCAACTTCAAAGTGGTTGGAGGGTGGTGTAGCATTATTGTTGGGTTATCGATCTCTTCGATGGTCTTACAAGTTGTTTTCTTTGGTCTACCCATAGTAGCAAACAAGGCTATGAACTTTGAGGAAAGTTTGTGGACTAGCTCAAACTTTAGATTTGGAAGATCTGTAGGAGAAACGAGCTCCAAACTGTATCTCCACAAATGGCTTAGAGGAAGGAAATTCGTACGCGGTCCTACGGTGGGCGTCAAATGCTTAAACCAAAATTAGTTCGAAAACCAAAGGTGCCATGAAGGCACTTCACCAAATAGTTAGGAATGAGACCACAATCGCAAAAGTAAGTAAAAAAACAAATATTTTTATAGTGGTTCGATCTAAAATAGATCTACGTCCACTTTGGGAAGGATTTTCACTATCAACTTGAGATTTACAAGGCAAGAATCATCTCCAAATACATTCATTTTCTCTAGAATTTCACTTTAATCGTAGCAATCAGCTAAGAAATGGTTGAATCTCTCTAAGTGTAAGGAATATGAAGGAAGATCTACAATATCTAGGACACTTGATCGGTTTTGTTGGATTCCATGGTGGATTAAGCTTTAGATCTTTGTTTGGAGATGCTAGATGATGTTAGAATCGCTTGAAAAAGTGGAGAAAGCAAATTGGCAGCCCTTCAGGGTCATAGAATTCGATCGCCATTAAAGTGGAGCTTAACCCCTATTTATAGGAGAAGTTGGAATGAAGCTGTGAGCTGAAATTTGTATGTGCAGGCTATGGGTTGCTCATGCTGGTAATTATTGAAACGCCACTGCCAGCTTTTGCCAGCCGTATCCAGCTGTTGCCAGTTGTTTGACGAGGGCCACGTGCAACCGACCCTAGACTTTGTTGGACCATCACGCGACGAACCCTGTACACTTGAATACCATGTGACGCACGACCGACCCAATGGTGTGTGAGTCAGATGGGCGTTGTATGACCGACCCTATAGTTGTATGAGCTCTACTGCATTCAGCTAGAATCTGCTCGACCCACTCATGATGATCGACCCCTTCTTCACATGAACATGCCTGACCGACCCATAATGCTCGAGTGATTTTATTGTGGATAACCTCCTAATGTACGACCCCAAGAATCTTGGGATTTTATGATGATTGATCCCTTTGTGGTGCTCGACCGATATTACTACACGACCGGGACGATGTGTGACCAACCAAGGCAGGTTCGAACAACCCTGTAGCATTTGGACCTTTGATGTGCGACCCTGGAATGCTCGAGTCCTACTGTTAGTGTGCGAACGACCTACACGTGCCTTGAGTGAACATCCCCTATATTTTACTTTAAATTCAGCCTATCGATATGTGTGTGATTTTAATGGATAAACAGGTAGCCTTTGAGTACTCGTTAGATATTATTATTATTTCGGTAAATCTATATTCGATTATTATACTTTGTCCATTTTGTTGTGAGATGTTTTATTGAGCATTAATATATTTATTATCTTTGACTTTTCTGCCAGATACTAGACAAGCTAACTCGAGCTTCAATAGATTGGGATTTTCAAAAAAAAATCAGTTTGTTGAAATTCGAATTGTTACATCTAGTATCAGGACTTAGGTTTTGGAATCCTGTATAGATAATGAGTGAATGTATTTGCATATTATTATACAAAAAGGATATTACATATATACCTATATGCATGAAATTGAGATACCGAGATTTGTACACTAGAGTAATGATAATGGAAATATAAGGAAGATGACCACTAACTAGTCAGGTTAAAAAAGTGTATAGAGTGGCTGGGAGAAATGGTAAGTTGTTTCAAGAAACTCTTTGGAATATTAATTGCGCCTTCAAGGAATTAATGGAAACAACATTGTGGCGGCGGAAGAAACATACGAGAATTGGAACGAACTATCGACCGACCCAAAGGGAATATTTTCAGATTTAGGAATAGCAAATCGTCAGTGTGAAACTCGGAAATGAAAGGCCGAAAATTATATATATTAACGAGTCGAGTCGACACAGCTTTCGGGTGGGTCGATCCAAGGGTCGACACACCCTGAAGGTGGGTCGATCCATGAGTCGACACATCCTGCTAGTGGATCAACCCACAAGATTTTTTATTGGCTGTATTAAAATGATGAACCCGAAGCTTCATTATTTCATTTCCTCCCCCAACTTGAGAGCAGAAAAGCAATCCCCTTCCCCCACTTCCAACACCCACCACAACCATTTTTCGCAAAATTGGTATCAAATCGAGGCTCGTGACCTCCTCTATTCAGATCTACATCCTTTTCTCCCAGATTTGAAGAAATTTCACCATGCCTCCGAAACCCTCTTTAACTGCCTTCTTTCCCCAATTAAACCCTAGGAGATTGCTTGGTGTGGTAACCTTAGGTGCATAGTATAGACCTATGTAGATTATACAGGGTACCAGATTTTACTTGGGAGACCAGTTAGATTTCCAGATTTTGTAGGCACCCCTTGGAGCAACTTTTCTTGATGCCGGGTTGCATCCGATACTTGACCATGCTACGGTAGAAAAGGCCGCTTATCCCAGGTTAGTTCACCTTTTTGACGGAAATTTTAATTATAGAGTAGAGAACAATGCAGTAGTGTTTGATTCCGAGGTTATGGGAATAACCATTATTTTTACCGAGAGTCAATTTGGGGCTATGCATGGTATTAGAGGAGAGGGTTTGACATTAGAGCAGATTGAGATGATTGATGTGGCCGTATTGGGCCAAATTTTTATTGATGTTGGGCATAGAGCTTAGGAAATAGGGTATTTGCGCCCATTAGCTAGAGCAGTTATACGCATCTTACAGTATAACTTGGTTGCTCGGATGGGTAGTTTTGATAGGATTACTGGAACTGTTAGGCGTGCCACTTATGCTATTTTTGATGGACATGTGATCAATTGGGAAAGGGAGATTATGAAATATTTTGCGACCACCACCAACACTGGACAATCTACGATTCCCTTCAGACTTTTTGACAGTTGTGTTTAGACAATTTCAGGTTTCCTTAGGGATGAGAGCTCTATTGTGGAGAACCACCCTCTGATAGACGCATCCACTCTGACTAGGATGCAAATTGACTTGGCCAGTTATAGGAGGCCTAACCCATAGAGCATGAATAGGAGCATCAGGGGGATGATGGTGATAGTGAGGGTCATCACGGCTAGGGGATCAATAGTTTTACCCAGTTGGTTATCATTCGGAGGCAGGGTTCAGAGATCAGCTTGCACAGGAGGAAGGGCAAGTGTAACACCCCACACCCGCTAAGGTCACTCGCTAAGGGAATGCCTTAGTTTTGGTGGAGTATTTTTAGTGAGTATAGAACAGAAAAATTACCACAAGACAGATATAAGTAATACTTGAAAATTTAAAACATTACTTCATTGCAGCGGAAAGTAAAACATGTTTGGTTACATCACAAAACCATAACAACTATTTGTACATAATATCCATCCTGATAAAATAGAAGTACATAATCCCACTACATAGACAATAGCCATAGTAGAAAAGATAAACCGAGCTTTACTTCTACGGTCCAAGCCCAAAAGATAGATATAGCGGTCTGATCCAAGCCCACTAGTGCTAGGCCCACTCTGAAAACCTGAGGGTTGGGAAAAAGATAAAAACAACGGGGTCAGACATAAGTCTGAGTGAGTCCTATAACCCTAACAATACAACCATTAAAGTAATTAGGGTATGACATAAATAAGGTACGGTACCTCTGGGGATAATGACTACACTAAGTAGCCAACTAAACACCGGATGTACTACGATAACCGAAAAGACGCATTTATCCACCCAAGGATAATTCTTACACCACCCCAGACTTATTCACCCAAGGGTAATTCCTACACTGCACCACACCAGTTCTACCCACCAAGAGTAATTCCTACTTAAAGGTTGATCCCACTAAGTGTACTAAGTAATTTTTACCCGGTAGTTTCTTGTACCCCTACACAGGTGCCGTCTGCCCCTATCTTTACTAGGTGTACCCACTACCCCCAAGCGATCGGCTCCCTACCGTAGATACCCGTGCTGGTCCCACAAAAAGGGGGTGTATCATTCCCCAAAGTGGCTACCAGATAATATCACTGTGCACAGCTTTATATCTACACGATGCAACAACGACTTACCAACCAGCCCGGGTCCACACACGCATATGAAACCCGTTGATCCTGCGTTGCCACCGCTAACCCGTTTTGGCCACTTATAGTCAAGCCCAATATGCGTGTCCCGTCACCCGACCAGAGTCGGGCCCACAAAGATACTTTTGGGATATTGGTTGAAATGGGCCCCCACAAGCTACTACTTAAGCTTGCTATTTTTATCTAGTGCATCCTACTTAACCCCTTTTTATAATCATGCCCCCTTACATGTTAAGATTTGGTTAAGTCATCAATCATATTTCAATTGCCACTAAGGGCACCCACTAGATTTCCACATGCCACCCAAAGCACTTACTTGATTCCCACATGCCACCCAAGGCACTTACTTAACCCTTTAATCATGTTTAATTACATGTTCCACTTTGGTTAAGTATTCTAATCGTATTTTCTATTGCCACCCAAGGCAACCCACTAGTTTCCTCATGCCACCCAAGGCACCCCCACTAGTTACTACATGCCACCCAAGGCACCCACTTAACCCTCATGTCCCACTACATGCTAATTTGGTTAAGTGTTTCTTAATTAATTAAGACCGTGATCCTCCTAAAGACCTCTCACATTAGACTATCTTTTATGACCGCTGGTTAAGCCGGTTGGGTCCGGGCAGCCTTACGTCATAACCGAGTCTAACCTCGTGTCTTTACGTTAATCACGTATTTAGTTTGTGACTAAGACCTCTCACATTGGGCCAATCATTTGTAGCCGCTGGATGGCCGGTCGGTTCCGGGCAGACTTCCGCTACAAAAGGGTCCAACCTCGTGTCTTAGTTGATTAATTACACCTAATTAATCACCCCCACAATTAATTATCCCTAATTAATTACACATTTTTCATAACATGGGTAGACCTAACTCAATAGGTAAATTCCCATGGGGTAGACCTAACTCAATAGGTAAATTCCCACTTATGTTAATTTATTTTTATGGTATGCTTATCATACCCAATCATACTTTTATTAACATATTTATTACCCCATCGTTCCCCATGTAAATCGTTCTCATTTCACGACATAATAAAGGGAAAGATCCATCACAAATATCATGGGTTTAGCATATAACTTTGTCATTGGTTAAGAAGATGTCAACTTGCATTTATGAGCATATATTAACCCAACTACATTTAACCCAAACTTGCATATTATCATACACATGATTTGCATAACATGTTTCATATGAGCTTGCATATTATCATACACATATCTTGCATAACATGTTGAACTTGCATATAAGCATTCTCATAACTTGCATAACATGTTAAACATGCATTTAAGCATACACATAACTTGCATAAGCATTCATATACTTGCATAAGCATTCACATACTTGCATGAGCATTCACATACTTGCATGAGCATTCACATACTTGCATGAACATGCATAACTTGCATATCACATTAAACTTGCATTTAAGCATATACATAACTTGCATAACATCATGCACATAACTTGCATAATCTCATACACATAACTTGCATAACACCATGCACATAACTTGCATATGAACTTGCATCTTAAAGGAGGGTAAACATGCATAGCATATAAGGGTATCATCTTCCATATGTATGCATCACATTTAAAAGGGTAAACTTACATGTCATGATTTATGCATAATACCAAACACTTAGCATGCATAAAACCACATACTTAGCATGCATAGAATCAATTACTTATTATGCATAAACACACCACTTAACTTGCATAAACCCACACACTTAGCATGCACACAATCAAATACTTAACATGCATAAAATCAAATACTTAGCATGCATAACACCAAATATTTAGCATGCATAAAATCACATGCATAAATGTTGAACATAGTGTTTTGCATCATAAAACATGGCATTAACCTCGCATATAACATAAAACTTGCAAATCACATATCATACAAACTTGCATAAACATATTTATCCACAAACATAGCCATGTCTTATCACAGCCTACCATAATCAATTTAACAATTGATTATTAAAGCCATAGAAACTCACCAAAACCAAGATTAGCAAACTTATGAAGTGGAATTAGTGGCTTTAGTTGAAGAAGATGTTGATTAGCTTGCAACTCTCTTCATTGATTTGTGGAGGCCATGCTCAAATTTCATTTTGCCATAGTTTAGTTACAAAACCTAATTATGAATGAATTAGGGTAGGGTTGGGGTCTTATTTATAGGATTAGGTAGTGTTTTTAGGCCCTTAGATTAACCCTAGGTTAGATTAGGACCGTTAGATTTAGGAAATCTCTAGAACCAGCCCTCTAGGCCAGCCCAAGAACTCAAACTGGTGCACCCAGTTTCACTGGGCGTCGCACCCCTATCGACAGGCAAGTCGACAGGGCAGTCGACACCCCTGTCAACAGCCCTGTCGACAGCGCTGTCGACATGGCTAGGGCGGGAATTTCTCCCGCCTGACCCGCTGCTTCTATTTCAAATTCTGAATTTGAATTTTTAAATCTGTTTTTATCTTTGAATTTTCTGAAAACTTCTTTGGGCCATAACCGGGCCATACGGACTCCGATTCTCGAAAACTCGGACTCTATTTCGCGTATTTTTCCGAGACGAACGCAATGACGCAGCCCGTTACCCACAATTCCCACATCTGAGATTATTTATCCTATAATTAGTGAATTTTAGTATTAACTAAAATTCGGGGTGTTACATTCTCCCCTCCTTAAAGGATTTCGTCCCCGAAATCTCTAAGCTAAGGAGAATGCATATCCTACCATCCAAACAACCATCTACTCAAACCATCAACCACGGGCATCCATTGTCCTTAAAACAATTTCTAATAATGTATGAGCATATGCAAAAAGTGTGTGTATATGTTCCCTATCTAATGTATGAACATATGCAAACCATGATAGTGCCATGCATCCATTATGTATGCGAGAGAACCCTATCGACACATACAATATCTACATGAGTGCACAATCATTCACCAAAATGCATCATCCATATGATAACACAATCATTATACATCCATAATATAGCTTCCTACACACAATTTTATGCAATATGCAATATGAAGTGATTGAGCCGATCTAGTGCCTAGAGTGTGTGTATATGCATCCACGAGCAACCACTAGCAAACACTTGCATCCACTTGCATCCATCATACATAACATGTCTCAAACACATGTTTCAACCATAGGACTATCCTATCTGAAGGTCAAAGGTACTAACGAGAGGACATACTAAGGATAAGATAAGCACAAGATATGCGATGAAGGAGAAACAAAAGGACATACCCTCCGAAAGAAAAAGGGTACCTCGAACGCCTCTTCGCTTCCGTCTCCCAGGTAGCGTCGCTCTCTTCATCTCCCCTTCGTACTTTGACTAGTTGAACCTCTCTGTTTCTCAACTTCCAAATCTCTGACCCAAGGATGCAAGTAGGAGCTCGTCGAATCGTCGCTTCACGCTCTACTTCCACTTCTCTAAGCAGGCTCGGCTCTACCGCCTCTGCGGTCTCATGTAGGAACTTCCTCAAATGTAACACATGGAATATATCATGTACACCACTAAGCCTGTCGGGCAACTCCACTCTATATGTCATCTGTCCAATCCTTTCCTTAATAGGAAATGGCCCAACAAACCTTGGTACTCACTTCCCAACAGATCCAAAGTGAACCACATTCCGTAACGGAGATATCTTGATAAAAAGCATGTCCTAATATCAAACTCAAGCTCTGTTCTCCTCTTGTCCGCATAAGATTTCTGTTTATCTTGCATCGCTTTCATCCTTATTTGAATCAAATCAATCTTTTCCCGAAGTCTTTCTAACCTTATCGGCCCAAGCAAGATCTCATCTGTAGATTCCTACCAACGTGTAGGTGATCGACAAGGCCTTTCATAAAGAGCTTCGAAAGGTGCCATACCAATACTGGACTGAAAGCTATTATTATACGCGAACTCCACCAATGGAAGATGCTCTTCCCATGTACCTCCAAAATCTAAGATACAAAGCCTCAAAAGGTCTTCTAGGACATGATTCACCCTCTCGGTCTGGCCGTCCGTCTGAGGATGATATGCGGTACTCAAACACAACTGAGTCCTCACTGCTTCTTGCAAACTTCTCCAGAACTCGCTAGTGAAGATAGGATCTCGATTACTCACTATGCTAGAGGGTACCCCATGCAATCGAACTATCTCTCGCAGATATAAAGAAGCTAGCCATGGAGCGGTCCCCTTGCTCTTCATAGGTATAAAAATGGGTGCTCTTAGTAAGTCTGTCTACCACCACCCAAATTCCCGTATTACCCTTTCTTGATCTGGGTAACCCGTCAATAAAATCCATCGAGATGCTATCCCACTTCCATTGCGGAACTTCCAATGGGTGAAGCAACCCACCTGGTTTCTTTTGCTCCGCTTTTACTTGTTGGCACACCAAGCATCGAGCGACATACTCGGCCCCATCTTTCTTCCTACCGGTCCAGAAGAAAACCCTCTTCATGTCTTGATACATCTTGTTCCCACCGGGATGAATGGTCATCCTAGTACGGTGTGCATCATCAAAAATAACCTTCCTCAAACCCTCGTCTTGCGGTACAAAGTCTACCGTCTCTACGCAAGCACCCCCTATCGTCTAGGGTGTACCTACTCAAATGGCTGGACAACTCCCCCCCTTATGAGCTTCTCCACCAACTCAACCAACTGTGGGTCGTCCCTCTGTGCTTCTCCAATCCGCCCCAAAAGAGTAGGTCTAACCTCCAAGGAGGCTAGCAAACCGGGTACAAAGTCAACGGAAGGTCTAAAGTCAATCATAGAAATAAACTCTAAGCTCCGTCGTTCAACGAACAATGAACTCAAGGACAACCTTTTTCTACTTAAGGCGTCCGCTACCATGTTACCCTTACTCATAGGATGCTAAGGATCCCATCCACTTTTGCTGTCCTAAGACTATGCGCTCGAAGAGTCTCCAACACTTCCCTAAGATGTAGGGCATGCTCTTCTCCACCAGGATATCATCCAAAATCATCACAACTGTCTCCCACGCAGACCACCCTAGTCGAATTCGGCATCCCCCAAATGCAAGCCCCAAAGGCCTAAACCAATATCAGACAAACACCCAAGGGATACCTCCTTCGAATTCAGACGACCTACGTGAGATGATACTAGTAAAAATGGCTAAATAATTAAGCCCTTGACCAATTTTGGATGTCCTCGCCAGTCTCGGTCCAAAACCACCGTTTTCCCATAACTGGCTTTGCTCACCCCATTGAGCAAATACGAAAACTTATTTCGCTCCTAGAAAAGACCCAGATGTCATCCACAAAGACCATCACGAACTTATTTAGGTACTCCCTGAACACCCTTCTCATCAAATCAACAAAGTATGCGGGGGCGTTCGTCAAACCGAATGGCATCACCAGCCACTCCTAAAAAAACATCCGGAGTCCTAAAGGTAGTCTTTTCTATGCTATCCTCAGCCACTCTCAACTGATGAACTTCCGTGGCTGAGTCCTACTACATAAATACTGAGGCGCCAGCCAACTGATCAAAGAGATCACCAATCCTTGGCAATGGGTGTCTATTCTTCTTTGTGAGTTTATTTAGTTCTCTTTAGCCTACACAAAGTCTGAGGGACCCATCCGCCTTCGTGACAAAAACTACTGGAGCACCTCACTCCGATACACTTCGTCTTATGAACCCCTTCTCAAGCAAATCGCCTACTTACTTATGGAGTTCCCTCCTCTCACGAGGAGCCATGTGGCACACTGGCCAAAATACTGGTTTAGCATTATCCACCAGGTATATTCGGAAGTCAATCTCCCGCTTCGGAGGTAAGCCCTTCACCTCCCCACACACACATCCGAGTATTCCCGACCCGCTCTAACAGATCGCAAATTCCAGACCGACGCGTCAAGCGATTCTAGATAACTTAGCATAACAGATTCTATTGGATTACAAGAGATCTCGGGAGTGTTACCCAAGCGGGTCATAAGCCTAACAACTCTCCCTTCAAAATCAAGAACGGCACCTCTACTGGATAACCAGTCCATGCCCAAAACTAGCCCATAGCCCGTGAAGCCCAACAAGCATCACACCTAAAGTCAACGCTAAGTATAGAAACTTTCAAACCCAAACACATCATGGAGCCCAATTGGGTTTGAAACAACTAAGGGATCATCTACCAAACTGGTGTCTAAGTGCAGTGACTCAACTAACAATGATGAGATAAACGAACTCGATGCGTCAGAATCAAATAAGTTCGAATTGGATAATAAAGAAATCCAACCTCCAATCTAGACGGTCTTATCCCCATCTGGTACCCTAGTCGTGTGGGAATACAACTACCCTCCAGAAGATTCCATACCTTGCCCTTGCTTCTTTGGACAATCCTAATAAGGTGTCCTATTCCTCCCAAAAGGATAACCACTTGCCTTCTTCTTCCCTATTCTCCACTCGTAACCTCCCACCAATGAGGTTTCATCCTTCATTAACCAAACAACTATTTGAGCCTTCCTCTCATCGTCTATCCAATAGGTACCTACCAGTCCTCCTCCTTCTTGAACCAACTTCTAATCCGACTAACGTCTAAGTCCCTTGAAGTGGTTTTCCATTCTTATCTATCTTAGAAAGGTCATCTATACGCGGAGGGGAAACTCAAAATGAGAGAAAGGAAGAGATTCAAAATGGAGAATTCGAAAGATATAGATATGGCTATTGGGGATTATGCTTTTCTTTCAAAAACTTTTCTCTTAAAAGACATGTTTTTGAAAATACTCCTTTCCAAAAATATTCTTAGAAAATAATTTTTCTAAAAATTTTATCTGTTCTGGTAACCTTAAGCTCTGATACCACGTGTAACACCCCACACCCGCTAAGGTCACTCGCTAAGGGAATGCCTTAGTTTTGGTGGAGTATTTTTAGTGAGTATAGAACAGAAAAATTACCACAAGACAGATATAAGTAATACTTGAAAATTTAAAACATTACTTCATTGCAGCGGAAAGTAAAACATGTTTGGTTACATCACAAAACCATAACAACTATTTGTACATAATATCCATCCTGATAAAATAGAAGTACATAATCCCACTACATAGACAATAGCCATAATAGAAAAGATAAACCGAGCTTTACTTCTACGGTCCAAGCCCAAAAGATAGATATAGCGGTCTGATCCAAGCCCACTAGTGCTAGGCCCACTCTGAAAACCTGAGGGTTGGGAAAAGATAAAAACAACGGGGTCAGACATAAGTCTGAGTGAGTCCTATAACCCTAACAATACAACCATTAAAGTAATTAGGGTATGACATAAATAAGGTACGGTACCTCTGGGGATAATGACTACACTAAGTAGCCAACTAAACACCGGATGTACTACGATAACCGAAAAGACGCATTTATCCACCCAAGGATAATTCTTACACCACCCCAGACTTATTCACCCAAGGGTAATTCCTACACTGCACCACACCAGTTCTACCAACCAAGAGTAATTCCTACTTAAAGGTTGATCCCACTAAGTGTACTTAGTAATTTTTACCCGGTAGTTTCTTGTACCCCTACACAGGTGCCGTCTGCCCCTATCTTTACTAGGTGTACCCACTACCCCCAAGCGATCGGCTCCCTACCGTAGATACCCGTGCTGGTCCCACAAAAAGGGGGTGTATCATTCCCCAAAGTGGCTACCAGATAATATCACTGTGCACGGCTTTATATCTACACGATGCAACAACGACTTACCAACCAGCCCGGGTCCACACACGCATATGAAACCCGTTGATCCTGCGTTGCCACCGCTAACCCGTTTTGGCCACTTATAGTCAAGCCCAATATGTGTGTCCCGTCACCCGACCAGAGTCGGGCCCACAAAGATACTTTTGGGATATTGGTTGAAATGGGCCCCCACAAGCTACTACTTAAGATTGCTATTTTTATCTAGTGCATCCCACTTAACCCCTTTTTATAATCATGCCCCCTTACATGTTAAGATTTGGTTAAGTCATCAATCATATTTCAATTGCCACTAAGGGCACCCACTAGATTTCCACATGCCACCCAAAGCACTTACTTGATTCCCACATGCCACCCAAGGCACTTACTTAACCCTTTAATCATGTTTAATTACATGTTCCACTTTGGTTAAGTATTCTAATCGTATTTTCTATTGCCACCCAAGGCAACCCACTAGTTTCCTCATGCCACCCGAGGCACCCCCACTAGTTACTACATGCCACCCAAGGCACCCACTTAACCCTCATGTCCCACTACATGCTAATTTGGTTAAATGTTTCTTAATTAATTAAGACCATGATCCTCTTAAAGACCTCTCACATTAGACTATCTTTTATGACCGCTGGTTAAGCCGGTTGGGTCCGGGCAGCCTTACGTCATAACCGAGTCTAACCTCGTGTCTTTACGTTAATCACGTATTTAGTTTGTGACTAAGACCTCTCACATTGGGCCAATCATTTGTAGCCGCTGGATGGCCGGTCGGTTCCGGGCAGACTTCCGCTACAAAAGGGTCCAACCTCGTGTCTTAGTTGATTAATTACACCTAATTAATCACCCCCATAATTAATTATCCCTAATTAATTACACATTTTTCATAACATGGGTAGACCTAACTCAATAGGTAAATTCCCATGGGGTAGACCTAACTCAATTGGTAAATTCCCACTTATGTTAATTTATTTTTATGGTATGCTTATCATACCCAATCATACTTTTATTAACATATTTATTACCCCATCGTTCCCCACGTAAATCGTTCTCATTTCACGACATAATAAAGGGAAAGATCCATCACAAATATCATGGGTTTAGCATATAACTTTGTCATTGGTTAAGAAGATGTCAACTTGCATTTATGAGCATATATTAACCCAACTACATTTAACCCAAACTTGCATATTATCATACACATTATTTGCATAACATGTTGCATATGAGCTTGCATATTATCATACACATATCTTGCATAACATGTTGAACTTGCATATAAGCATTCTCATAACTTGCATAACATGTTAAACATGCATTTAAGCATACACATAACTTGCATAAGCATTCATATACTTGCATAAGCATTCACATATTTGCATGAGCATTCACATACTTGCATGAGCATTCACATACTTGCATGAACATGCATAACTTGCATATCACATTAAACTTGCATTTAAGCATATACATAACTTGCATAACATCATGCACATAACTTGCATAATCTCATACACATAACTTGCATAACACCATGCACATAACTTGCATATGAACTTGCATCTTAAAGGAGGGTAAACATGCATAGCATATAAGGGTATCATCTTGCATATGTATGCATCACATTTAAAAGGGTAAACTTACATGTCATGATTTATGCATAATACCAAACACTTAGCATGCATAAAACCACATACTTAGCATGCATAGAATCAATTACTTATTATGCATAAACACACCACTTAACTTGCATAAACCCACACACTTAGCATGCACACAATCAAATACTTAACATGCATAAAATCAAATACTTAGCATGCATAACACCAAATATTTAGCATGCATAAAATCACATGCATAAATGTTGAACATAGTGTTTTGCATCATAAAACATGGCATTAACCTCGCATATAACATAAAACTTGCAAATCACATATCATACAAACTTGCATAAACATATTTATCCACAAACATAGCCATGTCTTATCACATCCTACCATAATCAATTTAACAATTGATTATTAAAGCCATAGAAACTCACCAAAACCAAGATTAGCAAACTTATGAAGTGGAATTAGTGGCTTTAATTGAAGAAGATGTTGATTAGCTTGCAACTTTCTTCATTGATTTGTGGAGGCCATGCTCAAATTTCATTTTGCCATAGTTTAGTTACAAAACCTAATTATGAATGAATTAGGGTAGGGTTGGGGTCTTATTTATAGGATTAGGTAGTGTTTTTAGGCCCTTAGATTAACCCTAGGTTAGATTAGGACCGTTAGATTTAGGAAATCTCTAGAACCAGCCCTCTAGGCCAGCCCAAGAACTCAAACTGGTGCACCCAGTTTCACTGGGCGTCGCACCCCTGTCGACAGGCAAGTCGACAGGGCAGTCGACACCCCTGTCGACAGCCCTGTCGACAGCACTGTCGACATGGCTAGGGCGGGAATTTCTCCCGCCTGACCCGCTGCTTCTATTTCAAATTCTGAATTTGAATTTTTAAATCTGTTTTTATCTTTGAATTTTCTGAAAACTTCTTTGGGCCATAACCGGGCCATACGGACTCCGATTCTCGAAAACTCGGACTCTATTTCGCGTATTTTTCCGAGGCGAACGCAATGACGCAGCCCGTTACCCCCAATTCCCACATTTGAGATTATTTATCCTATAATTAGTGAATTTTAGTATTAACTAAAATTCGGGGTGTTACAGCAAGGCATAGAGGAGCCATACCAGTATTTTGACCCTCCAAAAGGACATGACTATTACGGTGTAGAGCCATACTGGGGAGGCGCCGGGTCTTCCCAGTCATCTCAGTGGAGCCCATTACCAGAAGTGGAGCCATAGGATTTAAGGAGAGTGGTTAGGCACATATCTGAGAGGCAGGGCCAGTTAGCCAGAGACCACGGTGAGATCTTACTCGGATAGAAAGATATGGCCCGCATACAACTTGACTTTGCTCAGACCTAGTAGCAGTCCTTACAGGAGATTTATGCGGCCCATCAATGATTTGAGCATATGTAGCTAAAGATGCTAAACATGCACTTGGAGGTTCGGGATGGCACTAGGTACCAGAAGGAGCGCCTAAGTGGGTTGGACACTTTTCTTAGGGATATCTTGGGGCAGGGTGCCAGGCCTCTGTTCTGAGGATAGATTGACATTAGTGTTACTGCATGTAGGACTCTTCTTTTTATAACTTGACTATCTTTTGTTTGTTTGACTGCTGTAGTGAAAGATTGTACACAGAAATTATTTTCCGTTGCATTAGTACTTTTATCTTTGTGTGAGAAACTTTTCTCTAATTAATGAGGTCCCTGTTAAATCACTATGGATATAATTGGATAACAAAAGAAAATATAAAATAAAATTCTTGATAGTAGCAAAAACAATTTTTTTCCATGGAAATTGTGAGGAAGGAAATTCAGAAAATTATTTTTTCTGAAATTAGAAATTTTAAAAGTTGGTTAGTAGGGTTTTGAATGTAAAAATTGGATGGACTACGCTCTTGCTCTATAAGAGTGTGAGAAAAATTGGATGAAAAAGTTTTTTTTTTAAATAATTGCATTGGTATAGTAATTGCCAGTATATTTAAAATGTGTGCATCATGTTTTCAAAAAGGATTTCAAGAAAATTCAAATTCATGTAGGAGGTACTGAAAAAAGTCAAGTGACTTAGAGTAGGATCGACTTATATGGAATATGCGGAAGCGTATATGATATTCTAACTTATCTTATACATTAGTTACGTAAGTAAATATTAAATAATATTTGATATCACATATAAGTAATGTAGTAAATAAAAACGACACCAAGAATTTTTATACTGGTTCGGAGCACCGTCCTACGTTCAGTCCTAAACTCCTTCTGGAATTCAACTATCAATACCCTATGTTTACCCGGAGGAACATGTTCACAACGGACCCGAGCAACCGAAAGGGATTTTCTATGCCTAAGCAACCGAACAGGACTTACAACAATACAAAAATAGTTTTACTTTGATTGTGTTCTTGAATAACACTGAGTAGCCAACAGTTTGGGTAAACCCTTCCTATAATTTTATCCTCAAGTATATAATGTGTTTGTGAAGATTTGAAGGAAGTATATTTCTTATTGAATCGAGAGATCTGAAATAAATTCAATATTCAAAAGAAATTTGAATGTTTGTCTAACCTTTTAGAATGCAAGAGAATTAGAGTTTAAGATCAGAAAATATAATTAGAAATGACAAGAATCGGTGGTTTGTAAATCAAGTTTTTTGACGTATATATAATGGTTAAAGAGTATTCATTTTTCTTGAAGAGTTATAGCGAAAAGAAGCAACCATTTCTATTTAGAAATGAAAAGGAATCTCTTCTTGCAAGGAGATGACCTTTCAGAAAAATGGCTGTTATTGTCAGGTCGTCAACTAGTATAAAAATCACCAGTCAACTGATAGAAAATGTAACACCCCACATCCGTTAGTGTCACTCACAAAGGGAATGCACTAAGTTCTGTGGAGCATTTAGGGTAAAAGATGCAGATAAATTACAAAACAGATAGAAATTAAACAGCGGAAGATAAAACTTTGCTTTATTGATAAAATAGTTTGTACAAAGATTTCTTTACAATATCAGAGTGTCATCTGTCTTACAAAATAAAGAAGCATCAAACAACATTTATATTTCCCCAAATTTTAGCAAGAGCCAGCCATAGCATCTGATAAGAGAATCCAAGCAAACTTCGACAAATCTTCAAGCTGGGAAAGAGTGACAGTCCAACTTGACCTGAGCTATACTACTCCCTCCTCTACTACCCTGGTGGGGGGGGGGAACGGAAGAAAAGAAGACGAAAGAAAAACAGAGTCAGACATAAAGCCTGAGTAAGTTCAGTAACTTCTTGCATGTGAACAAGGAAAACAAAATGACATGAATTAACTGAATATAAGATTACACCATGACGATAGGGTCAACAAGATTAGACAAGGTAGTCACAAGATATGCTAAGATAAACTGGATACGCTTTAATACTTTCGCCGCTTCGCTATTTCCTTGTTATACTGGTTTCTATATCTCTGCACCGCCTATCTAGTGTCCCATCTAGTAAAGATAACGTGATCCCAATTCCTGTATTTTCTATTGCCTTCCGGCATACATTCATTATTTATTACCTAGGTCAAATCTAGGGTTTTCTATCAAGTGCTTTCTAGGTATAACTAAAGTTTTGCGCTATCTGCTGAATGCTTCTCGAGTTCAGGGTTTATGCCACCTAGTCCAACTAGGGATTACGCTACCTGTCGAACGATGCCCCCAAGTCTAGGACACACCACCTAGAGTGGTGTATGTTCCTATACTTCCCCACGCATGTATCGCGAATCGTTATCGCTAGTCTAGATGCACATGTCCTGTAATGTGCAGTCCGAGTCCTGTGACAGGGCAAATCAAGGAATACAAAACTCGGTCGGGAGCTTTCAGATATCTGCCGATGCTGATGCTAAGGTCTGTTTTTATTCCAGTGGCGATGGTCCCACTTGACCCCTCCCTCAACTAATGAAAGGCACACCTTGTAAAATGAGAACTATGCGCCGGCCCCCGGTGCCCCACTATCCTATGGCCATCCGCAACCATAACTAGATAACAAGTATATGGTCTTTTGGAGTTCTCCGCTTTTCCGCTTCACGTATCTCGATTGACTCAAGATGGATGGTAGACGATGAGTTGCTATAACAGGGCTACCGTTTGCTCACCGAATCACGCCGGTCCATCCTAGTCTTTAGGTTGCCATGTATTGCAACCAAGGCATACCCCTGGTTCTTCTACGCAGACCTTAACCTCTGTGGGCCCAGGCGGATCATCTGCAGCCTCACAGGGGGATACCAAGAGTACCCTCACGTCCCCTCGAAGCCTCGGGCTTCATAACCCAATTCGTTGGAGCCTTCTCTCTATTCAGACGGACATTCGCTCCTTCCCGTGTTATACTAAGAATTACTACTTAGTTCCCTTTCCCGTCAATTTGGATTGGTTAAGTGTCATTAGTCAATTCAAGCCAACTTAACCCTCTTCATTCATCCTGTTATACTAGTTAAGTGTTATCAGTAATTCATGTTGACTTAACCCACCACAAACCAAGTTATATTGGTTAAGTATTTCTTATTACTTAATCTTACCCATTCACCCTGTATTGATTCAGTGTTCCTTCTTAACTTAACCTTGCCCGTCTATTTTAACTAACCTGTTATTAACGGTTAAGTATTATCCCTTCATGTTTTAGAATTAACCCTATTCCTTTTTCAAAATCTGATGGTTAAGTGTTCAAGTTTACTTAACCCTACGGTCTAGCCCAGCTAACATATCAAATTGACTAAGTGTATTAAATCTTACTTAACCCCAACCTCTAGTCCAGTTAGCATGTTAATTTGGATAAGTGTATTAACTTTACTTAACCCCACCTTCTAGTCTAGTTAACATGTTCATTTGGATAAGTGTTTTCTTAGTTACTTATCCCCTACAAATCTTGTCTTGTTACGATGTTAAGTTTGGTTAAGTGTATCTATGGACTTAGCCCTCCCATTCTAGCTTAACTGTGTTAAGTTGGTTAAGTGTTCCTATGGACTTAACCCTCCCATTCTAGCTTAACTGTATGAACCTAACCCTACCTACCAGTCTTGTTATCATGTTGAGTTGGTTAAGTGTCTTAGTTAACTTAACCATAGCATTCTTGTCCTAGCTTTAACTAAATAAATTAAATCCATGACCACTCACATTAGACAGATATTGTTGCGATTACTGGATGTGCCGTTTGGTTCCAGGCAGGTTTACATCGCAACTCAGTCTAACCTCGGGTTAGGCCTATTCGTGTTTTCTAGTTCAAAGGGTTTTGATTAATTTTCAAATCAGGTTTTGAAAGTAACCATCCCGTCCGTCGGATCAGTTAGGGATAGCCAGGGAGAGTAGGAAACTTGTATTTTCCAAACTCAAGCCTAGACACTATCCTCTCTGTCACCCTAGAACTTTCTGGTGTTTCATTAAAAGAGATGTCGATAATAAATCTTTAATTTGTCTAGATCAATATTTCCTCATTTAGGGAAAATTCTATAAGTAAATTAATCCTAATTTACTTATTTCCCAATTTCTCTTTTAATGTAAATTGTCAACATTTATTCTTACGGCCCATTTTCCCCTCTATATCATGTTTATGCTTTTTGGTATGTAAACCATACCAAATGAAGTGTCACTAACCATGATTCTGCTAATCCTGACAATTACCCCCAATTATGGCCAATTTCAAGTTTATGCCAATATACTTATCGAGCCAAATTAGCTAATCCAATTCTGATTTACATTCTGATTGACGTCAAACTAGACTTATTACTCTAGTTCACTATTCATGTAAATGCTAGATTTACACGTCAATACAAGATTCAAATTACACATCTTATAATTCATGTCAAATTTATCCAATTTGCATTTCTATGAACATGCCATAATACATGTTCCCAATTTATGCCAATTTCCAAGTTAAACTACGTTTTAGTAAATTTCATATTTTGCCCCAAATCGCATTCCCACCATTCGTAAAATCGTGTTTCAATCTAGATTATAGATAAATCTAGATTCGTAGCAAAAAGGGAATGAACCAAAGATTGCTAGGAAAAGGATAGATATAACAACTGGCATAAAATGGTTTTGAACAACGACGTAGGTTCAAGAACATGGGTAGACCTAACTTAATAGGTAAATTCCCAAGGTCTAAAACCAAGAATAGACAGAGTAGGTTCAAGAACATGGGTAGACCTAACTTAATAGGTAAATTCCCATAGTCTAAAACCAAAGAAAACCAAGGACAAGCATAATAAATAATCGGGTTAAGCCCCAATCTCAAAATCACAGAACTTAAGCAACACTTTCCTAGTCATGAATCATGGAGGTTTAATCACAGATGTCCTTGTTATGTCATAGGCAATAGTTTATGTTAATCAAAGGCATAGGTTTTGTCAAGGAAGTAATCCTCATAGTCATAGTCACAATCATAGGCAATGTTCATAGTCATAGGCAGTGTCCATAGTCATAGGCAATGTCCATAGTCATAGGCAAATGTTCATAGTCATAGGCATATGGTTTTTAGGTCCATAGTTTCATAGTCACGGTCTTATTTGTCTTTGAATCGTGACAGTTCTTAATTAGGTCCAAAGAGATAGGCACAGATTCGAATAGAAAGAAAGAGAAATTGCATATTCTTTTGTCCCTTTAATTTCATGTCATGAACAAAGAAAAATGTTCAAATCTAGAAATAACTGACTTACAGAGATTTAGATTAGAAAAGAAAGATGGCGTTGCTATGATTCATAGAAAATCATTCGTTGAAGTCGTTTGAACCTCCTTTTGAATCCTAGCTTGAATCTCTTCTTCTTGAAAGTCTTTTGAGCAGCATCTCCTCGTCTTGTTTTATTTTATATATATTATTTATTTATTTATATATTTTAGAGGAGGAGAAGAAGCCATGTTCACTCAGAATCTTTGCAGCATAAGGGTAGAGAAGAATTGTGAATAGAGGAGGAGACTAGGGCTGTTTATATAGTTGCTCAAGACCTTATCGTACACGCAGCGCTGAGTCAGCATTGAGCCTAGTTAAGAAAATAGTCCAGGTTCGCAGATGAATCTAGCCAAATCTTATCGTACATGCAGTGCTAAGTCAGCATTGGGTCCCACAAGCTGTTTTTGCGCATAAATTTGAATTTCTGGAATTTATTTAACTGTTTTATTCACATGAAATATTCTTATATGTATACAATTCCTTTAACGACCATTTTACGCGTATATATATATACGCACAACTTTCATTTTATTTTCAAAATTCAAACGATGTTGCACCGTTATTTAATTCTTGCCATATTTCATTTACTATAGCCTTATCTTAAATTTTATCTTTCGTATACATATATTTCTGCATATATATATATATATATATATATTCTCATGTATATACATATATTTTCTTTATTTCCTTATATGTACGTTCTTATCCTTTCAAATTTTGAATTTGTGTATGTACATATATTTGCATGTTCAGTTGGCCCTCTTTAAAACAGAGATAAAAATTATGTTGCCGCCAGGGTTCGAACCCCCGACCTCCATGTTACAAATCCAATGCCTTAACCAACTGAGCTACAAAGTCTTTTGTTAATAAGTCTTAGAACAATGATAATTATTGTTCTTTCCTTACTTCTCTTTTTCATGTTAGTTACAATACTTAAATTAAACCAATGCATGAATCTTTTTCTTTTAATGTTAATGCATTATGTTTGCAAATCAGTGCATGCAACATATTTACATCGCATGCAACCAATCCTTTCTTTCTTTCATATATTAATTAATTTTCATTATACATCACCATATTAATCTTATCTGTGGATATATATACATTTTTAATTACATTAAAAATACGGGGTGTTACATTCTCCCCCACTTAAAAGGATTTCGTCCCCGAAATCTTCAAGTTAGGAAGAATGTGTCCTACCATCCAATCACCCATCTACTCAACCATTCAATCACAGGCATTCATTGTCCTTAAAAGATTTCTAATGCTTTCATGTTCATATGCATAGTGTGTGTATATGTTTTATCTATTGTAAAATCAGGCGGTCTACTGATTCAGTCGACCTCCTTAATGCGAGTCATGTCAGTGCCATGCGTCCAACCATGTATGCAAGCATCCCTAGTTATGTAAATACTATATGCGTGCACGGCCATTCATCCATATGCAACACCCATATGATAACATATCAAGTTCAATTTACAAACAAATACATATCTGTAAATGCAATATGAAAGCATCTGAACTGATCTAGTGCCTAATACGTATGCATATGCATTCACAAGCAACCATTAGCAACCACTTGCAACCATCAACCATAACATGTTTCAAATACATGTTTACATCCATTTTCTTCTACTTAAGGATCGAAGATACGACCTAGGTGATATACTTTGGGAAGGGAGAAACAATTATGCGTAAAGCTTCTAAAACAAAGAAATCAAGGATGCACCCTCAAGGAAAAGGGTATGATGCTAGTATCTAGCCTTCTTGAGCTTTATTCCACTGTATCTTAACTAATTTAACTTCACGGTTGTGAAGTTCCGGATCTCCATTTCGAAAATAAACATATTTCAATCACGGTACCAGGTATACATACTAAGATGATTAGAGGTTTCCCTCTTATCCCCCATGCCATAACAATAAGAGTCGAAAGGTCACTACGTGCTCTTTGAAGTGCCTGCCACAACTATTCATCTCTCACGCAAACCATCCAAACCGAACTCGACATTCCTCAAGTACAAGGCCCAAAGGCCTAAACCAATATCAGACAAGCACCCAAGGAATATTTCCTCCGAATTTAGACGATCTACGTGAGATGATATAAGCAAACTCGATAGCTGTTCTCAAATCCCTACTAACAAAAAATAAACTGGTCGGACCACCAATTGGATTTGAGACTCTAGTGGGATCTTTCTACTATACAGGTACTATGGTGCAGAGACCCAACTATGGAAGTGGATACAAACAAATGAGAAGCGCTAGAACCTAAGGAAATAGTACAAACAGAAAACTAGACTCTTCCAACTGGACTACCTTTCTCCTAAGTACGCTTGGTGGCGAAAGCATGTACTTGTCCTTCTGAAAATCTTGTTCCTCGTTCTTGCCCTTGCCCTTAAGTATATGCCCTATCATACGCTAGTAAAGATACTTCCTCTTGTCTTAGGTTTTATAATTTCTTCCTCCTTCGTGTGCTAAGTTTACATCCATGAATTCCTCATCCCCTTCCGTGTGTAGTCATGTTGACAAATCTCTCGAAAACTGCCTCCATCGTCCGGAAAACCCTATAAGCTTCGAAAGAAAACTGCCCGTAGATGAAACAACTACGGCTATGGATGGAAGTCGGGCACTACTTTGCCCTTCGATGAGGTTACCTCCCAGAAAGCCAGGAGCCCCAGAGACTCAAGAAAGAAGGAGATAAGAATTTAAACAGAGGAAGAGAAGATGGTGCGTATGGCTTTGGGGAATATGTCTTTAAAACAAATCTTTTCTCTTGAAAAATGCTTCTTTAAAAACCGTTTTGAAAATAATTTTTCAAATCCTTTATCTGATCTGGTAACCTTCAGCTCTGATACCACGTGTAACACCCCACATCCGTTAGTGTCACTCACAAAGGGAATGCACTAAGTTCTGTGGAGCATTTAGGGTAAAAGATGCAGATAAATTACAAGACAGACAGAAATTAAACAGCAGAAGATAAAACTTTGCTTTATTGATATAATAGTTTGTACAAAGATTTCTTTACAATATCAGAGTGTCATCTGTCTTACAAAATAAAGAAGCATCAAACAACATTTATATTTCCCCAAATTTTAGCAAGAGCCAGCCATAGCATCTGATAAGAGAATCCAAGCAAACTTCGACAAATCTTCAAGCCGGGAAAGAGTGACAGTCCAACTTGACCTGAGCTATACTACTCCCTCCTCTACTACCTGGGGGGGGGGAACGGAAGAAAAGAAGACGAAAGAAAAACAGAGTCAGACATAAAGCCTGAGTAAGTTCAGTAACTTCTAGCATGTGAACAAGGAAAACAAAACGACATGAATTAACTGAACACAAGATTACACCATGACGATAGGGTCAACAAGATTAGACAAGGTAGTCACAAGATATGCTAAGATAAACTGGATATGCTCTAATACTTTCGCCGCTTCACTATTTCCTTGTTATACTGGTTTCTATATCTCTGCACTGCCTATCTAGTGTCCCATCTAGTAACGATAACGTGATCCCAATTCCTGTATTTTCTATTGCCTTCCGGCATACATTCATTATTTATTACCTAGGTCAAATCTAGGGTTTTCTATCAAGTGCTTTCTAGGTTTAACTAGAGTTTTGCGCTATCTGCTGGACGCTTCTCGAGTTCAGGGTTTATGCCACCTAGTCCAACTAGGGATTACGCTACCTGTCGAACGATGCCCCCAAGTCTAGGACACATCACCTAGAGTGGTGTATGTTCCTATACTTCCCCACGCATGTATCGCGAATCGTTATCGCTTGTCTAGATGCACATGTCCTGTAATGTGCGGTACGAGTCCTGTGACAGGGCAAATCAAGGAATACAGAACTCGGTCGGGAGCTTTCAGATATCTGCCAATGCAGATGCTAAGGTCTGTTTTTATTCCATTGGCTATGGTCCCACTTGACCCCTCCCTCAACTAATGAAAGGCACACCTTGTAAAATGAGAACTATACGCCGGCCCCCGGTGCCCCACTATCCTATGGCCATCCACAACCATAACTAGATAGCAAGTATATGGTCTTTTGGAGTTCTCCGCCTTTCCGCTTCACGTATCTCGATTGACTCAAGATGGATGGTAGACGACAAGTTGCTATCACAGGGCTACCGTTTGCTCGCCGAATCACGCCGGTCCATCCTAGTCTTTAGGTTGCCATGTATTGCAACCAAGGCATACCCCTGGTTCTTCTACGCAGACCTTAACCTCTGTGGGCCCAGGCGGATCATCTGCAGCCTCATAGAGGGATACCAAGAGTACCCTCACGTCCCCTCGAAGCCTCGGGCTTCGTAACCCAATTCGTTGGAGCCTTCTCTCTATTCAGACAGACATTCGCTCCTTCCCGTATTATACTAAGAATTACTACTTAGTTCCCTTTCCCGTCAATTTGGAGTGGTTAAGTGTCATTAGTCAATTCAATCCAACTTAACCCTCTTCATTCATCCTGTTATACTGGTTAAGTGTTATTAGTAATTCATGTTGACTTAACCCACCACAAACCAAGTTATATTGGTTAAGTATTTCTTATTACTTAACCTTACCCATTCACCCTGTATTGATTCAGTGTTCCTTTTTAACTTAACCTTGCCCGTCTGTTTTAACTAACCTGTTATTAACGGTTAGGTATTATCCCTTCATGTTTTAGACTTAACCCTATTCCTTTTTCAAAATCTGATGGTTAAGTGTTCAAGTTTACTTAACCCTACGGTCTAGCCCAGCTAACATATCAAATTGGCTAAGTGTATTAAATCTTACTTAACCCCAACCTCTAGTCCAGTTAGCATGTTAATTTGGATAAGTGTATTAACTTTACTTAACCCCACCTTCTAGTCTAGTTAACATGTTAATTTGGATATGTGTTTTCTTAGTTACTTATCCCCTACAAATATTGTCTTGTTACGATGTTAAGTTTGGTTAAGTGTCCCTATGGACTTAGCCCTCCCATTCTAGCTTAACTGTGTTAAGTTGGTTAAGTGTTCCTATGGACTTAACCCTCCCATTCTAGCTTAACTGTATGAACCTAACCCCACCTACAAGTCTTGTTATCATGTTGAGTTGGTTAAGTGTCTTAGTTAACTTAACCATAGCATTCTTGTCCTAGCTTTAACTAAATAAATTAAAGCCATGACCACTCACATTAGACAGATATTGTTGCGATTACTGGATATGCCGGTTGGTTCCGGGCAGGTTTACATCGCAACTCAGTCTAACCTCGGGTTAGGCCTATTCGTGTTTTCTACTTCAAAGGGTTTTGATTAATTTCCAAATAAGGTTTTGAAAGTAACCATCCCGTCCGTCGAATCAGTTAGGGATAGCCAGGGAGAGCAGGAAACTTGTATTTTCCAAACTCAAGCCTAGACACTATCCTCTTTGTCACCCTAGAACTTTCTGGTGTTTCATTAAAAGAGATGTCGTTAATAAATCTTTAATTTGTCTAGATCAATATTTCCTCATTTAGGGAAAATTCTATAAGTAAATTAATCCTAATTTACTTATTTCCCAATTTCTCTTTTAATGTAAATTGTCAACATTTATTATTACGGCCCATTTTCCCCTCTATATCATGTTTACGCTTTTTGGTATGTAAACCATACCAAATGAAGTGTCACTAACCATGATTCTGCTAATCCTGACAATTACCCCCAATTATGGCCAATTTCAAGTTTATGCCAATATACTTATCGAGCCAAATTAGCTAATCCAATTCTGATTTACATTCCGATTCACGTCAAACTAGACTTATTACTCTAGTTCACTATTCATGTAAATGCTAGATTTACACGTCAATACAAGATTCAAATTACACATCTTATAATTCATGTCAAATTTATCCAATTTGCATTTCTATGAACATGCCATAATACATGTTCCCAATTTATGCCAATTTCCAAGTTAAACTACGTTTTAGTAAATTTCATATTTTGCCCCAAATCGCATTCCCACAGTTCATAAAATCGTGTTTCAATCTAGATTATAGATAAATCTGGATTCGTAGCAAATAGGGAATGAACCAAAGATTGCTAGGAAATGGATAGATATAACAACTGGCATAAAATGGTTTTGAACAACGACGTAGGTTCAAGAACATGGGTAGACCTAACTTAATAGGTAAATTCCCAAGGTCTAAAACCAAGAATAGACAGAGTAGGTTCAAGAACATGGGTACACCTAACTTAATAGGTAAATTCCCATAGTCTAAAACCAAAGAAAACCAAGGACAAGCAGAATAAATAATCGGGTTTAGCCCCAATCTCAAAATCACAGAACTTAAGCAACACTTTCCTAGTCATGAATCATGGAGGTTTAATCACAGATGTCCTTGTTATGTCATAGGCAATAGTTTATATTCATCAAAGGCATAGGTTTTGTCAAGGAAGTAATCCTCATAGTCATAGTCACAATCATAGGCAATGTTCATAGTCATAGGAAGTGTCCATAGTCATAAACAATGTCCATAGTCATAGGCAAATGTTCATAGTCATAGGCATATGGGTTTTAGGTCCATAGTTTCATAGTCACGGTCTTATTTGTCTTTGAATCATGACAGTTCTTAATTAGGTCCAAAGAGATAGGCATAGATTCGAATAGAAAGAAAGAGAATTGGCATATTCTTTTATCCCTTTAATTTCATGTCATGAACAAAGAAAAATGTTCAAATCTAGAAATAACTGACTTACAGAGATTTAGATTAGAAAAGAAAGATGGTGTTGCTATGATTCGTAGAAAATCATTCGTTGAAGTCGTTTGAACCTCCTTTTGAATCCTAGCTTGAATCTCTTCTTCTTGAAAGTCTTTTGAGCAGCATCTCCTCGTCTTGTTTTATTTTATATATATATTATTTATTTATACATTTTAGAGGAGGAGAAGAAGCCATGTTCACTCAGAATCTTTGCAGCATAAGGGTAGAGAAGAATTGTGAATAGAGGAGGAGACTAGGGTTGTTTATATAGTTGCTCAAGACCTTATCGTACACGCAGCGCTGAGTCAGCATTGAGCCTAGTTAAGAAAATAGTCTAGGTTCGCAGATGAATCTAGCCAAATCTTATCGTACATGCAGTGCTAAGTCAGCATTGGGTCCCACAAGCTGTTTTGGCGTAGAAATTTGAAATTTGAATGTTTGAATTTCTGGAATTTATTTAACTGTTTTATTCACATGAAATATTCTTATATGTATACAATTCCTTTAACGACCATTTTACGCGTATATATATATATACGCACAACTTTCATTTTATTTTCAAAATTCAAACGATGTTGCACCGTTATTTAATTCTTGCCATATTTCATTTACTATAGCCTTATCTTAAATTTTATCTTTCGTATACATATATTTCTGCATATATATATATATATTCTCATGTATATACATATATTTTCTTTATTTCCTTATATGTACGTTCTTATCCTTTCAAATTTTGAATTTGTATATGTACATATATTTGCATGTTCAGTTGGCCCTCTTTAAAACAGAGATAAAAATTATGCTGCCGCCGGGGTTCGAACCCCCGACCTCCATGTTACAAATCCAATATCTTAACCAACTGAGCTACAAAGTCTTTTGTTAATAAGTCTTAGAACAATGATAATTATTGTTCTTTCTTTAATTCTCTTTTTCATGTTAGTTACAATACTAAAATTAAACCAATGCATGAATCTTTTTCTTTTAATGTTAATGCATTATGTTTGCAAATCAGTGCATGCAACATATTTACATCGCATGCAACCAATCCTTTCTTTCATATATTAATTAATTTTCATTATACATCACCATATTAATCTTATCTGTGGATATATATACATTTTTAATTACATTAAAAATACGGGGTGTTACAGAAAATTTAAAACGTGTATATATATATATATATTTGAAACTTCAAAAAATAGCCGTTATTGGGCATTTTGTTCCCTACACACGTCGACTGGTAGAATCTAAACCAGTCGACTAGTTCAGGGTCATAAACCCAGTAATGGCTGATTTAAGACATTATCATATATCTTTGTAATAATAGGAATATTTAGGGGATGCTGAAGCTTTTTTGGATTTCTAGAAAAGTCCTTTTAATCTCTTAACAGCTGAATTATGAAACAAATTACAGTGCTGGGCAAAATTGTCTTTCTCCGAGCCACTTTCTACTGCCCACTACCACAATTTAGTTGGTCAACCCATTTCCTCTTCTTTCATTTTCTTATTCTATCTCTCCTCTCCGTTCTTCACGTTTCCTCTTTTCGTCATGATTTCTTCGCTGCTGTCAACCCTAAGCTAACCCAAAATTTCATTATCACTCAACCTTTAATGGATTCGACCTTTAATTCCTTCCCTTCTCACCTCTTACTTCCTTCTCCTTTTCAAATCTGTCAAGATTATATGATTTGGATCTATCGGTCGCTAACCAAACCATTCTCAAAACCACGCTTTGCTTTTCGATTTCCATCAGATCTTCCACTCCTCCTCACGTCTGCTAGCGAACGAGCTGTTATTTCGCCTTGACAACCAGATCGTAGGTTTAATCGTTTTCTATTTACTTCGTTGCTACAAATTAGTCTAATTTTTTTTCTTCTTTGTATGTTCAGATCTTGCACTCCTCCTCGCCATTGGAGAACCCTTATTCCGCCTCGACGACAACATCGTAGGTAAACTCGATTCATAATTCCTTCCTTTCTACTAAATTTATTGTTCGATAAGTCATCTATTTACTTCATTGCTACAAATTAGTCTACTTTTTTTCTTTTGTTGCATGTTCAGATCTGACACTCCTGCTGTTGTATGTTCAGATCTAACACTTCTTCTCACCTCTGACTGTAGGCGAACCTTTCTTCACCTCGACAACGGCATTAGAGGTACACTCGATTTATAATTCCTTCGTTTCTACTTGACATAAATTGTAACAATCAATTTAATTCTTAGTAGTCTGCATTGTATAAAATTGATTGTTATTGTTACATGACATGCACCATGCATCTTTATAATATCAAATGATATATTAATCATGCAATTTAAGTATAAATTTTATGCATTGATGGCAATTTAGAATCTAGTTACCATTTTCTGCAATTGTCATTGCCTTAGAAATAAATTTTGATTTAATTTTTTTTGCTATATAGTTACTTAACTTTTTAATTTTCTTTGTCAACAAATATTTTTTTTAAAAGGTGGTTGTAAAGAGAAATTATTTGATGTTTGCTTTGGTTACGTAATTAACATAAGCACCAGTTTTGCAGGTGGGTTCTTAAGTGAGAGACATTTGAATATATGATTTTTTTTCGTTTATTAAAGTCAAAGTCTAAACGTTTTTATGAATCTATGCAACTTTAGTTGTAGTTGATAGGATTCTAATGTGATTAAGGTAATGCCTGATGGTAAAATGGAGACCTTCACTGCAAATGATGTTTGTATACTATCTTTGTTCATGTATATATTGTTTCAATTAATATTAGTTTCATATCATGATAAAGTTCACAAACCAAGCATTTCTTTTGGCAAAATTATAAAGTATGATAGTCAGAACAGCCAATCATGTTTATTGTGGTTGCACGAACTGTAGAAGTGAATGGATTTGTTGGCATCCCATTTCATAATTTATATGCATTTCTTCATTATCTCACTTTTTTCTACCTATTTTCTTCTCTTCATAGTTTCCAAATTCATCTTTTGGCTTAAGGTTGACAAAAAGCTATTCATAACTGGAGAACATCATTCCACATGGGGTTGTAATGGTATAGTGGTCTGCTTTTACGACTGATGAAAAAAAGCTAGGGTAAGGCTTCCTTTATGATTTTTTAGGTGGTTTTGTATTGTTTTAGAAAATTATTGCTTACTTGAGTTTGCTATTTTATTCCATATAATTCCCTATATTTTCATGAGATAGTGATGCAGAAGCTTGGATATGTGTTTATTAACTGCGTTTTGGGTTGAAGTAGACCGGTTAAGTATTTGAGTCAGGTTTACCTTTCTGTTTTTCCAATTTGTCTTAAATTTCTTGAATTATTCATGTTCGTGTGTATGTATATGTATATATAAAAGTGCATAATAGTTGAATTACCTTCCTCTTGATTTATTGAAACTGTATATTAAATTAATGTTTCATGTGATGCTACAAAATTTATAAACATGTTGTGAGAGATAGAAATATATTTGTCACATAATATCAAGTTAGCACTACTTCAATTGGTAGTACTCTTATATGGCTTATTCAAAATTTCAAACCATAAACCTAATTCATGCTTTTTTTATTGATTTTACCTATTTGGTTTTATATATGTTTATTTTGGTAGGATTAAAATCTATTTGGGCGGTTGTGAACACATTTTCTCCCCGTAAATTATGTTTCTTTTTGTATTTTTGCGACCATGCTAAAAAAATGAAACCAGAGTTCGATTTCATGTTTTGTATTCACGTTGTTCAATTGATCATGCCTTTCAATTTACAAAAAAACAAAAATTTTGTGCGCAAATAACAGAAAATGTTTTATGTATATTTCCATGTAGTATTTACGTATATTTCCATATGGCATTGGCTCAAGATTGTTTAATCTTCTTATTCTACAATTACTATGTGCACTCTGTTTCATTTAATTAACAGCATTAATATGAATGGTAATGTAATGACCCGCATTGGCAGAGGTATTATAATTAATTTATTTAATTATTTAAAAGGTGATTAAAAGGATTTCATGGTCGTTGAATTAAATAATGGTGAATATTTAATTAAAATAATAAATTAAATAATATATTTTATTCTGAAATAATCAGAATTTGGCTGAAATGGCGATATGGTGTGAACTGGATCATCTGTGATGTTTAATTCAGTTTAAAATTGAATTAGAATAACAAATATATTGTATAAACGACGGTTTGAATGTATAATTATAATATAATTATAATCGAGCTCGAAATGGCGCTGCAGTTCGTAAATTGGCGATTTGAACTTCAACTGAATGTACAGGATTCGTTTTAAACCGGATTTCGGTGAAACAAGAAACGTGTGGAGCTGGTGGAGTAGATCTTTCTAGTGGAAGAGAAAAATCGGGACTTCGTCGTGTAGATTTTGATGTATGTCCAAATCAAATTTTAGAGAAGTCGTTGTGGAATTCCTTTATAATTTATAAAGGAATTATTTATATTTTAAAAAAGAATTTCAATATAAATCGAATATCGGGTTGGCCCAGAAGTGAGTATCGAGTTAGAAATTCATATAGGAATATTGTGGAGCTTTATGGTATTCCACTGTGAATGTAACAACCCGTATTTTTGAATAACATGTTATAACATAAATGGAGGCAGAATTAAACTGTAAAATCTGAATCAAGGGAAACGTGCTATGCCATTGCGTTCGTCTCGGAAAAATACGCGAAATAGAGTCCGAGTTTTCGAAAATCGGAGTCCGTATGACCAAGATATGGCCTCGCGAAGTTTCACGAAAAATTCCCAAATTAAAGTATATTTAATTAAGTGAAATGGGTTGCGCAGAGAAATATATATATATTGATATATATATATATATATATATAATTGAAAATTAAATAAATAAATATGCAAAAATGTTCAAAACAGCGAATTGGGAGAAGGGAATAACCGAACCGGCCGATTTTTTAGGTCGACCCGAGCCCGCTGGGTCGACTAGGGGTTAATCCAGGGTGTTTGGCTGTCAACCTGTTGGCCGATTCGCTCAAATGCAGATTTTGCATTTGGATGGTTCTCATGGTTCATCTTTAATCTAAAGGCCCTAGATGGTTCCTACACTTGACTTCTTCCCCAAGACATGCTTTGATGGCTTGTATTGAATCTAGGTTTAATCCTATGGCCTAAAACACTTGCCTAATCTATAAATAAGACCCTAACCTACCCTAAATCATCATTATTCATTCATACAACAAAACTATGTTAAAATCAATCCTCTCATGGCCTCCACTCCCTTCATAAAATTCCTAAATAAATTCCTAAGTGATTTTCCATGCATACAAGTGTTTTCAAACTTGTATGAGCATCATTAGCTTGCATTCAAGTCAAGTTTATATATTTGCATCATAAAGAAAGAGTCTTGATCATTTTGGCTCAAGGGTTTTGCTTGCATTTTGGGTTTAATTGATTTCATAAGGGCTTTGTCATATTTTTGTGACTTTTTAAGCATTGTAAGCCCTATTCTACTTTCATACTTAAACTCTAAAGTTAAATGTATGATATGCAAGTTTATATGCAAGTTTATCATGTTGTGATATGCAAGTTTATATGCAAGTTTATCATGTTGTGATATGCAAGTTTATATGCAAGTTTATCATGTTGTGATATGCAAGTTTATATGCGAGTATGCCAAGTTATGTTATGCAAGTTTGGGTTGAACATTTTGTTCATGCTATCATGTTATGCAAGCTTATTTTGGGTTTATGAACATAAAGCTTTAAGCTTTATGCCAAAGGTTGCATTTTAGCAACATGTAAGTTATCATATCTCTTATGATAACTTGCATGTGAGGCTAAATGTAAACTTATGGCCATCTCTACATGTCATTTAGCACCATGTATAACCAATATGCCAAGTTTGGTTTTATGCATGCTTTTGAGGCCTAAAAATGTAATATGCAAGTGTATGAACATATGAACATTTCATATGCCACCATGTTAAGCTTGTGGCTTCAATACCTTTATGTCATGATTATGCCAAGTTCCCTCTTTCTATCCTTTATGCGCTATTGCGATATGTAAGCGATGGGATTGCGTTTGGGGTTGGGTAAACTTAAAAGACATAAAACATAAGCTTGGGAATTTACCTATTAAGTTAGGTCTACCCATTGGGAATTTACCTATTAAGTTAGGTCTACCCAATTGCTTGAAAACTTGTAACATGTTTTGGAAACATGATGGACATGACACTTAGAAAAGATAAGTGTGGCCAACTCGAGGTTGGGTTGAGTTTGTAGCGTAAACCTACCCGGAACCGACCGGCTTAACTAGTTGCTACAAACAATAGGACCCAATGTGAGAAGTTGGTCATGTTGTACCTTGAACCCGAGGTTAGACCAAGTTGTGGTGTAAAGCTACCCGGACCCGCCCGGCTTAACTAGTAACCACAACAAGGTCTAATGTGAGAGGTTAAGGCGCATTAAATTAATTAATGCCTCGTGATTAGGATTAAGTCATGGTCCACTTAATACTTAACCAATTTGGGCTTGGTAGATTAATCGGGGTTAAGTCGTGAACTCATCGTTACACTTAACCAAGTTAATCCAGGATTAGCAAGAGGGTTAAACCGTACTTAACCCACTAGCAAAATCCTAGCAATGGGGGCCCACTCCAGCAGTAATCCCAAGTTAGTATCATCATGACCCTAGGGACTAGGCTAGGGTGGGGGCACGATTACTGGACTGGAGGTAAGTGACCAAAAGCGACGGCAGAGGGTACGCCGGTGTAGTTCCGGGCGGACTCTGGTCGTGCACATAGTCCGTAGCCGGAGAAAACATGCACAGGTACCAGTAGATCGGGACTGTGCACTCATGTTCATGGTGTCCAGGGGTTGACACCCTAGGGCTTGATACACCCGAAGGGTGGACCCGGCACAGTTCGACTACAATTATGATTGGGCCGTATTGACACCGACACGTGACGAGTTAGGCTTAGGGAGCCGATCGACTAGACCGTTTGGTTGGACCTTGTATTAGGGTCATTTCATGTTATTGGGCCAAAGCTTGGGCCAAGGGATCAATACTTGTTTATTCAAGTCATGTTAGTTTGCTAGTACACCTGTGGTGCAAAACCTTAATCCTGATTATGCGATGACACCTTTATCTACCTTGTTAGTTAATCATCATGCTAGTATATTGTTATCCTTATGTTCATCCCTGCTGCTCATGCCAGTTAACTTTATCAGTTTACATTGATTGTAGTAGGGCTTACTCAGTCTTTTTGACTGACCTGTTTTCTTTTGCCTCTTTTCTTCCGTTTCCCCCCCCCCCCCCCAAGGTTCTCAGGGAGGGAATACTGGAGCTTAGCTTGGATTTCGGATTGCTTGCTTGTGGGATTTCAGCTCATGTACGGTTTCGACATGAAGCTAGCTATGGTTACCACTTAATTGGGGATAGCACTTATTTATTTCAGTTTTTCTGTTGATGTTGTTTTATCTAGACTTGTTTATTTGGAAAGCTATGTTGTACCAGACTTGTTTTGAAATGTTTTGAAATCTTCCGCTGTTTTATCTATGTTATTTACTCTGTTTACATATATACATATGTTCTTGTTCTGCCTTGATATATCATTATGCATGTTTACCTGATTCAAACGCCCCTCCAAAGTCAGAGTGCTTGCAAGAGCCACCCTGGTGGAGGTGGGGTGTTACATTTGGTATCAGAGCATATGGTACGAGAAGGAACAAAAAGGCTTTTAGAAAACTTTTGGAAAACTATTTTCAAAACCAAGTATAAAGTATTTTCCAAAGAAAAGTCTAGTTTATTTTAAAGGCTATTCCCCAAAAAGCCATTAGCAAAATTCCTTCGTTTTTCTCCATTCTGAATCTGTCTTTTTCTTCGTTTTCAGTATGGCCGATAACTTTGCTATTCCGGAGGGAGTACACGTACCTGTTTGGTATAGGAGACTTTTGGAGGCTAGGGCGACCGAAGCCGGCCCCGCAGATGTTCCTCCTCCTCCTCCTCCGGTAGTTAATGTTCCTCCTCCTCCTCCGGTGGTTAATGTTCATCCTCCTCCTGTCGCTGAGGTTCCTCTTCCTCCTCCCCCTCAGCATCCTCAAGTGGACTTCGCAAAGACTTGCAAAGATTTCAAAGCAATGGGTGGCAAGAACTTTCAAGGCACTGAGACTTTTGTAGAGGCCAGAAATTGGTTGAAAGAGACCGAGGATTTGTTTGCTATCTTTGGGTTAGACGATCAGAGGAAGCTCTTGTTGGCGGTTTGGCTTATGAAGGATGAAGCCGCTTATTGGTGGGAAGTCACCAATGGTACTAGGCCTGTTGAGACTTGGGTCGATTTCAGGGCAAGGTTCATGCTTAAGTTTCTATCTTCTGCTGAGGAGAATCTGCAAATGGAGAGGTTCATAACTTTGAAACAAGGAGATATGTCTGTCAAAGAATATGTGAACAAGTTCAATCAGTTAGCTCGTTTTGGCTTGGATATGGTGAATACTCCTCAGAAGAAGGCTCTTCGTTTTGCTAGAGGATTGAATGAGCCGTTGCAGGGATTGGCTATGTCACATATTCCCCATGGGGCCACGTTTGAGAGTTTGGTTGATATGGCGTTACTTCAGGGAGATGTCAAGAAAGAAACCAAGATGAATGATACTCAAGCCAAGAAGACTGATTCCCAGGGAAAAGGAAATCAGGGTAATCCAAGTGGTCAGAGCAGTCAAGGCAATCAGAACAAGAACAAGAGTCAAGGCAACAAGGGGAACAACAACAAGGGCAATAACAACAAGG
The DNA here is from genome assembly GCA_030737875.1 of Allium sativum. Lineage (NCBI taxonomy): Eukaryota > Viridiplantae > Streptophyta > Magnoliopsida > Asparagales > Amaryllidaceae > Allium > Allium sativum. The sequence continues at coordinate 322,021,257 of CM060913.1, forward strand.
GCAAGAACAACAAGGGGAAGTGCCATTATTGCGGTTCAGTTGGGCATCTTATTAAGGATTGTAAGAAGAGGAAAAGGAAGAATGATGAATGATTTTACTGCGGTGAGACTGGACATTTCAGTAAGGATTGCCCGAGGAAGCAAGGGCAAGGCCAGGGTCAGACTCAGTGTGCTGGACCTTCAGGAGGGCAAGTTCATGCTCTCAATGTCGCTCCAGTTCCTGATCGAGGTAGTATTTCTGTTGAGAGCCTTGTATATATTTCTGATTTTCAAGTTCGTACCTTGTTTGATTCTGGTGCATCGCATAGCTTTATCTCATCTGATCTTTATGATAGTTTGCACCTTAGTACTAGCTTGGTAGATGATCCCGTCTGTGTCTCAAATCCTATTGAGGGTTCCGCCCATTTGTCTATGATATGTGGGGATTTGAGGATCTCTATACTGAGTGTAGAGTTCTTGTGCAGTGCTTATGTTCTTGGTTTTAGGGGATACGGATTGATATTGGGCATGGATTGGCTGTCCAGATATGGAGCCATTCTTGATTGTGAGCATAGGGTTGTGAGGCTCGTGACTCGCCTCGGAAACACCCTAGAGATTTCTTGTGACCCGAGAGGTCCCGTCATGTTGTGCTATCTGGAATCACTCGACTCGTCAATGGAAACTCTTCAGTCTGTGAGAGTGGTTCGAGAGTATCCGGATGTTTTCGATGAAGTTAGGGGGTTGCCCCCTAAGCGAGAGATTGATTTCCGCATTTATCTGGTGGATAATGCAAAGCCTGTTTCTTTGCCCGTTCGGCACATGGCTCCGCGTGAAAGGCGGGAGCTAAGTAAGCAAGTGAAAGAGTTGCTTGAGAAGAACTTCATTAGACGAAGTATATCTGAATGGGGAGCGCCTGTGGTATTTGCTACCAAGGCGGATGGTTCTCTCCGACTTTGCGTTGACTATCGAGAGTTGAATAAGCTGACTAAGAAGAACAGACACCCGTTACCGAGGATTGATGATCTCTTTGACCAGCTTGTCGGTGCTTCTGTTTTCTCTCAGCTTGATCTTGCTACGGGGTTCCATCAGCTCAGGGTAGCTGAAGATAGTATAGACAAGACTACGATCAGAACTCCAGATGGATTCTTCGAATGGCTTGTCATGCCGTTCGGCTTGTCTAATGCACCCGCATATTTCGTGGACTTGATGAGTAGGGTGTTCAGGGAGTTCTTGAACAAGTTTGTCGTGGTCTTCGTAGATGATATTCTGATCTTCTCTAAGGATGAGGAAGAGCACGCAAGGCATCTCATGGAGGTGATGGATACGCTTAGAGCGCATCAGTTGAAGGCCAAGTTCTCCAAGTGTCACTTTTGGAGAAGGGAAGTTAGATTCCTTGGGCATATAGTATCTAAGCAAGGCTTAGCGGTGGATCCCGCTAAGGTAGTGGCAGTTCAGGATTGGAAGATTCCAAGGAATGCAACCGAAGTGAGAAGTTTTCTAGGTCTTGCGGGTTTCTACCGGAAGTTCATCAAGGACTTCGCAAAGATATCCGCTCCTCTCACTAAATTGACGAAGAAGAATTTAGTTTTTGCTTGGAGCATAGAATGCGAGCTTGCTTTTCAGACGCTCAAGAGAGCCCTCACATCAGCACCTGTTCTAGCTTTGCCCGATGGAGGGAAGTTATTTACCGTATACACCGATGCATGTGGCACGGGGTTAGGAGCTGTTCTTATGCAAGAAGGAAGAGTGATATGCTTTGGCGGTAGACAACTCAAAGTGCATGAGAAGAATTATCCCACTCATGACTTAGAGTTGGCAGCAATAGTATATGCACTCAAGGCTTGGCGCCATTATCTTCTGGGAGAAAGATTTGAGCTTTATACCGATCACAAGTCATTGAAGTATCTCTTTTCTCAGAAGGATCTAAATCCGAGGCAACAAAGATGGATGGAATTCTTGGCGTCCTACGATTTTGAGATAGCTTATACCCCTGGCAAGGGGAATGTGGTAGCAGATGCATTGAGTAGAAGAAGGTTGACCCTAAGTCCTCTATTCGTTGAGATGAAGAATTTAGAGTATGTGGCAACCTTTGATTTCTCTTTGGCGATTGAGTCGATGACCGGTTCTTTAGCATCTCTGGAACTCAGACCTACCCTTCTTGATCAAGTTGGGGCTTCGCAGAGAGAAGACCCTCAGATAGTTGAGATTATGGATAAGCTAATTCGAGGAGAGACGTCTAGTCATCTCGCTCGATATTCTATTGATGACAAGGGTTGGCTGAGGAGAGACGGAAGGTTATGTGTTCCAATGGTAGAAGATCTAGTAAGAAGAGTTCTTGAGGAAGCGCATCGCTCTAAGTTGACTATACATCCGGGCGGAGATAAGATGTATAAAGATATGAAGCGCATTTTCTTTTGGCCTTGGATGAAGAAGGATGTGGCAGAATTTGTCTCTAGATGTATCATTTGCCAGCAAGTTAAGGCCGAGTCGAAGAAGCCCGGTGAGCTATTGCATCCTGTAGACGTTCCACTATGGAAGTGGGAGAGTATTTCCATGGATTTTATCGATGGGCTACCAAGGTCAAGGAAAGGGAATACGAGCATTTGGGTTATTGTGGATAGACTTACGAAGAGTGCTCATTTCATTCCGGTGAAGAGCAAGAGGACCGCATCTTGGCTAGCGTCTGTATATCTTCGTGAGATTGTGAGACTACATGGAGTCCCTTCTAGTATAGTCAGTGACCGTGACCCAATCTTTACAAGTCAATTCTGGAATAGCTTGCAAGAAGCTGTGGGCACAAGGTTGAATCTAAGTACGGCTTATCACCCACAGACGGACGGTCAAACCGAAAGGGTGAATAGGGTACTCGAGGATCTGTTGAGGCTTTGTATTCTGGATTTTGGTGGTACTTGGGAAGACCATCTTCCTCTTGTTGAGTTTGCATATAATAACAGTTATCAGGCAAGCATAGGGATGGCACCATTTGAAGCTTTATATGGGAGGCCGTGCAAGTCGCCTACATGTTGGTGGGAGACTACAGATGAGCTTATACTTGGGCCTGATATGATCAGAGATACATCCGAGAAGATCGAGTTGATTCGGAGACGGATGAAAGCGGCCCAAGACCGATAGAAATCCTATGCTGATAAGCGAAGAACGGATTTGGAGTTTGATGTTGGGGATATGGTCTTCGTGAAGGTTTCTCCTTTGCGGAATGTGGTCCGATTTGGAGCTGTTGGGAAGTTGGCACCGAGGTTTGTTGGACCATTCCCTATTATAGAGAGGATCGGGCAGATGGCTTATAGAGTGAAGTTGCCCGAGAAGCTTGCTGGAGTACACGATGTTTTTCATGTCTCGCATCTCCGGAAGTGTTTACATGAATCAGCAGAGGTTGTTGAGCCAAGTGTTCTAAAAGATGTAGAAGTGGAGAAAGAGGCTACCTTGAGGAGAGCTCCGATTCGTATCTTGGGGACGGAGACCAAGAAGCTAAGGAATCGAGAGGTCAAATTGGTGAAGGTTCAATGGGGTGAAGCCGAAGAAGACGCAACTTGGGAAACCGAGGAGAAGATGCGTGGGCTTTATCCATTCCTTTTTGAGGGTACACTCTCAATCTCTTTTCTTTGTTAGCATATCTTTCTCTTTGATATCCATGTTTATCTAGTTTATCGTGTTAATCTTGTCATGAGAACCTTAGGTAGAAACCCTTTGGATGAAACATGTGTTTGAAACATGTTATGCTTGATGGTTGCAAGTGGTTGCAAGTGTTTGCAAGTGGATACTCGTGGATGCATAATACACGTTAGGCACTAAGATCGGCTCACACACTTTCATACCGCATATGCATGAGTGTTTATGCTTATTCATGGATGAAAACTTGTTATGCTATCACGTGGATGTTGCATATGGATGAATGTTATGTGCACTCATGTAGAGATTATAAATTATGTTAGGAATTTGCATACATATGGACTCATTTCACTAACATATTTTGCATTAAGGGGGTTTACTGAATCAGTAACCTCCTGATTTTCGCATTAGATAAGTACATATACACACACCTTTGTATATGATCATACAACATTTAGAACCTTTTAAGGACAATGATTGCTCATGGATGATGTTTTGAGTCGATGGATGATGGATGGTAGGATACGTTCTTCCTAACTTGGAGATTTCGGGGACGAAATCCTTTAAGGAGGGAAGAATGTAACAACCCGTATTTTTGAATAACATGTTATAACATAAATGGAGGCAGAATTAAACTATAAAATCTGAATCAAGGGAAACGGGCTATGCCATTGCGTTCGTCTCGGAAAAATACGCGAAATAGAGTCCGAGTTTTCGAAAATCGGAGTCCGTATGACCAAGATATGGCCTCGCGAAGTTTCACGAAAAATTCCCAAATTAAAGTATACTTAATTAAGTGAAATGGGTTGCGCAGAGAAATATATATATATTGATATATATATATATATATATATATATATAATTGAAAAATAAATAAATAAATATGCAAAAATGTTCAAAACAGCGAATTGGGAGAGGGGAATAACCGAACCGACCGATTTTTGAGGTCGACCCGAGCCCGCTGGGTCGACTAGGGGTTAATCCAGGGTGTTTGGCTGTCAACCCGTGGGCCGATTCGCTCAAATGCAGATTTTGCATTTGGATGGTTCTCATGGTTCATCTTTAATCTAAAGGCCCTAGATGGTTCCTACACTTGACTTCTTCCCCAAGACATGCTTTGATGGCTTGGATTGAATCTAGGTTTAATCCTATGGCCTAAAACACTTGCCTAATCTATAAATAAGGCCCTAACCTACCCTAAATCATCATTATTCATTCATACAACTAAACTATGGCAAAATCAATCCTCTCATGGCCTCCACTCTCTTCATAAAATTCCTAAATAAATTCCTAAGTGATTTTCCATGCATACAAGTGTTTTCAAACTTTTATGAGCATCATTAGCTTGCATTCAAGTCAAGTTTATATATTTGCATCATAAAGAAAGAGTCTTGATCATTTTGGCTCAAGGGTTTTGCTTGCATTTTGGGTTTAATTGATTTCATAAGGGCTTTGTCATATTTTTGTGACTTTTTAAGCATTGTAAGCCCTATTCTACTTTCATACTTAAACTCTAAAGTTAAATGTATGATATGCAAGTTTATATGCAAGTTTATCATGTTGTGATATGCAAGTTTATATGCAAGTTTATCATGTTGTGATATGCAAGTTTATATGTAAGTTTATTATGTTGTGATATGCAAGTTTATATGCAAGTATGCCAAGTTATGTTATGCAAGTTTGGGTTGAACATTTTGTTCATGCTATCATGTTATGCAAGCTTATTTTGGGTTTATGAACATAAAGCTTTAAGCTTTATGCCAAAGGTTGCATTTTAGCAACATGTAAGTTATCATATCTCTTATGATAACTTGCATGTGAGCCTAAATGGGAACTTATGGCCATCTCTACATGTCATTTAGCACCATGTATCACCAATATGCCAAGTTTGGTTTTATGCATGCTTTTGAGGCCTAAAAATGTAATATGCAAGTGTATGAACATATGAACATTTCATATGCCACCATGTTAAGCTTGTGGCTTCAATACCTTTATGTCATGATTATGCCAAGTTCCCTCTTTCTATCCTTTATGCGCTATTGCGATATGTAAGCGATGGGATTGCGTTTGGGGTTGGGTAAACTTAAAAGACATAAAACATAAGCTTGGGAATTTACCTATTAAGTTAGGTCTACCCATTGGGAATTTACCTATTAAGTTAGGTCTACCCAATTGCTTGAAAACTTGTAACATGTTTTGGAAACATGATGGACATGACACTTAGAAAAGATAAGTGTGGCCAACTCGAGGTTGGGTTGAGTTTGTAGCATAAACCTACCCGGAACCGACCGGCTTAACTAGTTGCTACAAACAATAGGACCCAATGTGAGAAGTTGGTCATGTTGTACCTTGAACCCGAGGTTAGACCAAGTTGTGGTGTAAAGCTACCCGGACCCGCCCGGCTTAACTAGTAACCACAACAAGGTCTAATGTGAGAGGTTAAGGCGCATTAAATTAATTAATGCCTCGTGATTAGGGTTAAGTCATGGTCCACTTAATACTTAACCAATTTGGGCTTGGTAGATTAATCGGGGTTAAGTCGTGAACTCATCGTTACACTTAACCAAGTTAATCCAGGATTAGCAAGAGGGTTAAACCGTACTTAACCCACTAGAAAAATCCTAGAAATGGGGGCCCACTCCAGCAGTAATCCCAAGTTAGTATCATCATGACCCTAGGGACTAGGCTAGGGTGGGGGCACGATTACTGGACTTGAGGTAAGTGACCAAAAGCGACGGCAGAGGGTACGCCGGTGTAGTTCCGGGCGGACTCTGGTCGTGCACATAGTCCGTAGCCGGAGAAAACATGCACGGGTACCAGTAGATCGGGACTGTGCACTCATGTTCATGGTGTCCAGGGGTTGACACCCTAGGGCTTGATACACCCGAAGGGTGGACCCGGCACAGTTCGACTACAATTATGATTGGGCCGTATTGACACCAACACGTGACGAGTTAGGCTTAGGGAGCCGATCGACTAGACCGTTTGGTTGGACCTTGTATTAGGGTCATTTCATGTTATTGGGCCAAAGCTTGGGCCAAGGGATCAATACTTGTTTATTCAAGTCATGTTAGTTTGCTAGTACACCTGTGGTGCAAAACCTTAATCCTGATTATGCGATGACACCTTTATCTACCCTGTTAGTTAATCATCATGCTAATATATTGTTATCCTTATGTTCATCCCTGCTGCTCATGCCAGTTAACTTTATCAGTTTACATTGATTGTAGTAGGGCTTACTCAGTCTTTTTGACTGACCTGTTTTCTTTCGCCTCTTTTCTTCCGTTCCCCCCCCCCCCCCCCCAGGTTCTCAGGGAGGGAATACTGGAGCTTAGCTTGGATTTCGGATTGCCTGCTTGTGGGATTTCAGCTCATGTACGGTTTCGACATGAAGCTAGCTATGGTTACCACTTAATTGGGGATAGCACTTATTTATTTCAGTTTTTTAGTTGATGTTGTTTTATCTAGACTTGTTTATTTGGAAAGCTATGTTGTACCAGACTTGTTTTGAAATGTTTTGAAATCTTCCGCTGTTTTATCTATGTTATTTACTCTGTTTACATATATACATATGTTCTTGTTCTGCCTTGATATATCATTATGCATGTTTACCTGATTCAAACGCCCCTCCAAAGTCAGAGTGCTTACAAGAGCCACCCCGGTGGAGGTGGGGTGTTACAGTGAATATATACGATAATATAAATTAATTTATATTTAATTTAATTATATTTATATATTTAAATGGGTCATTCAGAGTTGTAAAAATAAGCCACTTTTGCAAACGAAGTCAGAATTCGACGAAACTAATTTTGTTGGATCCGCAATATTAAATTATTGCTAGAGTTAAGTTTCCGTGATTTTTGAAGTCAGTGTATGGCCGTATGGATTTTTAGAGTGAAAAATAGTCAGTATTTTGACGGTTAAAAATACGCTGCGTGAGCATACGAAGTCGGAATTCGAAGAAACCAATTTCGTTGGGACTATAATGTCGAACTCTAGCTAGATGTCAATTTTCATGATTTTTAGGTATCGTGTGTGATCACACGGATTTTTAGAAAGTGAAATGAATATAAAATAATGAAAATAAAATATAAAATAATAATAAAAAAATATCCTAACTATGTATGGACCTAAACAGGCCACCCATCGTCTTTCTCAACCAGAATTCTCAACAACCACCGCAAGTTATAACAGGAAGAAAAATAAATTCTCATATACAAGAATGAAACGCAGCAAAATAAAATCATTAGAAAATGAAATCCAAATCTATAAAGCCTCTAACTAATATTTATGAGTTCACATCGGCTTCCTCTTCAATCCTATGGGGTTGTTTCTGAGTTCGACACCAGTTTTAGGCAGTGGGTTTTCTCAAGCGCAGGCTAGGGCTGAGGATTTTGGGAAGTAGAGGTTTCAATTAATGGATTGGTTGTGTTAATGATGATCACGGCATCGAGTAGAACCTGGTTTGAATTTGTGGGATTTTTCCAAATTTAAAACCGTCGATCCTGAACTATAGTTGGCTGTTCGAAGCCGAGGGACGCGTTGCAGTATACGGTGTCGAGTTCTACTTTTGTGCATTGATGTTGAAGAGAAATTGAAGAGAAGATTTGTGGTTATTTTAGTTTAATTTTTAGAAAGGTGGTTTGTGAGTTATGGAAGGTAGAAGGAGTCGAAAATGGTGGGTTCAGTTTGGAGCAATACGCTATGAACTGATGGAGGAAGAAGGCATGACGTCGGGCTTTCAAATGGCTATTTGGGCCGGCGAGAATTAATTGGGTGAGGCCCAGTTATTTAATTAAAAATGAAGTTAGTCTTAATTTAAAGTTGTACAAACTTGTTTATATCGTATCATTGTCATACTTATTCAGAATTTTGAACGGTTGGATCCGTTAGGATCGTATAGACGAGCACTCCACAATGAGACTGACTGGGAGTGAATCGAAGCTCGTTACAATTTATTGCAAAATAAATTGTCCGTCTGAATCAAACCGAGCGATGGTTATCGTTATTAACGATGATCGTCCAATGTGAGTAAATCTCACTAACTCTGAACAATTTATAATTTCATGTTGTATTTTTGGAAGTGTTAAATAATGGCTGATTGACTGTGTGTAGATTGTATGATTGAACTGCTAGTCAGTTAGTTGAATTTAATATTGATTTTGTTTAACAGAATATATCATATGGAATTGAAAGTGATGTTATCTATATTGTTTAACATCTGTGATGCAGGGAAACAGGTTGGAGGATTCCTCAACATTTATTTTACTGTGATTCATATATTGTGATATATGATGTGATATATAATCTGTTGTTGATTATATGTGTTTGGATGATTTTTATCGTTGTTATATGGTATGTTAAAAACCATAAGAAATACTAGAAAGAAAAAAAGGAGATTTTCAAAGTATATTTTGAAAATCATTTATTTATATAAAACCACTGGATTTTATATATAAAAGGAAAAAGGATTTTTATATAAGGAAGTAATTATAAAATCAATAGAGTTAAAGAAAAATATTTGTGAATCAAATAAAAAGGAGTTATATTTGTCAAACAAATATAAAGGAAAATATTTGCAAAACAAATACATTAGAAAAAAGGGGATATTTGTAAACCATTAACAAATAGGATTTAAAAGGGAATATTTATCTTGGGATATATATATATATATAAGTCAGAACTTATATATGGAGAAAAAAGATAAATGGAATAGATAAATTTATAATTGATATTTATAAATTTAGTAATTATTTATCATTCGATAAATGGAATATATAAGTCTGAACTTATATAGATAAGAGATATTGATTTTAACACCGATAGTTTTAAATAGAATGGGTACAACACACTTGTATTAGTGAAGTAACGTTATTAAAGAGAACATTTATAAAGTGAAGAACCGTTACCAAAAGTAAATCTTTATAAATTAATAAATGTTATCAAATAAGAGTTATTCGAATAAGAGAAATCAATTAGAGTTAGAAATGATCGATTAGAGTTAATTAGTGAGGGTTGACCAGTTAGATTTAGAGTTAACTAATTAGAGTTAATCAAATAGGAGTTATTCGAATAAGAGAAATCGATTAGAGTTAGAAATGATCGATTAGAGTTATCAGTGAGGGTTGACCAGTTAGAGTTAGAGTTAACTAATTAGAGTTAATCAAATAGGAGTTAATCGAGTAGAGTTATCGAATATCACTTATTCGAAGTAGAGTTATTGAATGTAGTGTATTCGAGAGAGGAATAATCGAACATTGGTTATTCGAGGTTAGTTAATCGAATCTAGTTATTCGAACGGAGTTATCGAATCTAGTTATTCGAGAGGAGTTATCAAATCTAGTTATTTGAAAGTAGTTATCGAATAGTTTATTCGAATAGAGTTAGAGAAGTTAATCGGATAATGTTTATCGAATAAAGTTAGAGGAGTTATCGAATCTAGTTTATTCGATAGGAGTTAAGTGAATAGAGTTAATCCAATAGGGTCAGTCCAATAGAGTTAATCAATTAGAGTTAATCCAATAGGGTCAGTCCAACAGAGATAATTGATAAGAGTTAAGTGAAAAGAGTTAATCGAATATAGTTATTCGAAAGAAAGGTAAAGTAAGGAAGTTAGTTAAAGAAATTTAAAGTAAACTTTACCTATTTCAAGGTTAGAAATGTTGTTCAGTTAAGGTCGGAGAGGTAATTATACCCCAACTTGATTGGCTTCGTTTTTAACTAAGGAATGTTTAAGGTTCGACAGAAAAGGATGGTAAAGTGAATTTAGTAATTAAAGGAAATGGTTGAGTTGGCATAGCGATGTTTTATCTAAACATCAGCTTAATCCAAACGTAGGAGTTTTGGAAATGTTTTCCAAACAAGAATCAAAAATGTTTTCTAAATACAGAAAACAAGGAATGGAAATGTTTCCAGTGTCAATAACGTATATTTTCTAAATATAGAAAATAGCAAATGTTGAATATTGGGAAACAGGAGATGTAACATGAACTAAAGAGATTAATATTAAATGATGTTTGTTCAATATAATTTCCATCTGGAAATAATATCGTTGTTTGCACACTTATTTTTCTTTGATAGTTAACTCACAGACTATCTAAGTTTTGGCCATTTTAACGTTGTTAATATGGAGAGACCGGTTGGATTATTATCCAAAGAACCACTCTGTATTGGCATAAGCGTTGCGAATCATATATGCTAAAGAAAATTGAAGACGGAGTAAAGTTCAAGGGCTATTGTATAAGTCTTAGATAACAGGGCCTAAGATGGATGTACTGAATAGTGCCTTCGGTTCATTCTGTTCCTGGATGACTTGTATGGACGGATGTCTGACAAAGTATTTCCAGACGATCACGTATATTGATTTCTCCAACCGTACCAAGAGTGGAAGCGGAGAAGGAAACTTCTTTTAGCTAACACATAATGTATTGTTGAGGACGTCAATCGGTGATTGGATGGATTTGATGATGTGGCATTCAAAGTGAATCTGGTGTGATGATAAAGCGTAGATTCTAGCCTCACATCCGGTAAATGACAGAAATCGGGCAGGCAACATGGCTAAGTCGATCGCACCAAAATAGGGTGTATAATCACCTGATCTAGAGTTTCATTTACTTCTAAAAATCTATTGTTGATGCTGTCCCATTCGGGATACGGTTGCTGATCCCAACCGTTGGTGATATACATTCGATACACTCAAGCGAAATGAGTGGTCGGTCATGTGTGGTCGGGTTGCAAGATGTTCTTGTTGAACCCAGTGTATTCCTTTCTAGAGGTACACTAACGAAAGGTGGTTCCATACCTTGTCATAGTTGGAAACCCATTACCCAATACGTGCTTGCTGTTTTGATTGTATACTATATATGTAGAACGTGAGATGAAAGCGTTTCTGCTAGATGATTATTATATTGTGGTTAATAGACATTATTATAATATCAAAAGGTTTTTGATACAAAGATAATTTGGATTCTCATAAGGGAAAAACCAGTTCCGTTATACGGCGTGGTCTAATGAGATATCATTCACCTGCTTAAACTATTTTAAACTGTTTTACTCATACCAGTCCCATGACTGACCCGGAGTTTATTTTGTTTTGTTTTCCCTAAACTCTTGGGTGCCCAATTTTGTACGGGCAATCAAGTAGTCAGGAATTTACAGATATACTGGAAGAGCTGGAGCAGGAGGCTTCAGGATCATATAACTATAGTTATTTCCGCTGTGTTGTAAGTGTTGTACTTTGATAATGATGTATATTCAAGTATAGATGTATATTTCAAGTTATGTTATATGTATTATATGTTATTCGTTCCGCGGTGAGGTTCATGTTACTCCGATGTTGTGATCTTCTTCTACTTCTATTCTAAGTTTCTATCTTATCTATCCTCACCCTCTAATTTCTTTCATTTATGACCGGTATTTTTTCCTCTATCTTCTTTCTATTAATTAATTTCCTGATTTTCAGTTTAATTTGGGGTTGGACTTGTGTTTTTGGTCAGCTCAAATTGGACGGGATTTTTGGGTTATTACAGTTGGTATCAGAGCTTAAGTTAAGTGAATTACCTTGGCTCTGTGGCGTGACTCAGTAGAGATAGGGTTAGTAATACCCTAGATTGAGTTGAGTGTATATATACGAGTGAACGTATTTGTTATTGATATAAAAAATTGTTTTATATTGTGGAGATTTATTGGTTGAGTTATTTATGAGTTCTGGTCGATCAGTTTGATCCACTGTATCGGTAGGAGTTTATAAACACTCGAATACGATGGGTCGACACGATATGTTTTGAAAAGAGGGTAAATTAAAATAAGTTTACCCAAGGTATATCTTGATATAGAGAAGATATATATATATATCAAAATTATAATATAATGGATATATTTGTTGTTATTATAATCGAGTAAGATTATAAATTAAATGGTTATGTAAATAACCAATCAGAATTTATATAAGTGAAATACGTGAAATCAGATGAGTTAAATCTGAAATTTTAAACCAGAAATTGAATTAAAATTCTGAAAAAAAAATTGGATAAGTGTTTGTAAATGGATTTGGATTAAAAATAAGGAAAATTTAAGATCTTGGGAGATTTTAAATTGTTTTACAAGCAGTGCGAATTATATTTTGAAATGAATTTCAAAGTGGAAATGTTTAGAAATGGTTTTATAGTATTGAATTCACTTCGATCGCTGGGAAATAGATTCTGATGATGACAGCTGCATCATCAGTATTCATTTTCGAGTTGTAAGTGACGAATTACTACAAGAGATACTATTTTGAATTTGTTTTGGGAAAGACAAGTTGTGTTGAATTTCAAAATGGGATTTAAAATATAGAATTTGAATGATAAAATTTGAATTTTTAAATAGATTTGAAATATTAACTTGTTTAAAAGAAACAAAACGAGAAGTTCCTTTATAAACGAAGTTTATAAATAGTTCTTTTATAAACGAAGTTTATAAATGAAGTGAAAAGAATTATCATTGGATAATTCAGAAATAAAAATACAGGTGTGAAATTGAAAGGGAAATCTATTTTCCAAAGGTAGAAATATCGATTTCAAAAGGAATTGAAATCTAGACTTATTTAACGGAATTTGAATAAAGGAAGTTCAAACATAGAATTTAACTATAGAAAATTCAAAGGGGATTTGAATATAGAAAATTCAAAGGGGATTTGAATATAGAAATTCACATGAGATTTGAATAAAGAAGATTTAAATAATGGAAAATTGAATTTAAATATATAGAATTTGAAATATAGGATTTGAATATATAAAATTTGAATATAGGATTCAAATGGATTTAAAATATAAGATTTGAATATATATAATTTGAATATAGAATTCAAATGGAATTTAAACTATAGAAGTGATATAAAATTTGAATTGAATTTGAATAGAATTTGATATATATATTTGAATAATAGAAGTGATATAAAATTTGAATAGAAATTAAATAGAATAAACTAAGTCGAAGAGGAATTAGTTAATCGAGTTTTGAATTTGAAGTTGAACTTTGAAAGATGAATTGGATTTGTAAATGTATATTCGAAATCGAATATAGAACTTAGATTTGAAATTTGGATTCAAATTAGTTAATAAGCAAGTTAAATTATATTTGAACATGTCATGTTCAAATATAAAAGTGAAATAGACTAAAGAGTTAATTCACAAATTAATTAACGAATGGAGTTAAAACGACCAGGTATAGTTAAAATAGATTGGGCAGGTATAAATATACATGAGATATGTATGGATAAGGTATGAAGGTATATAAATAGAATGCTCAACGAAAAGGTATGTATTTAATTCATATATGAGATTTTATGCGCTATATCGACTAGTCGCTTGGCTTTTTCTTTTTCTTTTGGATTGGTGAGGGCCATGGGAGGCTATTTGAAATATCCCGATGCTCCTAGTACAAAGGAGGTTATGGCAAATTTTTCCGGGAATTTAAGGAGTTAGAATATTTTTAAGATAATTTGATAGTTAGAAATCAACGTATCGATATATATATATATATATGGAAGTCGATAAGGAAACGAACTTAGAAATAGAATAGTAAAATCAAAAAGGAAGACTAAGAATAAAATATAGTAAGAATAGAAAGAGGAAGCGTATATGTGTTTAAAAGTGAAGAAGTAGTTGTATGGTATTGATTATTCGAGTAAGTAGTCATATCTGTTTTGATGTTATAAATGTTATTCAGTCAAGGTCTAAGAGGTAGTTATACACCAACTTGATTGATTTCATTACTAATAAATAAATAGTAAGATTTCAAGCTCGAAGATAAATGTTGAATAAGAGTTAGTTGATAATAGTATTTGGGTTGTCGTAACGATGTTTTACACAACATTCGTTTTAACCCAAATAAGCGTAAGCTTGGAAATATAATAAAGAATATTTCCCAAGTATAGAAATAAACAAGATCAGAAAAGAGATAAGTAATTGGAATATTTTCCAATTATAAATAGCATATGTTTTCTAAAAGTTTACAAAATAAAAGAAGGCGATATTCGAAAATGTTTTCCTAATAACATAAAAGGTCAATATGGTTTTTGAAAATATTTGGTTAACAAATATTGATAAAGAAATAGAGAAGTGATTTAACTAATGGAATATTAATTAAGGGCTCAATAACATGTTCAAGAGGAAAATTTGATTTTTGAAAAGAGTAAACTGTTTAAAAACTCCCAGGGAAAGACTGTTTGAATAAAAAACAAATTTAACAGAAATCTGTGAAAGCAAAATTGAATTAAAGTAAAGCCAGTAAAGTGGTAACTGAAATTGAATTAGAATGATATCAAGACAAATTGGATTGAGAGATTCAAATTTGAAGTGTAATGTGATAATCAAGTTAAGAGTTGGGAATCGAGAAGAAATACGAGTTAACATGATATTTGGCTCGGATATAAGCAAATGTTTGTGTTTTGGATAAAAGTAGATTGGAATTTGATTGGGATGACCCTGGTATCCGCTAAATTGATAACAGGTGGAAAGGATATAATGATATGCCGACAAAAAGGTACAAGTTTATATTTCATATGGTATGAGATTTTGATGAGCCGAATTGGCAAGCCGCTTGGCTATTTGATTTTCTTTTGGGTTGGAGATGGCCTAGAGAGGCAAGTTGGAGTTTGACCGATTGACCAGTACAAAGGAGGTGCTGGCGAAATTTTTCAAAGAGTTAAGGCGTTAGAAAATTTTCAGGATTTTTGGAAATTTTCATTGATAAGAATTAATTAATAATTTAATTGAAATTAAATTGGTTCAGTTGAAACTGAAGTTAAGAAGTGAACAAATATGTTCTAACCAGTCGATAGGGTCGTTCTCTAACTTAGCGATTTTGAGGACGAAATTATTTTAAGTGGGGAAGAATGTAATGACCCACATTGGCAGAGGTATTATAATTAATTTATTTAATTATTTAAAAGGTGATTAAAAGGATTTCATGGTCGTTGAATTAAGTAATGGTGAATATTTAATTAAAATAATAAATTAAATAATATATTTAATTCTGAAATAATCAGAATTTGGCTGAAATGGCGATATGGTGTGAACTGGATCATTTGTGATGTTTAATTCAGTTTAGAATTGAATTAGAATAACGAATATATTGTATAAACGACAGTTTGAACGTTAATTATAATATAATTATAATCGAGCTCGAAATGGCGCTGCAGTTCGTAAATTGGCGATTTGAACTTCAACTGAATGTACAGGATTCGTTTTAAGCCGGATTTCTGTGAAACAAGAAACGTATGGAGCTGGTGGAGTATATCTTTCTAGTGGAAGAGAAAAATCGGGATTTCGTCATGTAGATTTTGATGTATGTCCAAATCAAATTTTAGAAAAGTTGCTGTGGAATTCCTTTATAATTTATAAAGGAATTATTTATACTTTAAAAAGGAATTTCAATATAAATCGAATATCGGGTTGGCCCAGAAGTGAGTATCGAGTTAGAAATTCATATAGGAATATTGTGGAGCTGTATGGTATTCCATTGTGAATACATACGATAATATAAATTAATTTATATTTAATTTAATTATATTTAACTATATTTATATATTTAAATGGGTCATTCAGAGCTGTAAAAATAAGCCATTTTAGCAAACGAAGTCAGAATTCGATGAAACTAATTTTGTTGGATCTGCAATATTAAATTATTGCTAGAGTTTAGTTTCCATGATTTTTGAAGTCAGTGTGTGGCCGTATGGATTTTTAGAGTGAAAAATAGTCAGTATTTTGACGGTTAAAAATACGCTGTGTGAGCATACGAAATTGGAATTCGACGAAACTAGTTTCGTTGGGACCGTAATGTCGAACTCTAGCTATATGTCAATTTTCATGATTTTTAGGTATCGTGTGTGATCACACGGATTTTTAGAAAGTGAAACGAATATAAAATAATGAAAAAAAATATAAAAAAAATATATCCTAACTATGTATGGACCTAAACAGGCCACCCATCGTCTTTCTCAACCACAATTCTCAACAACCACCGCAAGTTATAACAGGAATAAAAATAAATTCTCATTCACAAGAACGAAACGCAGCAAAATAAAATCATTATAAAATGAAATCCAAATCTATAAACCTCTAACTAATATTTATGAGTTCACATCGACTTCCTCTTCAATCCTATGGGGTTGTTTCTGAGTTCGACACCATTTTTAGGCATTGGGTTTTCTCAAACGCAGGCTAGGGCTGAGGATTTTTGGGAAGTAGAGGTTTCAATTCACGGATTGGTTGTGTTAATGATGATCACGGCATCGAGCAGAACCTGGTTTGAATTTGTGGGATTTTTCCAAATTTAAAACCGTCGATCCTGTACTGTAGTTGGTTGTTCGAAGCCGAGGGACGCGTTGCAGTATAAGGTGTCGAGTTCTACTTTTGTGCATTGATGTTGAAGAGAAATTGAAGAGAAGATTGGTGGTTATTTTAGTTTGATTTTTAGTAAGGTGGTTTGGGAGTTATGGAAGGCAGAAGGAGTCGAAAATGGTGGGTTCAGGTTGGAGCAATACGCTGTGATTTGATGGAGGAAGAAGGCATGACGTCTGGCTTTCAAATGGCTATTTGGGTCAGTGAGAATTAATTGGGTGAGGCCCAGTTATTTAATTAAAAATGAAGTTAGTCTTAATTTAAAGTTGTATAAACTTGTTTATATCGTATCTTTGTCATACATAATCAGAATTTTGAATGGTTGGATTCGTTAGGATCGTATAGACGAGCACTCCACAATGATACTGACTGGGAGTGAATCGAAGCTCGTTACAATTTATTGCAAAATAAATTATCCGTCTGAATCAAACCGAGCGATGATTATCGTTATTAACGATGATCGTCCAATGTGAGTATATCTCACTAACTCTGAACAGTTTATAATTTCATGTTGTATTTTTAGAACTGTTAAATATTGGTTGATTGACTGTGTGTTGATTGTTTGATTGAACTGCTAGTCAGTTAGTTGAATTTCTATATTGATTCTGTTTAACAGAATATATCATATGGAACTGATAGTGATGTTATCTATAATGTTTAACATCTGTGATGCAGGGAAACAGGTTGGAAGAATCCAACTGGATTCCTCAACATTTATTTTACTGTGATTCATATATTCTGATATATGATGTGATATATAATCTGTTGTTGATTGTATGTGTTTGGACGATTTTTATCGTTGTTATATGGTATGTTAAAAACAATAAGAAATCCTTGAAAGAAAAAAGGAGATTTTCAAAGTATATTTTGAAAATCATTTATTTATATAAAATCACTAGATTTTATATATAAAAGGAAAAAGGATTTTTATATAAGGAAGTAATTATAAAATCAATAGAGTTAAAGAAAAATATTTGTGAATCAAATAAAAAGGAGTTATATTTGTCAAACAAATATAAAGGATAATATTTGCAAAACAAATAGATTAGAGAAAAGGGGATATTTGTAAACCATTAACAAATAGGATTTAAAAGGGAATATTTATCTTGGGATAAATAGATATATATATATATAAGTCAGAACTTATATATGGAGAAAAAAAGATAAATGGAATAGATAAATTTATAAATGATATTTATAAATTTAGTAATTATTTATCATTCGATAAATGGAATATGTAAGTCTGAACTTATATAGATAAGAGATATTGGTTTTAACACCGATAGTTTTAAATAGAATGGGTACAACACACTTGTATAAGTGAAGTAACGTTATTAAAGAGAACATTTATAAAGTGAAGAACCGTTACCAAAAGTAAATCTTTATAAATGAATAAACGTTATCAAATCGGAGTTATTCGAATAAGAGAAATCGATTAGAGTTAGAAATGATCGATTAGAGTTAATCAGTGAGGGTTGACCAGTTAGAGTTAGAGTTAACTAATTAGAGTTAATCAAATATGAGTTATTCGAATAAGAGAAATCGATAAGAGTTAAAAATGATCGATTAGAGTTAATCAGTGAGGGTTGACCAGTTAGAGTTAGAGTTAACTAACTAGAGTTAATCAAATAGGAGTCAATCGAGTAGAGTAATCGAATATCACTTATTCGAAGTAGAGTTATTGAATGTAGTGTATTCGAGAGAGGAAAATCGAATACTGGTTATTCAAGGTGAGTTAATCGAATCTAGTTATTCAAACGGAGTTATCGAATATAGTTATTCGAGAGGAGTTATCAAATCTAGTTATTTGAAAGTAGTTATCGATTAGTTTATTCGAATAGAGTTAGAGGCGTTAATCGAATATAGTTTATTTGAATAGAGTTAGAGGAGTTATCGAATCTAGTTTATTCGACAGGAGTAAAGTGAATAGAGTTAATCTAATAGGGTCAGTCCAATAGAGTTAATCAAGTAGAGTTAATCCAATAGGGTCAGTCCAATAGAGTTAATTGATAAGAGTTAAGTGAAAAGAGTTAATCGAATATAGTTATTCGAAAGAAAGGTTAAGTAACGAAGTTAGTTAAAGAAATTTAAAGTGAACTTTACCTATTTTAAGGTTAGAAATGTTGTTCAGTTAAGGTCTGAGAGGTAATTATACCCTAACTTGATTGGTTTCGTTTTTAACTAAGGAATGGTTAAGGTTCGGCAGAAAAGGATGGTAAAGTGATTTAGTAATTAAAGGAAATGGCTGAGTTGGCATAGCGATTTTTTATCTAGACATCTGCTTAATCCAAACGTAGGAGTTTTGGAAATGTTTCCCAAACAAGAATCAGAAATGTTTTCTAAATACAGAAAACAAGGAATGGAAATGTTTCCAGTGTTAATAACGTATATTTTCTAAATATAGAAAATAGCAAATGTTGAATATAGGGAAACAGGAGATGTAAAATGAAATAAAGAGATTAATGTTAAATGATGTTTGTTCGATATAATTTCCATCTGGAAATAATATCGTTGTTTGCACACTTGTTTTTCTTTGATAGTTAACTCATAGAATATCAAAGTTTTGGCCATTTTAACGTTGTTAATATGGAGAGACCGGTTGGATTATTATCCAAAGAACCACTCTGTATTGGCATAAGCGTTGCGAATCATATATGCCAAAGAAAATTGAAGACGGAGTAAAGTGCAAGGGCTATTGTATAAGTCTTAGATAACAGTGCCTAAGATGGATGTACTGAATAATGCCTTCGGTTCATCCTGTTCCTGGATGACTTGTATGGACGGATGTCTGACAAAGTATTTCCAGACGATTACGTATATTGATTTCTCCAACCGTACCAAGAGTGGAAGCGGAGAAGGAAACTTCTTTTAGCTAACACATAATGTATTGTTGAGGACGTCAATCGGTGATTGGATGGATTTGATGATGTGGCATTCAAAGTGAATCTGGTGTGATGATAAAGCGTAGCTTCTAGCCTCACATCCGGTAAATGACAGAAATCGGGCAGGCAGCATGGCTAAGTCGGTCGCACCGAAGTAGGGTGTATAATCACCTGATCTAGAGTTTCATTTACTTCTAAAAATCTTTTGTTGATGCTGTCCCATTCGGGAAACGGTTGTTGATCCCAACCGTTGGTGATATACATTCGATACACTCAAGCGAAATGAGTGGTCGGTCATGTGTGGCCGGGTTGCAAGATGTTCTTGTTGAACCCAGTGTATTCCTTTCTAGAGGTACACTAACGAAAGGTGGTTCCATACCTTGTCATAGTTGGAAACCCATTACCCAATACGTGCTTGCTGTTTTGATTGTATATTATATATGTAGAACGTGAGATGAAAGCGTTTCTGCTAGATGATTATTATATTGTGGTTAATAGACATTATTATAATATCAAAAGGTTTTTGATATAAATATAATTTGGATTCTCATAAGGGAAAAACCCATTCCATTATACGGCGTGGTCTTATGAGATATCATTCAAATGCTTGAACTGTTTTAAACTGTTTTACTCATACCAATCCCATGACTGACCCGTAGTTTGTTTTGTTTTGTTTTCCCTAAACTCTTGGGTGCCGAATTTTGTACGGGCAGTCAAGTAGTCAGGAATTTACTGATATACTAGAAGAGCTGGAGCAGGAGGCTTCAGGATCTTATAACTATAGTTATTTCCGCTGTGTTGTAAGTGTTGTACTTTGATAATGATGTATATTCAAGTATAGATGTATATTTCAAGTTATGTTATATATATTATATGTTATTCGTTCCGCGGTGAGGTTCGTGTTACTCTGATGTTGTGTTCTTCTTCTTCTTCTATTCTAAGTTTCTATACTATCTATCCTCACCCTCTAATTTCTTTCATTTATGACCGGTATTTTTTCCTCTATCTTCTTTCTATTAATTTCCTGATTTTCAATTTAATTTTGGGTTGGTCTTGTGTTTTTGGTCAGCTCAAATTGGATGGGATTTTTGGGTCATTACAGTTGGTATCAAAGCTTAAGTTAAGTGAATTACCTTGGCTCTGTGGCGTGACTCAGTAGAGATAGGGTTAGTAATACCCTAGATTGAGTTGAGTGTATATATACGAGTGAACGTATTTGTTATTGATATAAAAAATTGTTTTATATTATTGAGACGACCCGAAATCCCGTTCAGACGGAAACAAGGGTTATCTTAGGAATATAACACAGAAACAGATAATAGCAGAACAAAATTAAGTAAATACACCAGATAATGAACAATAGAATATACTGGATAAAAGTAATCATCAGAGTTACACAGTATACAGGATCTTACTTAGTACAAATACAGTTCAGCTATACATAAATGTCTACAGCGGAAATAAACAAAATATGTACAATAGGAGCTGAACAGCATAAAAAGAAATAAATGATAGAATCCATCTTCAGCTCCAGCTGTCCAGAAAGAGAACCAGCTAAACCTGAATACAAGGCTGCCCGTGTAGAAAAAGGGGCACCCGAGTTTGAAAGTGAAACAAACTACGAGTCAGTCATGGGACTGGTATGAGAAATCCACTCAACACATATATAATTGGCTAATCACAGGACCACGCCACTTTCGTGGAACGGGTTTACTCCATTGGATTGCCAGTGCTTTAAAAGGAATCTTTCTTTTAAAACAACGCAATGCTTTTTATAAAAATGAAGCCATTATAAGACTCAGTTCCCATCACACAATGCAACGCAAACCGGAGGATAGAGTTTTTACCTTATAACGGCCAAAATATGCTTGATACGAATAAAACAAAGGCATTTGATATTATTGCTAGTGTTTATATGTTTTGAAAACAATTTCAAATCATAACTATCAATCATAGACGGCATGGGTACCATATATCATGTCGCCATATGTATATACAATCAAAACCGCACGATGTCGTATTTGGAAATTGGATTTCCGTCATGAACCAAGGCAAAAGATAGTCCTTACCGAATTCGAGACGCTCTAGCCCGCCCCTCAGGATCAGAGCTCGAGTGATCCTTGTATCGTCAGGGCCGGTCCACCGATGTGGATTAAAATTCATGAACACTGCGTTTCCCCACCCTTTGGGGTGTAAATGAGCCAACGAATGACTCCATCGGACCCGGATCGTCCTATTAAACCGAGGCGCCTCGCAACAGCAACAACCACATAGGTGAAAAGTATATAAATGTCAGGGCTGGTAGGTCACTGACACCACCCTAGCTAGAAAGAAACGCAGGCCCTCCCTGATGTCCTCTCCCGTTTTAGGTTCATACCGGGGTGTGAGGCTCGCGAATTCACGTTATACACAAAGCTACGCCACACAGGCGGTGCTTTGATCATCACCACAAGACTTTGCTTTTCAACAGAAGCCCTGATCACTGCATCTCAGTATGCCACACAGGCAATTCATGCCATGCGACTGATGTCCATCGATATACAACCTCTGAGCTCGTGCGTTTCAGAGAAGGGCGTTAAGCAAAAGAATAAATTCTCCGCCGCCAAACAGATGTATATTTAACAGAAATCAATCAACATAGAATAAACTCCAATGTCAGACACACAGTTTATTTACAAGTCCGTTCTGGGTCTGAACGAAACCGGAGGCACTAAATACCTCGCAAACCCTTCGATCAACACGTACGTCTGGACGATCACCACTCATTATCCATATTTCGGGATGCCTCCCAATCAGGACCTCGGTTACCATCCAAACGAGGTGAAGATCTCCGGTCTTCGACCATCGTCTTCATCTTCGACTTTCAATCGTCGGTCAATTATTTGAAATGAGAATTAACTCGGCCTTCTCAAATAATTCACGTATATTTGGAATTTCAATTCAATTTATTTCAATGGTTAAATTATTCGACAACACCAATTTTGTTCTTTAATGTAATTTTCATACCAAACACATTCAACCATCAAATATCACATAAATCAAGCAAATTCAGTTTATTTCCATTCCATAACGTTTCCAATATTTTATAACGATTTATCGCTATTTTTATTTATTTAAAATAGCTGATTTATTCAAAACGACGCTTCGGGCCATAAAGCGGCCGTGGCGCTGTTTTTCTTCAGATTTGATTTACACATATCTGAAAATCTAACCGTTGGATCTTCACAAAATTTACATCAATAGGAAGGTCTTTTCAAAACGAATCCAACGGTTCCAGTTTCGGGAAAATCCGACGGTCGGATCTCCCGGTACAATCGTTTGAAGTTTGGATTTCAAAATACGAACTGCAGCGTCATTATTCGATTAATATATATAATTATATTTATATATATATATAAATATAATCGCTTCTGGCGCAGTTTTTCTTTAGAATTGAATTAAACATTCCAGACAATCCAACTGTTGGATTTTTACTAGGTTGGTGCCGTTGGAAAGATTATTCCAAGGCGAACCCGACGGTTGAGGTTTCGGGAAAATCCAATGGTCGGATTTCCCGCATTAGTTGTTTGAAATCACGGTTTCAAAATACGAACTGCACGGCCTCGTTTCGTTTTAATTTTATTTATATTTATATATTTATATAAATATAGTTCATTCAATGATTTCAATATCGTTTTCACTTCAAATATTTCATTAACGCCTTAAAATTTTGGAAAATTTCGCCATAACCTCCCCTGCACCGGGAGCATCGGGAAATCGCAAATAGCTTTCCCGGTCCTTCTAATCTCAAAAAGAAAAAGAAAAAGCCAAGCGGCTAGCCAACAGGCTCATAAAATCATCACCCAAACAAAGCAGTAAATGTGTACCTATTTGTCGGGCACAAAATTTTATTCCTCTTCTCTAGCCCCTTTGCTATAACCTGTTCAATGAATATGCATGTACATATATATACAGTTCTTATCATTTATCATTTTCTATTCAACTTCATATTTGATTTCTATTTGGTTTTAAAACACCATTCATTCTAATGTTACATAAATAGGTGCAAATCATTTCATTAGCTAATTAATGAATATTTCAACTCATATATGTTTATTTTGAACAAGTGGCTATTTTTAACACTTCACATTTCAACGATTTATGCATACAATAAAAATGTGATTTTTATTGTAAAACAATTCATTTCAAAACACTATTTTTCTATATAGTTCATATAGGTGACAAAAATAGGATTTTATATATATAGATAAAAGGTGATTTTTATTATCAAACAATTTATTTCAAAATATGAATACCATTCAACACATGAATTTCTAATCAACGAATGAATATCAATTCAACACATGAATGTTTTCTATAGTTTCTATATATAGATAAAAATGGGATTTTTATTATCAAACAATTTATTTTCAAAATATGAATACCATTCAACACATGAATTTCTAATCAACGAATGAGTATCAATTCAACACATGAATGTTTTCTATAGTTTCTATATATAGATAAAAATGTGATTTTTATTATCAAACAATTTATTTCAAAATATGAATACCATTCAACACATGAATTTCTAATCAACGAAAGAGTATCAATTCAACACATGAATGTTTTCTATAGTTTCTATATATAGATAAAAATGTGATTTTTATTATCAAACAATTTATTTCAAAATATGAATACCATTCAACACATGAATTTCTAATCAACGAATGAGTATCAATTCAACACATGAATGTTTTCTATAGTTTCTATATATAGATAAAAATGTGATTTTTATTATCAAACAATTTATTTCAAAATATGAATACCATTCAACACATGAATTTCTAATCAACGAATGAGTATCAATTCAACACATGAATGTTTTCTACAGTTTCTATATATAGATAAAAATGGGATTTTTATATTTTAAAACGCGAATACCATTCAACACATGAATTTCTAATCAACGAATGAATATCAATTCAACACATGAAGGTTTTCTATTCAATGAATAAATATAGTTTAAGCATATGAAAATAATTCAAACACACGAATATTATTCAAAATTTCGGCAGCATAACGGCAGGGTAGTTAAAACCGGGACCGTCCCTAGTACGGCTCCTCGCTCTACCTTAAAACCTCGCGGTTTTTGACAATAGGGATCATGCATCTAGTTCGCACGCAGGCGGCATGTATATATTTATTTCATTTCCACAACTAATCCTATGTGGTTTCAACCAAATATTTTTCAACCACAAACGGGTATTTTTCAACCACAATCAAATCAATATCAACCACAAACAATCCCAAACAATCATTCGCTATCAATCAATTTTCAAAACAATTTCAACCAATAAATATCGTCCATGGTTTGTGGACGAGGGCGTATATATATATATATATATATATATATATATATATATATATATATATAGCAATTCACTTTTATTTCAACACATATATATATAGCTAGAAAAAGAAATTGAAGAGTGAGAAATTCTTACCAATAGCTATCCAATACCACGACTCTTCCTTTATAGAAATCTTCGCCAATCTCGCCTTTTGTCGCTTCGTTGCCCGTATTCTCTACATATGTAAAAATCGAATTTTTACTATGTTATTCAATATATAAAAATCGAATTTTGACTTCGCTATTCAATATATAAAGATCATATTTTAAAAATAAAGATTATATTTTTAATATTCCTATGATGTAAAAATTATATTTTTATTGCTTTAAAAATATAAAAATCATATCTTACTTCTTCTACTTAATAAAATTTCCGTCTTTTCTATTTTAAAAAATATGATCTTTTCTATTCAAAAAAAAAACTGATCTTTCTATCCCAGTTCAAATCTTTTTCTTTTTAAAGTTCTAATCTTTTTCTTTTTAAAGTTTAAATCTTTTCCTTTTTAAAGTTCTAATCTTTTTCTTTTTAAAGTTTAAATCTTTTTCTTTTTAAAGTTTAAATCTTTTCTTTTTAAAGTTTAAATCTTTTCTTTTTTAAAGTTTAAAATAAAATCAGTTTTATAATCTTTTAAAATCAGAATTTAAATACATAAAAATCGAAATTTTCTTTTTTAAATCTCAAATCTTTTTCTTTTTAAATCTCAAAATAAAATCAGTTTTTAAACCCTTTTAAAAATTAGTTTTAAACCCTTTTAAAAATCAGTTTTATAATCTTTTTAAAATCAGAATTTAAATACATAAAAATCAAAATTTTCAGATTAAAATAAAAATAAAATAAAGTAAAAACAACTTACTTTAACTGCGAAGAAGGGGGGCGTCGTCAGACTCGGCGGCAGGAGGTCGTCAGGGCGGAGCTGGCTTCGATGGTCTCGGCTGGGGCGGGGTGCGATGTCACTGGCGGTTCGACGTATGAGGGGAGGGCTGGAAGAAGGAGGAGGCGGAGCGGAAGTGGGGGCGTGGCTGGCGATGTGCGGTGGCGGATCCGGCGGCTACTGGGGTGGCGAAGGCGAGGGGGCGACGGGGTTCAGGGGCGATCGACGATGGGGTTTTATTTTTTTTTTTTCTTTTTTTTCTCTGTTTAATGAAATCGGGGGGGGGGGGTCAGAAAGAAAGATAAAGGGAGGGAATTATTTTTTTTTATTATTTAATTATTTAATTTTGCAAAAAGTTGACTTTTACATACGACCTCTAAACGGGGCCCACCGCCTGCCGTCCATAGCGTTTAACCCCCATTCCGAACACAATGGGATATGTATCGCAAGCTGATTTGATTGTTACAATCAGTTTCCGTTGAATTTTCATTTAAATCACTATATTGAATTTTAAACGTACATTTCAAATTACCGGGGTCACATACTAACACTAAAAATTTCAGAAAAATATTTTCTAGCTTCGTATTGACGATACAGTCCTAACAAAACTAGTTTCGTCGAATTCTGAGACCGTTTGAAAAATGGCCAATTTCCAGTCGATTAAAATCAACTGAAACTGGTCAAACGCGTTTTCCTTTGCCACGCTCACATATTGATTCGAAAAATTATGAAATTTGAATCCTAGCAATAACTTCACATCCCGGACCCAACAAAAGTAGTTTCGTTGAAATCCGAGGTCGTTTGCAAAATGTCCATTTTTAAGGGCCTGAATTCCATAGCGACTATTCAGAATTTCCAACTGGACATATCTTTTGATTCCTGCTATGAAATTTCGATTGGTCGGATTCATTAGAAAGATATCATCAAATAGATCCTAATGTTTTTGGTTTCACTAAAATCCGGATTGTTCTGCACCCGGTACAGTCCGACAAAATTTGAATTCAATTTCTTGAAACTACAGCGCCATTTCAGGCCTTGTTTATAATTATAATTAATTACATTCGTTTTCAATTGTCGATTCAAACTCAGTTTTCATCGCCATTATTTAAAATATTTATTTTAATTATTTAAAATCCATTATTTTAGCCAATTTAAAAATTTTAAATTGGTTCAGATTTTCTGGGTCATTACAATTATGGAGATTTATTGGTTGAGTTGTTTATGGGTTCTGGTCGATCAGTTTGATCCACTGTATCGGTAGGAGTTTATAAACACTCGAATACGATGGGTCGACACGATATGTTTTGAAAAGAGGGTAAATTAAAATAAGTTTACCCAAGGTATATCTTGATATAGAGAAGATATATATATCAAAATTATAATATAATGGATATATTAGCTGTTATTATAATCGAGTAAGATTATAAATTAAATGGTTATGTAAATAACCAATCAGAATTTATATAAGTGAAATACGTGAAATCAAATGAGTTAAATCTGAAATTTTAAACTAGAAATTGAATAAAAATTCTAAAAAAAAATTGGATAAGTGTTTGTAAATGGATTTGGATTAAAAATAAGGAAAATTTAAGATCCTGGGAGATTTTAAATTGTTTTACAAACAGTGTGAATTATATTTTGAAATGAATTTCAAAGTGGAAATGTTTAGAAATGGTTTTATGGTATTGAACTCACTTCGATCGCTGGGAAATAGATTCTGATGATGACAGCTGCATCATCAGTATTCATTTTCGAGTTGTAAGTGACTAATTACTACCAGAGATACTGTTTTGAATTTGTTTTGGGAAAGATAAGTTGTGTTGAATTTCAAAATAGGATTTAAAATATAGAATTTGAATAATAAAATTTGAATTTTTAAATAAATTTGGAATATTAACTTGTTTAAAAGAAATAAAACGAGAAGTTCCATTATAAACGAAGTTTATAAATAGTTCTTTTATAAACGAAGTTTATAAATAGTTCTTTTATAAACGAAGTTTATAAATGAAGTGAAAAGAATTATCATTGGATAATTCAAAAATAAAAATGCAAGTGTGAAATTGAAAGGGAAATCTATTTTCCAAAGGTAGAAATATCGATTTCAAAAGGAATTGAAATCGAGACTTATTTAAAGGAATTTGAATAAAGGAAGTTCAAACATAGAATTTAAATATAGAAAATTCAAAGGGGATTTGAATATAGAAAATTCAAAGGGGATTTGAATGTATAAAATTTGAATATAGAATTCAAATGGAATTAAAATATAAGATTTGAATATATAGAATTTGAATATAGAATTCAAATGGAATTTAAACTATAGAAGTGATATAAAATTTGAATAGAATTTGATATATAGATTTGAATAATAGAAGCGATATAAAATTTGAATAGAATTAACTAAGTCGAAGAGGAATTAGTTAATCGAGTTTTGAATTTGAAGTTGAACTTTGAAAGGTGAATTGGATTTGTAAATGTATATTCGAAATCAAATATAGAACTTAGATTTGAAATTTGGATTCAAATTAGTTAATAAGCAAGTTAAAATATATTTGAACATGTCATGTTCAAATATAAAAGTGAAATAGACTAAAGAGTTAATTAACAAATTAATTAACGAATGGAGTTAAAACAACCAGGTATAGTAAAAATAGATTGGCAAGTATAAATATACATGAGATATGTATGGATAAGGTATGAAGGTATATAAATAGAATGCTCGACGAAAAGGTATGTATTTAATTCATATATGAGATTTTATGTGCCATATCGGCTAGCCGCTTAGCTTTTTCTTTTTCTTTTGGATTAGTGAGGGCCATGGGAGGCTATTTGAAATATCCCGATGCTCCTAGTACAAAGGAGGTTATGGCGAATTTTTCCGGGAATTTAAGGAGTTAGAATATTTTTAAGATAATTTGATAGTTAGAAATCAACGTATCGATATATATATAGAAGTCGATAAGGAAACGAACTTAGAAATAGAATAGTAAAATCAAAAAGGAAGACTAAGAATAAAATCTAGTAAGAATAGAAAGAAGAAGCGTATACCTGTTTAAAAGTGAAGAAGTAGTTGTATGGTATTGATTATTCGAGTAAGTAGTCATATTTGTTTTGATGTTATAAATGTTATTCAGTCAAGGTCTGAGAGGTAGTTATACCCCAACTTGATTGATTTCATTATTAACAAACAAATAGTAATATTTTAGGCTCGAAGATCAATGTTGAATAAGAGTTAGTTGAGTATAGTATTTGGGTTGTCGTAACGATATTTTACACAACATCCTTTTTAACCCAAATAAGTGTAAGCTTGGAAATATAATATAGAATATTTCCTAAGTATAGAAATAAATGAGATTGGAAAAGAGATAAGTAACTGGAATATTTTCTAATTACAAATAGCATATATTTTCTAAAAGTTTAGAAAATAAAAGAAGGCGATATTCGGAAATGTTTTCCAAATAACATAAAAGGTCAATATGGTTATTGAAAATATTTGGTTAACAAATATTGATAAAGAAATAGAGAAGTGATTTAACTAATGGAATATTAATTATGTGCTCAGTGACATGTTCAAAAGGAAAATTTGATTTTTGAAAAGAGTAAACTGTTTAAAAACTCCCAGGGAAAGACTGTTTGAATAAAAAACAAATTTAACAGAAATTTGTGAAAGCAAAATTGAATTAAAGTAAAGCCAATGTAACACCCCGTATGTTGAATAACTTGCTATAATATAAAACAGGGCAGAATTAAATTTTAAAATCTGAATCAGGGGAAACGGGCTATGCCATTGCGTTCGTCTCGGAAAAATACGCGAAATAGAGTCCGATTTTTCGAAAATCGGAGTCCGCATGACTCAGTTAAGGCCCGAAGAAGTTTCAAAAAATTCAAAACAGATTTCAAATATTCAGATTTCAAATTTCAGAAGAGGCGGGAAAATTCCCGCCAGACAGAGGGTGTCGACACAGGGGTCGACATGGGTGTCGACCCCCCCCCCCAAGGGGTCGACCCATGTGTCGACCCAGGGGTCGACCCCCCCTGTCGGCCAGTTTGGCCTGGGTGCAACCTGAAGGGGTTTGGGCTGTGTTTTAGGGCTTGTGACGAAATCTGACGGCTCTAACCTAATCTAGGTTTAATCTAAGGGCCTAAACTACATCCTAAATCTATAAATACACCCTAAGACTACCCTAATCCATACTAAAAATAGATACAACGTCGTTATGCCGTCAAAATACAACTTGAAGGAGCCTCCATCAAATTGTAGAAGAAGATAGCTTCTCAAATCAACTTCTAATCAACTCTAGCAACTTAATCTTCTTCATAGGAGTGATAATCAACAAGTTGTGAGTTTCTATGCCTTTAGCAAGCAATTGCTAAACTAATTATGATAGGATATAATGAGGTTATGGTTATGTATGTGGATCAATGCAAGTTATGTTATCATATGCTATGTGTTCATGATGTTATGCAAGTTATGCAAGTCATATGCTATGTGTTCATGATGTTATGCAAGTTATGCAAGTCATATGCTATGTGATCATGATGTTATGCAAGTTATGCAAGTCATATGCTATGAGTTCATGATGCTAGTTGTGCAAGTTTTATGCTATATGTTCATGATGCTAGTTATGCAAATTTTATGCTATGTGCTCATGATGCTAGTTATGCAAATCACTATGATAAACATTGATCCATTATGACACCATGTTATGCAAGTTTGGTGTTTGATTATATGCAAGTTCATATATGACATGTTATGCAAGGTTGGTGTTTGATTATATTCAAGTAACATATGCAAGTTAACCCCTTTGTATGTCATACATACATATGCAAGTTTACCGCTTTGTATGACATAAGTAACTTATGCAAGTTACCCTCTTTATGACATATGTGATTCATGCAAGTTTGGGTTGATTATTTATGCTAGTTGGGTTTGATGCTATGGTCATATATGCATGTTGACACCTTTGAAACCCATGTTGATGCTAATGTTATGCAAGTTGAACCAATTGTGTTTGTGATGAATCTCCCTTTTTAAGTATGTCATGTCAACGTATTACGTGGGGAACGATGGGGTTAATATTCATGTTAATAAAATGGTGTGAAGTTGGTATGATTATGCATACCATAAAGTGGATGAACATAATTGAGTCAATTATGTACATCGTTAAATTTGTAATTAATTAGGGTTAATTAATACAAATTATGGGGGTGATTATTTAGGTGTAATTAATAGACTAAGACACGAGGTTGGACCCTTTTGTAGCATAAGACTGCCCGGAACCGACCGGCAAATCCAGTGGCTACAAATGATTGGCCCAATGTGAGAGGTCTTAGGCATAAACTAAATACGTGACAAGTGTAAAGACACGAGGTTAGACTCGGTTATGGCGTAAGGCTGCCCGGACCCGACCGGCAAATCCAGCTGCCATAAAAGATAGTCTAATGTGAGAGGTCTTTGCAAAGGTTACGGTCTTAATCAATTAAGAAACACTTAACCAGATAAGCATGTAGTGGGGCATGAGGGGTTAAGTGGGTGCCTTGGGTGGCATGTGGAGATTAAGTAAATGCCTTGGGTGGCATGTGGAAATCTAGTGGGTTGCCTTGGGTGGAAATAGAAAATACGATTAGAATACTTAACCAAGTGGAAACATGTAATTAAACATGGTTAAAGAGTTAAGTGGGATGTACTAGAAAAAGGGACAAGCTTAGGTGGGTAGCTTGTGGAGGCCCATTTCAACCAGTAACCCATATGTATCTTATTGGGCTCGACCCATGTCGAGGACGGGACACGCGTACTGGGTTTGACTATAAGAGGCCAAAACGGGTTAGCGGTGGCAACGCAAGTCCAACGGGTTTCATATGCGTGTGTGCACCGGGGCTGGTAGGTAAGACGTTGTTGCATCGTGTAGGTATAAGCCGTGCACCGTTGGTTGTATCGGGTTGCCACTTTGGGGAGTGATACACCCCACTGTGGGGCCAGCACGGGTATCTACGTTAGGGAGCCGATATCTTGGGAGTAGTGGGTACACCTAGTTGAGATAGGGGCAGACGGCACCTATGTAGTCAGCTAGGGGTACACGAAACTACTAGTTAAATTTTCTAAGTCCTTGGGTGGGATCAACCTTTAAGTAGGAATGACTGGTGTGGTGCAGTTAGTAATTACCCTTGGGTGGGTAGATGCGTCTTTACCGTTATCTTAGTTCATCCTATGTCTAGTTGGTTGCTTAGTGTAGTCATTTATCCCTAGTCATCACCATACCAAGTTTATATCATACCCTAATTACTTTAATGATTGTATTGTTAAAGCTATTGGGCTCACTCAAACTTATGTCTGACCCCGTTGTTTTTATCTTTTTCCCAACCCTCGGGTTCTCAGAGTGGGCCTAGCACTAGTGGGCTTTGATCAGATTGCTTTATCTATCTTTTGGAGCTTGGACCGTGATGTAAAGCCCTGCTTATCTTTTCTATTATGGCTATTAGTTATGTAGTGGGATTATGTACTTATGTTTTATCAGGATGGATATTTAGTACTTGACTCTTGTTTTAGTTGGTTTTGATATGTAACCAAACATGTTTATCTTCTGCTGCAATGAAATGTTGTTTTAGATTTCAAGTATTATTTATATCTGTCTTGTTGTAATTTTTCTGTTCTATATTCACTTAAAATACTCCACCGAAGTTAAGGCATTCCCTTATTGAGTGACCTTAGCGGGTGTGGGGTGTTACACGTGGTATCAGAGCTGAAGGTTACCAGAACAGATAAAATTTTTAGAAAACTATTTTCTAAAAACATTTTTGGAAGAAGTATTTTCAAAAACATGTCTTTTGAGAGAAAAGTTTTTGAAAGAAAAGCATAATCCCCAATAGCCATATCTTTTTCTTTCTAATACTCCGTTTTGAATCTTTCCTTTTTCGTTTCAGCATGGCTGAAGATCTTAACTTTCCGGAGGGTGTAGCGATACCAGTATGGTATAGGAGGTTGATGGAGGCTAGGGCCGCCACTGCGGGTCCAGCAAATGTTCCTCCACCAACAGTAGCACCCGATCTTCCTCCTCCTCCTCGCACGGATACTTTTGCTAAGACTTGCAAGGAATTTAAGGCTATGGGAGGGAAACCTTTTCAAGGATCAGAAACTTTTGTGGAAGCTAGGGATTGGCTTAAGGAGGTGGAAGAGTTGATAGATATCTTTGAGATGGAAGAAGGAAAGAAAGTCAAGTTAGCTGCTTGGTTAATGAAGGGAGAGGCCTCATTTTGGTGGGAGGTCACTAATGGAGAGCGCCCTATTGACTCTTGGGCGGATTTCAGGCAAAGGTTTGTGGCAAAGTTTATCTCAAGGGCGGAGGAAAACTTGTATATGGAAAGGTTCTTGACTCTAAAGCAAGGAAACCTATCAGTGAAGGAATATGTCAACAAGTTTAATCAAATAGCAAGGTTTGGCATAGACATGGTGAATACACCAGAGAAGAAGGCTTTGAGGTTCGTTAAAGGCTTGAATGAACCAATGCATGGATTGGCTATGACTCACATCCCTATGGGGGCCACCTTTGAGAAGCTAGTAGACATGGCACTCATGCATGAGGAAGTGAAGGGTCCCAATGCTAATAAGGCACCCGAGAAGAAAGGAGATCAGAAGAGACCTCAACAGCAACAGCAAAACAAGGGTGGGAAAGGCAACGGTGGCAAAGGAAAGAAGAAGTGCTTCAATTGCGGGACACCAGGCCACCTAAGCAAAGATTGTCGGAAGAAGAAGAAGACTGGCTGCTTCCACTGTGGCGAAGCAGGGCATCTAGTGAAGGACTGCCCTAAGAAGGGGCAAAGGACGGGATCTACCTCAGGAGGACAGGTGCAAGCTCTTATGGCACCAGGTCAGGCAAGGGGGCAAGTTCAGGCTCTCGCGGTTCCACAGATTCAGGAAAGAGGTAGAACTATTTCCGTTGAAAGTCTGGTTTTTCTGTTTGATCATCCTGTCCGTACTTTGTTTGACTCTGGCGCATCGCATTCGTTTATCTCATCATCATTAGTTGAGTCACTGCACTTAGACACCAGTCTAGTAGATGATCCCTTGGTTGTTTCAAACCCAATTAGGGGCTCCACTTATTTGTCCATGATATGTTTGGGTTTGAAGATTTCTATACTTAGCGTTGAGTTTAGATGTGATGCTTTTGTTTTGGGCTTCACGGGCTATGGGTTGATTTTGGGCATGGACTGGTTATCCTATAATGGTGCCGTTCTTGATTGTGAAAGGAGAGTTGTTAAGCTCATGACCCGCTTGGGGAACACTCTTGAGATCTCTTGTAATCCCGTGGATTCTGTTATGCTAAGTTATCTTGAATCGCTTGACGCTTCGGTCGAGAGTTTGCGATCTGTTAGAGTGGTCCGGGAGTACTCAGATGTGTTTGAGGAGGTGAAGGGCTTACCTTCGAAGCGGGAGATAGACTTCCGAATATATCTGGTGGACAATGCTAAACCAGTATCTTTACCAGTGCGCCACATGGCTCCTCGTGAGAGGAGGGAACTCCAAAAGCAAGTAGGTGAATTGCTTGAGAAGGGGTTCATAAGACGAAATATATCGGAGTGGGGTGCTCCAGTAGTTTTTGCCACGAAGGCGGATGGGTCCCTCGGACTTTGTGTAGACTATAGAGAACTCAACAAGCTCACAAAGAAGAATAGACACCCATTGCCGAGGATTGATGATCTCTTTGATCAGTTGGTTGGCGCCTCAGTATTTTCGCAGTTGGACTTGGCCACGGGGTTTCATCAGTTGAGAGTGGCTGAGGATAGCATAGACAAGACTGCCTTTAGGACTCCGGATGGTTTCTATGAGTTGCTGGTGATGCCCTTTGGTTTGACGAACGCCCCAGCATACTTTGTTGATTTGATGAGTAGGGTGTTCAGGGAGTACCTTAATAAGTTCGTGGTGGTCTTTGTGAATGATATCTTAGTCTTTTCTAAGAGTGAAGAAGAGCATGCCCTACATCTTAGGGAAGTGTTGGAGACTCTTCGAGCGCATAGCCTTAAGGCTAAATTCTCTAAATGTCACTTTTGGAGGAAGGAAGTGCGATTCTTAGGGCACGTGGTCTCCAAGGAAGGGATAGTTGTGGATCCCGCGAAGGTAGTATCCATCCAAGATTGGAAGGTTCCGAAGAATGCTACCAAGGTGAGGAGTTTCTTGGGGTTGGCTGGCTACTATAGGAAGTTTATCAAGGACTTCGCGAAGATATCAGCCCCATTAACTCGCTTGACAAAGAAGAATCTAGTCTTCGCATGGGACGTAGATTGTGATGATGCGTTCCAACGGTTAAAGAGAGCTTTAACCACAGCTCCAGTCTTAGTGTTGCCAGATGGGAGTAAGCCATTTGTTGTTTATACCGATGCTTGTGGGACAGGACTAGGCGCAGTCTTAATGCAAGAGAGAAGGGTAATAGCCTATGGGGGAAGGCAGTTGGGAAAGCATGAGAAAAATTACCCTACCCACGATTTAGAGTTGGCCGCTATTGTTTTTGCGCTCAATACTTGGCGCCATTATCTTCTTGGAGAGAGGTTCGAATTGTTCACTGACCACAAATCATTGAAGTACTTGTTTTCTCAGAAGGATTTGAACTTGAGACAGCAAAGGTGGATGGAGTTCTTAGCATCCTATGATTTCGAGATAGCGTATACCCCTGGCAAGGGTAACGTGGTGGCAGACGCCTTAAGCAGAAAAAGGTTGTCCTTGAGTCCATTGTTCGTGGAACGACGAAGCTTGGAATTTATCTCGATGTTTGATTTCAGACCTTCCGTTGACTTTATACCCGGTTTGCTAGCATCCTTAGAGGTCAGACCTACTCTTTTGGGACGGATTGACGAGGCACAGAGGGACGACCCACAGTTGGTTGAGTTGGTAGAGAGGCTCATAAGGGGGGAGTCGTCCAGCCATTTGAGTAGGTACACCCTAGAAGATGGGGGGTGCTTGCGTAGAGACGGTAGACTTTGTGTACCGCAAGACGAGGGTTTGAGGAAGGCTATTCTTGATGATGCGCATCGTTCAAAGATGACCATTCATCCCGGTGGGGACAAGATGTACCAAGACATGAAGCAAGTTTTCTTTTGGATCGGTATGAAGAAATATGTGGCCGAGTATGTCGCTAGATGCTTGGTGTGCCAACAAGTGAAAGCGGAGCAAAAGAAACCCGGTGGGTTGCTTCACCCATTGGAAGTTCCGCAATGGAAGTGGGATAGTGTCTCAATGGATTTTATTGATGGGTTACCGAGATCGAGGAAGGGTAATACGGGAATTTGGGTTGTGGTAGACAGACTTACTAAGAGCGCCCATTTCATACCCGTGAGGAGCAAGAGGACTGCTCCATGGCTAGCTTCAGTTTACCTTCGAGAGATAGTTCGATTGCATGGGGTACCTTCTAGCATAGTGAGTGATCGAGATCCTATCTTCACTAGCGAGTTTTGGAAAAGTTTGCAAGAGGCAGTAGGGACTCAGTTGTGTTTGAGCACCGCATATCACCCTCAGACGGACGGCCAGACCGAGAGGGTG
Source organism: Allium sativum (assembly GCA_030737875.1). Lineage (NCBI taxonomy): Eukaryota > Viridiplantae > Streptophyta > Magnoliopsida > Asparagales > Amaryllidaceae > Allium > Allium sativum. Next base: position 322,057,915 of record CM060913.1, read on the forward strand.
AATCGTGTTCTAGAAGACCTTTTGAGGCTATGTATCTTAGATTTTGGAGGTACATGGGAAGAGCATCTTCCATTGGTGGAGTTCGCGTATAATAACAGCTTTCAGTCTAGTATTGGTATGGCTCCTTTCGAAGCTCTTTATGGAAGGCCTTGTCGATCACCTACATGTTGGTGGGAATCTACAGATAAGATCTTGCTTGGGCCCGATATGGTTAGAGAGACTTCGGAGAAGATTGACTTGATACGAAGAAGGATGAAAGCGGCGCAAGACAGACAGAAATCTTACGCGGATAAGAGGAGGACGGATCTTGAGTTTGATGTTGGGGACATGGTCTTTGTCAAAGTATCCCCATTACGGAATGTTGTTCGCTTTGGGTCCGTTGGGAAGTTAGCACCAAGATTTGTAGGACCGTTTCCTATTAAGGAAAGGATTGGACGGATGGCATATAGAGTGGATTTACCCAAGAGACTTAGTGGGGTACATGACGTATTCCATGTGTCACATTTGAGGAAGTGCCTACATGAGACCGCAGAGGTGGTAGAGCCGAGCTTGCTTAGAGAAGTGGAGGTAGAGCGTGATGCGACTATTCGACGAGCTCCTACACGCATCCTTGGGTCAGAGATTAGGAAGTTGAGAAACAGAGAGGTTCGACTAGTCAAAGTGCAATGGGGAGAGGATAAGAGCAATGCTACTTGGGAGACAGAAGCGAAGATGCGTTCACTGTACCCATTCCTTTTTGAGGGTATGTCTTTTAACTTCTCCTTTATCGTTTGTCTAGTACTTATCTTATCTTTAGTATGTCCTCTCATTAGTACCTTTAACCTTTAGATAGGGTAAACCTATGGTTGAAACATGTGTTTGAGACATGTTATGATTGATGGATGAGTGTGGATGCAAGTGGTTGCTAGTGGTTGCTCGTGGATGCATATACACACACTTTAGACACTAGATCGGCTCAGTCACTTCATATTGCATATTGCATATAATTGTGTGTAGGTAGCTATATTAATGGATGTATAATGGTTGTGTTATCATATGGATGATGCATTTTGGTGTATGGTTGTGCACACATGTAGAAATAGTATGTGTCGATAGGGTTCTTTCGCATACATATTGGATGCATGGCACTATCATGGTTTGCGTTAAGGAGGTCAACTGAATCAGTAGACCGCCTGATTTTGCATTAGATAGGGAACATATACACACACTCTTTGCATATGTTCATACAGCATTAGGAACTTTAAGGACAATGGATGCCAGTGTTTGATGGTTTGAGTAGATGGTTGTTTGGTTGGTAGGATACGTTCTTCCTGACTTAGAGATTTCGGGACGAAATCCTTTAAGTAGGGGAGAATGTAACACCCCGTATGTTGAATAACTTGCTATAATATAAAACAGGGCAGAATTAAATTTTAAAATCTGAATCAGGTGAAACGGGCTATGCCATTGCGTTCGTCTCGGAAAAATACGCGAAATAGAGTCCGAGTTTTCGAAAATCGGAGTCCGTATGACCCAGTTAAGGCCCGAAGAAGTTTCAGAAAATTCAAAACAGATTTCAAATATTCAGATTTCAAATTTCAGAAGAGGCGGGAAAATTCCCGCCAGACAGAGGGTGTCGACACAGGGGTCGACATGGGTGTCGACCCCTCCCCCCAAGGGGTCGACCCATGTGTCGACCCAGGGGTCGACCCCCCCTGTCGGCCAGTTTGGCCTGGGTGCAACCTGAAGGGGTTTGGGTTGTGTTTTAGGGCTTGTGACGAAATCTGACGGCTCTAACCTAATCTGGGTTAATCTAAGGGCCTAAACTACATCCTAAATCTATAAATACACCCTAAGACTACCCTAATCCATACTAAAAATAGATACAACGTCGTTATGCCGTCAAAATGCAACTTGAAGGAGCCTCCATCAAATTGTAGAAGAAGATAGCTTCTCAAATCAACTTCTAATCAACTCTAGCAACTTAATCTTCTTCATAGGAGTGCTAATCAACAAGTTGTGAGTTTCTATGCCTTCAGCAAGCAATTGCTAAACTAATTATGATAGGATATAATGAGGTTATGGTTATGTATGTGGATCAATGCAAGTTATGTTATCATATGCTATGTGTTCATGATGTTATGCAAGTTATGCAAGTCATATGCTATGTGTTCATGATGTTATGCAAGTTATGCAAGTCATATGCTATGTGATCATGATGTTATGCAAGTTATGCAAGTCATATGCTATGAGTTCATGATGCTAGTTGTGCAAGTTTTATGCTATATGTTCATGATGCTAGTTATGCAAATTTTATGCTATGCGCTCATGATGCTAGTTATGCAAATCACTATGATAAACATTGATCCATTATGACACCATGTTATGCAAGTTTGGTGTTTGATTATATGCAAGTTCATATATGACATGTTATGCAAGGTTGGTGTTTGATTATATGCAAGTCACATATGCAAGTTAACCCCTTTGTATGTCATACATACATATGCAAGTTTACCCCTTCGTATGACATAAGTAACTTATACAAGTTACCCTCTTTATGACATATGTGATTCATGCAAGTTTGGGTTGATTATTTATGCTAGTTGGGTTTGATGCTATGGTCATATATGCATGTTGACACCTTTGAAACCCATGTTGATGTTAATGTTATGCAAGTTGAACCCATTGTGTTTGTGATGAATCTCCCTTTTTAAGTATGTCAAGTCAACGTATTACGTGGGGAACGATGGGGTTAATATTCATGTTAATAAAATGATGTGAAGTTGGTATGATTATGCATACCATAAAGTGGATGGACATAATTGAGTCAATTATGTACATCGTTAAATTTGTAATTAATTAGGGATAATTAATACAAATTATGGGGGTGATTATTTAGGTGTAATTAATAGACTAAGACACGAGGTTGGACCCTTTTGTAGCATAAGACTGCCCGGAACCGACCGGCAAATCCAGCGGCTACAAATGATTGGCCCAATGTGAGAGGTCTTAGGCATAAACTAAATACATGACAAGTGTAAAGACACGAGGTTAGACTCGGTTATGGCGTAAGGCTGCCCGGACCCGACCGGCAAATCCAGCTGCCATAAAAGATAGTCTAATGTGAGAGGTCTTTGCAAAGGTTACGGTCTTAATCAATTAATAAACACTTAACCAGATAAGCATGTAGTGGGGCATGAGGGGTTAAGTGGGTGCCTTGGGTGGCATGTGGAGATTAAGTAAATGCCTTGGGTGGCATGTGGAAATCTAGTGGGTTGCCTTGGGTGGCAATAGAAAATACGATTAGAATACTTAACCAAGTGGAAACATGTAATTAAACATGATTAAAGGGTTAAGTGGGATGCACTAGAAAAAAGGACAAGCTTAGGTGGGTAGCTTATGGGGGCCCATTTCAACCAGTAACCCATATGTATCTTATTGGGCTCGACCCATGTTGAGGACGGGACACGCGTACTGGGTTTGACTATAAGAGGCCAAAACGGGTTATCGGTGGCAATGCAAGTCCAACGGGTTTCATATGCGTGTGTGGACCCGGGCTGGTAGGTAAGACGTTGTTGCATCGTGTAGGTATAAGCCGTGCACCGTTGGTTGTATCGGGTTGCCACTTTGGGGAGTGATATACCCCACTGTGGGGCCAGCACGGGTATCTACGTTAGGGAGCCGATCGCTTGGGAGTAGTGGGTACACCTAGTGGAGATAGGGGCAGACGGCACCTATGTAGTCAGCTAGGGGTACACGAAACTACTAGTTAAATTTTCTAAGTCCTTGGGTGGGATCAACCTTTAAGTAGGAATGACTGGTGTGGTGCAGTTAGTAATTACCCTTGGGTGGGTAGATGCGTCTTTACTGTTATCTTAGTTCATCCTATGTCTAGTTGGCTGCTTAGTGTAGTCATTTATCCCCAGTCATCACCGTACCAAGTTTATATCATACCCTAATTACTTTAATGATTGTATTGTTAAAGTATAGGGCTCACTCAGACTTATGTCTGACCCAGTTGTTTTTATCTTTTTCCCAACCCTCAGGATCTCAGAGTGGGCCTAGCACTAGTGGGCTTTGATCAGATTGCTTTATCTATCTTTTGGAGCTTGGACCGTGATGTAAAGCCCAGCTTATCTTTTCTATTATGGCTATTAGTTATGTAGTGGGATTATGTACTTATGTTTTATCAGGATGGATATTTAGTACTTGACTCTTGTTTTAGTTGGTTTTGATATGTAACCAAACATGTTTATCTTCTACTGCAATGAAATGATGTTTTAGATTTCAAGTATTATTTATATCTGTCTTGTTGTAATTTTTCTGTTCTATATTCACTTAAAATACTCCACCGAAGTTAAGACATTCCCTTAGTGAGTGACCTTAGCGGGTGTGGGGTGTTACGGCCAGTAAAGTGGTAATTGAGATTGAATTAGAATGATATCAAGACAAATTGGATTGAGAGATTCAAATTTTAAGTGTAATGTGATAATCAAGTTAAGAGTTGGGAATCGAGAAGAAACTCGAGTCAAAATGATATTTGGCTCGGATATAAGCAAATGGTTGTGTTGTCTATAAAAGTAGATTGGAATTTGATTGGGATGACCCTGGTATCCGCTAAATTGATAACAGGTGGACATGATATAATGATATGCCGACAAAAATGTACAAGTTTATATTTCATATGGTATGAGATTTTGATGAGCCGAATTGGCAAGCCGCTAGGCTGTTTGATTTTCTTTTGGGTTGGAGATGGCCTAGAGAGGGAAGTTGGAGGTTGACCGATTGACCAGTACAAAGGAGGTGCTGGCGAAATTTTTCAAAGAGTTAAGGCATTAGAATTTTTTTAGGATTTTTGGAAATTTTCGTTGATAAGAATTAATTAATAATTTAATTGAAATTAAATTGGTTCAGTTGAAACTGAAGTTAAGAAGTGAACAAATATGTTCTAACCAGTCGATAGGGTCGTTCTCTACCTTAGCGATTTCGAGGACGAAATTATTTTAAGTGGGGAAGAATGTAATGACCCGCATTGGCAGAGGTATTATAATTAATTTATTTAATTATTTAAAAGGTGATTAAAAGGATTTCATGGTCGTTGAATTAAATAATGGTGAATATTTAATTAAAATAATAAATTAAATAATATATTTAATTCGGAAATAATCATAATTTGGCTGAAATGGCGATATGGTGTGAACTGGATCATCTATGATGTTTAATTCAGTTTAAAATTAAATTAGAATAATGAATATATTGTATAAACGACAGTTTGAACGTATAATTATAATAAAATTATAATCGAGCTCGAAATGGCGCTGTAGTTCGTAAATTGGCGATTTAAACTTCAACTGAATATACAGAATTCGTTTTAAGCCGGATTTCTGTGAAATAAGAAACGTGTGGAGTTAGTGGAGTATATCTTTCTAGTGGAAGCGAAAAATCGGGATTTCGTCGTGTAGATTTTGATGTATGTCCAAATCAAATTTTAGAAAAGTCGCTGTGGAATTCCTTTATAATTTATAAAGGAATTATTTATATTTTAAAAAGGATTTTCAATATAAATCGAATATCGGGTTGGCCTAGAAGTGAGTATCGAGTTAGAAATTAATATAGGAATATTGTGGAGTTGTATGGTATTCCACTATGAATATATACGATAATATAAATCAATTTATATTAAATTTAATTAAATTTAAATATATTTATATATTTAAATGGGTCATTCAGAGCTGTAAAAATAAGCCACTTTTGCAAACGAAGTCAGAATTCGATGAAACTAATTTTGTTGGATCCGCAACATTAAATTATTGCTAGAATTCAGTTTCCGTGATTTTTGAAGTCAGTGTGTGGCCGTATGGATTTTTAGAGTGAAAAATAGTCAGTATTTTGATGGTTAAAAATACGCTGTGTGAGCATACGAAGTCGGAATTCGATGAAACCAGTTTCGACTGGACCGTAATGTCGAACTCTAGCTACATGTCAATTTTCATGATTTTTAGGTATCGTGTGTGATCACACGGATTTTTAGAAAGTGAAACAAATATAAAATAATGAAAAAAAATAATAAGAAAAATATCCTAACTATGTATGGACCTAAACAGGCCACCCATCGTCTTTCTCAACCACAATTCTCAACAACCACCGCAAGTTATAACAGGAAGAAAAATAAATTCTCTTTCACAAGAACGAAACGCAGCAAAATAAAATCATTAGAAAATGAAATCCAAATCTATAAAGCCTCTAACTAATATTTTGAGTTCACATCGGCTTCCTCTTCAATCCTATGGGGTTGTTTTTGAGTTCGACACCAGTTTTAGGCATTGGGTTTTCTCAAGCGCAGGCTAGGGCTGAGGATTTTGAGAAGTAGAGGTTTCAATTCATGGATTTGTTGCGTTAATGATGATCACGGCATCGAGTAGAACCTGGTTTGAATTTGTGGGATTTTTCCAAATTTAAAACCGTCGATCCTGTACTGTTTGAAGCCGAGGAACGCGTTGCAGTATACGGTGTCGAGTTCTACTTTTGTGCATTGATGTTGAAGAGAAGATTGGTGGTTATTTTAGTTTGATTTTTAGTAAGGTGGTTTGTGAGTTATAGAAGGTAGAAGGAGTCAAAAATGGAGGGTACAGGTTGGAGCAATACGCTGTGAACTGATGGAGGAAGAAGGCATGACGTCGGTCTTTCAAATGGCTATTTGGGCCGGCGAGAGTTAATTGGGTGAGGCCCAGTTATTTAACTAAAAATGAAGTTAGTCTTAATTTAAAGTTGTACAAACTTGTTTATATCGTATCTTTGTCATACATAATCAGAATTTTGAACGGTTGGATCCGTTAGGATCGTATAGATGAGCACTCCACAATGAGACTGACTGGGAGTGAATCGAAGCTTGTTACAATTTATTGCAAAATAAATTGTTCGTCTGAATCAAACTGAGCGATGGTTATCGTTATTAACCATGATCGTCCAATGTGAATAAATCTCACTAACTCTAAACAGTTTATAATTTCATGTTGTATTTTCAGAACTGTTAAATATTGGCTAATTGACTGTGTGTTGATTGTTTGATTGAACTGCTAGTCAGTTAGTTGAATTGCTATATTGATTCTGTTTAACAGAATGTATCATATGGAACTAAAAGTGATGTTATCTATATTGTTTAACATCTGTGATGCAGGGAAACAGGTTGGAGGATTCCTCAACATTTATTTTACTGTGATTCATATATTGTGTTATATGATGTGATATATAATATGTTGTTGATTATATGTGTTTGGACGATTTTTATCGTTGTTATATGGTATGTTAAAATCCATAAGAAATACTAGAAAGAAAAAAGGAGATTTTCAAAGTATATTTTGAAAATCATTTATTTATATAAAATCACGGTATTTTATATATAAAAGGAAAAAGGATTTTTATATAAGGAAGTAATTATAAAATCAATAGAGTTAAAGAAAAATATTTGTGAATCAAATAAAAGGAGTTATATTTGTCAAACAAATATAAAGGAAAATATTTGCAAAACAAATAGATTAGAAAAAAGGGGATATTTGTAAACCATTAACAAATAGGATTTAAAAGGGAATATTTATCTTGGGATAAATATATATATATATATATAAGTTAGAACTTATATATGGAGAAAAACAGATAAATGGAATAGATAAATTTATAAATGATATTTATAAATTTAGTAATTATTTATCATTCGATAAATGGAATATATAAGTCCGAACTTATATAGATAAGAGATATTGGTTTTAACACCGATAGTTTTAAATAGAATGGGTACAACACACTTGTATAAGTAAAGTAACGTTATTAAAGAGAACATTTACAAAGTGAAGAACCGTTACAAAAAGTAAATCTTTATAAATGAATAAACGTTATCAAATAGGAGTTATTCGAATAAGAGAAATCGATTAGAGTTAGAAATGATCGATTAGAGTTAATCAGTGAGGGTTGACCAGTTAGAGTTAGAGTTAACTAATTAGAGTTAATCAAATAGGAGTTATTCGAATAAGAGAAATCGATTAGAGTTAGAAATAATCGATTAGAGTTAATCAGTGAGGGTTGACCAGTTAGAGTTAACTAATTAGAGTTAATCAAATAGGAGTTAATCGAGTAGAGTTATCAAATACCACTTATTCGAAGTAGAGTTATTGAATTTAGTGTATTCGAGAGAGGAGTAATCGAATATTGGTTTTTCGAGGTGAGTTAATCGAATCTAGTTATTCGAATGGAGTTATCGAATCTAGGTATTCGAGAGGAGTTATCAAATCTAGTTATTTGAATGTAGTTATCGAATAGTTTATTCGAATATAGTTAGAGGAGTTAATCGAATATAGATTATTCGAATAGAGTTAGAGGAGTTATCGAATCTAGTTTATTCGACAGGAGTTAAGTGAATAGAGTTAATCCAATAGGGTCAGTCCAATAGAGTTAATCAAGTAGGGTTAATCCAATTGGGTCAGTCTAATAGAGTTAATTGATAAGAGTTAAGTGAAAAGAGTTAATCAAATATAGTTATTCGAAAGAAAGGTTAAGTAAGGAAGTTAGTTAAACAAATTTAAAGTGAACTTTACCTATTTCAAGGTTAGAAATGTTGTTCAGTTAAGGTCTAAGAGGTAATTATACCCCAACTTGATTGGTTTCGTTTTTAACTAAGGAATGGCTAAGGTTCGGTAGAAAAGGATGGTAAAGTGAATTTAGTAATTAAAGGAAATGGTCGAGTTGGCAGAGCGATGTTTTATCTAAACATCTGCTTAATCCAAACGTAGGAGTTTTGGAAATGTTTTCGAAACAAGAATCAGAAATGTTTTCTAAATACGGAAAACAAGGAATGGAAATGTTTCCAGTGTTAATAACGTACATTTTCTAAATATAGAAAATAGAAAATGTTGAATATAGGGAAACAGGAGATGTAAAATGAACTAAAGAGATTAATGTTAAATGATGTTTGTTCGATATAATTTCCATCTGGAAATAATATGGTTGTTTGCACACTTGTTTTTCTTTGATAGTTAACTCACAGACTATCGAAGTTTTGGCCATTTTAACGTTGTTAATATGGAGAGACCGGTTGGATTATTATCCAAAGAACCACTCTGTATTGGCATAAGCGTTGCGAATCATATATGCCAAAGAAAATTGAAGACGGAGTAAGTGCAAGGGCTATTGTATAAGTCTTAGATAACAGTGCCTAAGATGGATGTACTGAATAGTGCCTTCGGTTCATCCTGTTCCTGGATGACTTGTATGGACGGATGTCTGACAAAGTATTTCCAGACGATCACGTATATTGATTTCTCCAACCGTACCAAGAGTGGAAGCAGAGAAGGAAACTTCTTTTAGCTAACACATAATGTATTGTTGAGGATGTCAATCGGTGATTGGATGGATTTGATGATGTGGCATTCAAAGTAAATCTGGTGTGATGATAAAGCGTAGCTTCTAGCCTCACATCCAGTAAATGACATAAATCGGGCAGGCAGCATGGCTAAGTCGGTCGCCCCGAAGTAGGGTGTATAATCACCTGATCTAGAGTTTCATTTACTTCTAAAAATCTATTGTTGATGTTGTACCATTCGGGAAACGGTTGCTGATCCCAACCGTTGGTGATATACATTCGATACACTCAAGCGAAATGAGTGGTCGGTCATGTGTGGCCGGGTTGCAAGATGTTCTTGTTGAACCCAGTGTATTCCTTTCTAGAGGTACACTAACGAAAGGTGGTTCCATACCTTGTCATAATTGGAAACCCATTACCCAATACGTGCTTGCGATTTTGATTGTATACTATATATGTAGAACGTGAGATGAAAGCGTTTCTGCTAGATGATTATTATATTGTGGTTAATAGACATTATTATAATATCAAAAGGTTTTTGATATAAAGATAATTTGAATTCTCATAAGGGAAAAACCCGTTCCGTTATACGACGTGGTCTTATGAGATATCATTCACCTGCTTGAACTATTTTAAACTGTTTTACTCATACTAGTCCCATGACTGACCCGAAGTTTATTTTGTTTTGTTTTCCCTAAACTCTTGGGTGCCCAATTTTGTACGGGCAGTCAAGTAGTCAGGAATTTACAGATATACTGGAAGAGCTGGAGCAGGAGGCTTCAGGATCATATAGCTATAGTTATTTCCGCTGTGTTGTAAGTGTTGTACTTTGATAATGATGTATATTCAAGTATAGATGTATATTTCAAGTTATGTTATATATGTTATATGTTATTCGTTCCGCTGTGAGGTTCGTGTTACTCAGATGTTGTGTTCTTCTTCTTCTTCTATTCTAAGTTTCTATCTTATATATTCTCACCCTCTATCTTCTTAACTATTAATTTCCTGATTTTCAGTTTAATTTGGGGTTGGAATTGTGTTTTTGGTCAGCTCAAATTGGACGGGATTTTTGGGTCATTACAGGTAATAATGTTGACAGTTTTTATTTTGATAGTTTAAGCTTAGCATTTTTTCTTCTCTCCTGACTTTTATCAATGCATTGATCTTTACTTCATTACGGTTTGTACGATTTTTGATTATTTGTGCATAAAAGTTAAATTCTATTTTTTTTTTTTTTTTGCATACCTCTAGGTGTGTATGGTTGAAATTTTCATAGGAGTTTTCACTAGACTGATCGGCTGCATTATGCAGAATACAGCGGTAGAAAATAAAGGACATAAGATATGATGAACTTTGCGGTTGTTTGTTCCGAATTTCAGGTGCTATCTTCATCTTATGACTTTGATTTTCTTTGATATGTAAGTTGATATATATGAGTAAATACTGATGATCCGTTTTCAAATTTTAACGATTTTTCTTTTTTGATTTCACTGTCATAAATATTGAACATGGAAGAATTACAAAGGTCAAGCACAAAATGTGATCTATTTGTCTATTTATATATTTAAAAATGCTTTCATCTTTAGAATGTAATGTGTTCCAATATACAACTTTTATTTTCATTGCGCACATCAGTTTATTTAGCATTATGATTACAACATTTGAATATAATTTCAACCTAGCTGGGGTTGTTGAACGTGGATACCGGAAACAAAGTTCCATTTCGTATTCATTGCAATCTTCCGTACAAATATTATGTGCATACTTATAAATCATTTATAATCATATTTATAGATAAAATAATATATTTTAGAATTTGGCTTTCTAACTCGGGTAATAAAATGGAGTGCGTCTGCTGATAAATTGTTAGGTTAGAAGACCAAACTATATAATACTACTATTAGCACAAATTCATATGCATTTTTTATTACCAGTTTATATGTTATCCTTGCATTATAGTGTCCTCGCATTTCAACACTTTTACTGCTATAAATACCCATCTTTAGTTAAATTGACAAAAATATGGTGACAATGGGGGTTGCATAACGTTACTTCGAGGTGGAGTATATGTATATGTATAGGTTGCATAGCGTTACTTAGAGGTGGATCTACGTGTATGTAGTGCTTCATGAATGTTTTTCTTACTACTATAAAGCTTTGGCAAAACCATATAAATTAGGCCAAAACATTTGGTATGCTGCAAATATCATAGTAAGTCTTTGTAAGTTGTATTCATTTTACCTTTATTTAAATAAGGTTAATTGCTTAGAGATGCTAATTTTTCATATACTACATTATCATTTCAACATAACTTTAGGTAAATTCAAAGCTGCAATTGCACCTGCTGTGATGAATATGTTCACAACTATGTTATCATTCATTGCTGGAACAAAAGCAAGGTGAGCAACATTTTTTTTATTACATTGTCCAAAGTATAAAGAGTTATTGTTTTTTGAACATCTAAACATCATCTATGTTTTCGAATGCAATATACATTAAAATTTGTAATACTAATTACATATAAATGAGTTACAGAAAATGTGAATAAATGCATTCAATTTCTTTTTGCATTTACATCATCCGACGACCATGCTAATAACTGACTTATGCTATGCACTTATTTCTCCTCCCCTGAAGTGGTTTGTTATGAACTATTTTAACTTCCTTCACTTATTTTCATCACATTTTTCCAACGTTAAAAGCTTTTTTTAACCAATTTTTTTTTTATTTTTGTAGCTTGCCGATGCTGACCAGATCGAATTAGAGTATATGGCTAGAAAATCAACTAAATAGTCATGTTGCTTCCAACTTCTACCCGCGTTTCCCTTTCGTCATTAGTTTTCATTTCTGTTTGTGATACAAAATAAAAAGCGATGGTGTCAGCTTTTATCTATTGTCTTAATTTCTAAGTATCCATACAGACGCTGACTACTCAATGTTTTTTAGCAACGTAGCTGGTTAATTAACATTCTGTTTCTACAATCTGTTTACAACTTTGATATGTCTGTATTTTTCTACACAGTCGATTTTTATTACTTGAGATTACCTCCAGTACATTTATTTTAAATGCTTCTTTAGTTGCGCATGTTATCTGATACTGTGAACATGACAATCGAACATATCACAGTACTTCTGCAGTTTTGTATATCACTGGAATCAACTTCTGCTTTTAATTTTCCACCCACTTCTGCACAAAACCATCTTTAATCGATCTCTCTCTCTCTCTCTCTTTATATATATATATATATATATATATATATATATATATATATATATATATATATAAACACACACACACACACACGTGTTTTGTGCATTGTGTTATATTAAATGAGGATAAATTTCAACAAAGTTCTAACACACTAAACACACACATAAATATATTTACTAACTCTTCAATCGATCTTCATTTCTTCGTTGCCATGAATCAACATTCTCCCTTTTTTTGATTGATGACTACCTGTTGCAATTTTGTAGAATTTTTCATTTTCTTCCCCTGAATGTGTGCTTGCATAGAATTGTCTCCCCCTAAATACAAAGCTTCTCTGCAACAATTTGTTATTGTATAATATATATACTTACCATTTTTGCTTCTCGACAACAAAATGTTAGTGTATAATATATATACTCACCATTTTCCCCTCCTTTGTCATCGATTAAAAAGAATATATGTCATGATAAAAAAATAATCGAGCATAATAGAAAATATAAGTAGATATTTTTTTATAAGTCTTTATGTGAAACAATTCCTTGCTCCCTTAGAAGCTTGATAAATGTATTTTCCAATAATGGTTTAGTGAAGATATCTGCAATTTGATTTTCAGAATTTACAAATTCTATATTTATAATTTGTTTTTCAATATTGTCTCTTAAGAAATGATGTCTTATATCAGTATGTTTTGTTCTAGAATGTTTTGCCAGATTTTTGGATAAGCTTATTACGCTTGTGTTGTCGGAATAAATAGTTGAATTACTTAAGTTTACGTCAAAATCTTTAAGTGTTTGTTGCATGTGTATTACTTGAGCTCAAGCCAATGCTGCTGATATATGTACTCGCTTCACATGTCGACAGTGAAATGCAATTTTATTTCTTGCTAAACAAAGATATTAGTGATTTGCCAATGAAGTGACAAGTACCACTTGTACTTTTACGATCCGTCCGTGATCCTCTGAAATCAACGTCACTATATGATACTAATTTGAAAGAACAATCTTTCAAATAGAAAAGTCCAAAATCTTTAATGTTGCCAAGATAACACAATATACGTTTTATTGCTAGTAAATGTGATTCTTTTGTATTGAAATCGAGCACATAAACAAGTACTCATTATAGTATCCGGTCTATTTGCTGTTAAGTATAAAAGAGAGCCTATCAGCCTATCATGCTTCGATATAATTTTTAATCGACACTTCTACCGTTTTCATCTTTTTCAAGATGTGTTGTTGTACTCATAGGTGTCAGTTAACTTGATGTATTTTCCATGCCAAAACATGTTATTAAATTATTTCAGTATTTTTCTGAATTTATGAAAATTCTATTTAGAAGTTATTTAATTTGTAAACCTAGAAAATACGACAACTCACCCATATGTGACATTTCAAATTCACTAGTACTATTTTGGAGAATTCCTAACATAATTTTTCATTAGTTGAACCAAAAATAATATCATCAAAATAAATTTGAATTATTAAAAAAATTATTATCTTGTTTTATAAATAGCGTTTGATCTACCTTTCCAATTCGGAATTCTGAATTGATTAAATAATTTTTAAGACGTTTATACCAAGCACGAGGTGCTTGTTTTAAGCCATATAACGCCTTTTTCAATTTGTAAACATGGTCAGGATATTTTTCATGTGCGAATAATGGTGGTTGTTTAACGTGTACTCTTTCTTTTATATAACCATTTAAGAAAATACTTTTTACGTCCATTTGATATAATTTAAAATTATGGTAACATGCATATGCTAACAAGATTTGAATTGCTTCTAGTATGGCGACAGGAGCAAACGTTACTTCATAGTCTATACCTTCTTCTTGATTATAACTTTGTGCTACAAGTCTAGATTTGTTTCTAGTTATATCACCTAATTCATTTACTTTATTTTTGTAAACCCATTTTGTACCAATGACAGTTTGATCACTTGGTCTTGGAATTAATTCCTTGACTTCATTGCGTTCAAACTGATTTAATTCTTCTTGCATAGCAATTATACAGCTTTCATCCGTAGAAGCTTCTTTTGCATTCTTTGGTTCAATATTAGACAAGAAGGCAACATTACTTACTAGATTTAGCTGACTTCTAGTTCTTACATTTGAATTATTTCACCAATAATATTTTGAGTCAGATGATCTCGTAGTATTCTTGGTGGAGATCTAAATTAATTAGTATTTTCAGTTTGATTGTTATTATCAAAATTTTCCTATGTTTCAATGATATTTTCATTTATAATATTATGAATAACATTTTCATCTTCTCTATAAATTATAATATTTTCACCTTGAGAAATTCTATTTTTCAAAATTTCGAGATTAAAAGAAATTTGAATAAAATATTCGTCAAAAGATACATGAAGTGATTCTTCTATTTTATTAGTTCTTTTATTATAAATTAGATAAACTTTGATTCGTTCGGAATATCCTAGAAATACTCCTTCAATGAATTTCGAATCGAATTTTCCAAGCTGATCTTTTGTATTTAAAATAAATTATTTTGAACCAATAATTTTAAAATATGAAATATTTGGTTTTCTACCATTAAAAACTCCATATGGAGTATTTTTCATAAGTGGTTGAATGGAAACACGATTCAAAACATAACAAGATGTTGCAACTGCTTCTGCTCGGAAATGTTTTGGTAACGAACTTTCATTCAACAACGTTCTAGCGCATTCTTGTAATGTTCGATTTTTCTGTCCTACAACTCCCTTTTGTTGTGGAGTTCTAGGAAATGAAAAGTTATGAAATATTCCTTTTTGTTTACAGTATAAATCGAACTTTTTGTTTTCAAACTCTCCACCATGATCACTTCTTATATTTTTAATTTTTAATCCAGTTAAATTTTGACTCTGTTTTACAAATATTTTAAAATTATCAAAAGTATCACTTTTTTTTCAAAAATATTGTCCAAGTATATCTTGAAAAATCATCAACTATTCCAAACAGATAACTACAGTGATTTATGGACTGAATTTGAGTTATTCCAAATAAATCCATATGTAATAATTCAAGTGGTTGTAATGTTGGAATAACCTTTTTAGATTTAAAAGAAGATTTAGTTAATTTTCCAAATTCACACGCATCACATAAGTTTTCTAATTTAAACTTCATTTTGGGTAAACCTATTACAAGTTCGTTTTTAGAAATCTTATTAATGGTTTCAAAATTAATATGGCAAAATCTTTTGAGCCATAACCAAGGATCGTTATCTTTGGCTAGTAAACACATACTTGGATTATTATTAACTGTCAAATTTAAGATATAAATATTTTTTTAATATCTATTACCTTCGAAAATAACATTTTGGTTTGAATCAAGTATACTACATTTATTTTAGGAAAACAATATTTTAAAACCTTTACCGCATAGCTGACTAACACTCAACAAATTATGTTTTAAATTTAACTAGTAACACATTAGAAATAAGAGGTAAATCAGATATACTGTAATTGCTCACATCACCTTTGCCGATGATATATCCTTTGGACTTATCTCCAAATGTGATAGTTCCTCTTTTTGAGTAGATAATATTAGTTAGCATTTCCTCGTCTCCGTCATATGTTTCAAGCAACTACTGTCGAGTATCCATTTCCCTCTATTTTTGAGTGGGACCTGCAAAAAATAAATAGAAGACATTGGTACCCACTTCCTCCGTTAGTTTCCTAAGAGTTAGGTCTTAAGAAACCAAACCCGTGAGGGTTCAGTGTCCATTTTAAAATATAATTAATATTATTAGGCACAATTTCTAAGAAATTTTTAATATATTTATTCCTAACCAGAAGATTTTTTCTTAGTACTAATTTTTTGTACATATCCTAATCCCTTTTTACTAGATGTAGGTTGAAAATTTTCTATTTTCTTTGATAAATTCTCTCTTCCTTTATTAAAATTGTTGACATTTTTAGAAACATTATCTAGTTTTATCTTAACACTAGAATTATCTAATTCTATAATTTTAATCCTAATACTTAAATCATGATTTTCAGAAATAAGCAGATTGTTCTTTTCTTTTTGAGTTTCAATTTCTTGACTCAATAAGGAAAGTAGAGAATTTGCATTAGATAGAGATTCATGTAATTTTCTATTTTCATCCTTTAATATCTCTTTTTCATCTTTCAACAAATCTCTTTCAAACTCTGCCTTTTTCTTATCTTCATTTGCTTGTTTAAATTTTCTTTTATAGTTATTTCTAGATTCTAGTATTTCTGTATTTATTTCTACCATATCTTCACAAGTAAAATCACTACCTCAGTTTCTTTTGCCATAAAACACATATTAGCTTGTTTGTTATTGCTTTCACTATCACTTTCAGACGGTGAAGAATCTGAATCATCCCAAGTTACTGAGAAAGCTCGCCTCTTGGATTTCTCCTTTTTGTTGCGATTTTTCTTTAATTCTAGACAGTTTACTTGATAATGCCCTGTTTTATTATAATCATAGCATACAACTAAGGATGGATCTGCCTTATTACTCTCTTTTGTACGATTCTTCTTCGTATCTTTCTTGTTTCCCTTCTAATATTTCAGAATTTTTCTTAAACTTTTGGCAATGAAAGTTATGTCCTCTTTGTCTGAATCTAATTCGTCTTTTTCTACATGGAAAGCTAGATTCTTTTTATCTTAAGCATGAACCTTTTTAGCCTGCAAATTCACTTCATATGACATTATATTTCCTATCAACTCTTTGGGCTTCATGGTTGAAAGATCATTAGCTTCTTCGATAGCCAAAACCTTTCTTTCTCATTCATCTGTCAAAGAGTCTAGGATTTTTGATACTATATCAAAATCAACATATTTTTCACGTAAGCCCAATAATGAACGATAAATATTTTGAAATCGTGAATACATATCATTGATAGATTCATTTTCAATCATTCTAAAATTTTGAAATTGATTTTTGAGCATGGATATCTTGCTTTGTTTAACCTTGAAAGTTCCTTCGTGTGTAACTTTGAGTGTACACTAAATTTCATATGTAGTATTACACATACAAATTCGGTTAAACTCATTTCTATCCAAGGCACATTGCAACATATTCATGGCTTTAGCATTAGCGGCAGCTTCTACTTTTTTCACTAGTTGACCATTCAGTATAATTTGTAGTAGGTTTTGTATACTCTTTTTGAGTGATATTCTAAGAATCAAAACCATTAGCTTGCATATATATTCTCATGCATGTAGCCTAATAACTATAGTTCATGCCATTGGAAAATGGAGGACGTGCAGTAGATCGATCTTCTGTGAATCCAGTGTTTGTGCTTATGGTAGTGTTATTTTCCATATTATAGAGATATCAAATAACAGTTGTAAAGTTAAATGATGACTCGCTCTGATACCAAATGAAAAAAGTCAAGTGACTTAGAGTAGGATCGGAATATGCCGAAGTGTATATCATATTCTAAGTTATCTTATACAATAGTTATGCAAGTAAATATTAATAATATAGGATATCACAGATAAGTAATGCAGTAAATAAAAACGACACCAAGAATTTTTATACTGGTTCAGAGCACCGTCCTACGTCTAATCTAAACTCCTTCTTGAATTAAACTATCAAACACACTCTCTTCACCCGGAGGAACATGTTCACAACGTACCCGAGCAACCGAACTAGATTTTCTCTGCCAGAGCAACCAAACAGGACTTTCGACAATACAACAAAAGTTTGACTTTGATTGTGTTATTGAATAACACTGACTAACCAATACTTTGAGTACACCCTTCCTATAATCTTATCCTCAAGTATATAACGTGTTTGTGAAGATTTGAAGGAAGTATATTGCTTATTGATCAAGAGATTTGAAATAAATTCAATGATTCAAAAGCAATTTGAATGTTTGTGTAAGCTTTTAGAAAATAAGAAAATTCAGAGTTTAAGTTCATAAAATAGAATTAGAAATGATAAGAATCGATGATTGTAAATCAAGTTTTTTGATGTATATATAATGGTTTAAGAGTAGTCATTTTTCATGAAGAGTTATAGTGAAAAGAAGCGACCATTTCTATTCAAAAATGAAAAAGAATCTCTTCATGAAAGGAGATGACCTTTCAGAAAAATGGTTGCTATTATCGGGTCAGTCAACAGGTATAAAAATCACCAATCAACTGATAGAAAATTTAAAGTATGTATATATATATATTCGAAACTTCAGAAAATAGCCGTTGTTGGGCATTTTGTTCCCTACCAGTTGACTGGTAGGATTTGAATCAATTGACTGGTTTAGGGATACAAGCCCAGTAATGGTTGTTTTAAGCCATTATCATATATATATATATATATATATATATATATATATATATATATATACACGTGTCTTGTGCATTTATGGGGTATTAAATGAGGATAGATTTTAACAAAGTTCTAACAAACTAAACATACATGTAAATATATTTACTAACTCTTCAATCGATCTTCATTTCTTCGTTATTGTGAATCAAAAATCTCATGAATCAACAGGTACCGCTTAGGCATTCATTACATTCATGTATTATTACATTGTATTACACTTTGCACAAGTGCACAGATGATTGTTAAATTGGATGTACACATAATGGTTGCAATTTATACGTGGAAGAACATTACTCCACCCTTACGAAAATTCTGGACGAAATTTCCTAAGGAAGGGAAAATGTAACACCTTGTATTTCATATAAATATTAAATGGAAAATGTCGATAATTTAAGATTTTAGTATTTAGCCCCGAAACATATATCATTGTATTCGTAGCAATTTTCTGATTCATTTTTATATATGACTTGCCCCAAACAGAGCTTGTATGGAAAAGTTATTAAAGAGTAAAGATTTAAAAGACTGTATGCGTGTATACGTGCATAAATTTGAAATTAGATATGTGTTATAAGCGGAAAGTAATAATTCACATAAGGGATATTTGGAAATAAAGCGAACGTTAGTATTAACATTAAACAAGAATTAAATCGCCTAAATAACGTTTAGGACCCAGATTGTGGGTCGACCCAGACCTTACATGGGTCGACCCATGGGTCGACAATGGGACCGACACACCATGAAGGTGGGTCGACGCATGGGTTGACCCACTCGGGGATAGATCTGGGTTATTATATCATTAAATCTAATGGACCAGAATCTCCTATACACCGATAAATAGACTAAAAGAGCCTAACCTCCAACCCATATGTTCTGAGATGACGCCAAGGCTATGCCATTTTCTTTCCTCTCCAAATCTTTTATAAATTAGAATATTAGCTTTAGGAATTCTGATTCAAGATTTGAAGATAAAGAATGTAGATCTACAATGTGGATGATCAAATTTCTTATAAACGTGAGGTAAATCCTATAAGTATGAATTATTCAGATTTCTATCTATCTTCCCCCTCTTATTTTAGCATCAGATTTGTAATTCTGTGATTATCTTAATATTAGATTAAATTAGAAAGACCACAGAATAGCAGATCTTAATCAGATTCAAGGATTAGAAAGCAGTCGGGTATGTGGATTTAAAATTATACCTTTTAGGTAACAGTATATTTACTGTCTACATTCCCCATAAAACTTAACGTATTAAATAACTGAAATTTGTGGCAATTGCAATATAATCTATTTCCTAGGTACGCTAAGAATTTTGTTGTAATTTGTTCGACTAATTCTCCCTTTGGGTTAAGAATTACTGTAATACTCAAATCGTAAATTTGATAATAATTATGCATATGTTTTGGAGATTGCTATTCAATAATAAATTGTATATGTTGAAAAAGGGAATTACACTGAGTTGTGGAAATAATGGTAGAAGAATTAATATGCCTAGCTTTATATAGAACTTTACAGCAATTGGAAACAGTAAATGAAAACAAGAATTAACACCTAACTCAAAAAATAAAGAGGGGAAAAGTTAGTAGTGGACCGATTTAGTTGGAGTTTGGGAAAATGGATGCATTTTCATATTAGTAAAATTATTTTGGAATGTTGTTGCAAGAAAAGAAAGGAAAAAGGGATTAGTGTGAAATAGGGGTTCTTTTAGCGTATTGCATGCTAACCAAATAAAATATACATGCATGTCCACAACGAAAATCAAAGAAATAGCTTCCAACTACGGATCTTAAATGATGTACGTTATAGAAATAGATCTTTACATTTTTTCCGTTAACCAATGTAATTAATTGTGCAAAGTGTTTTCCTGAAATGATTAAAATGAACATGATGATAATTAAAGAAATATTACAACAGTAAAGTTGGTTCATGTTAAGGAACCAAAGAAGAATTATGATGAACGGGGAATATAACCTATTATAATTAAATATATGAATGAGAATGAACTATGATTGGTAAGCTTGTCATAAGGACAAGAGAAATTATAACATATGTTATAATTTAGAAAAGAAACTTATTAATAAACCATAGTTAAAGAACTAAGTTAATAAGTAAAAAACAATAACAACAAGTTGTGGTAACAGTGTAAGACAAGGTTATGATAAGAAAGAATAAAGTAGGCTTATTATTGGTAGACTTATAATTGAAAGTATAAAGTCTAATAACTGTAATAAATAATAAGTGAAAGTCCGCTCTGGCAGCACAAAGAAAGTAAGCAGCCAATTGTAAGCAAATGAACCGAGTAACTTGAATAAAAAGTGGAAATGTGGATAATCAAATTAATTAGCAACATGATGAGATAAAGCAAGCGCTAGATTAAATGATTAGACATAGGTTCTAATAACATGTTTGCATGATACACTTGGACCAGTCCGTATGTATGAAGGTGAAGAACCTAATAGGGTAGATCATCATGGTGTCTGGAGACACGAGAGGAGCACGTTCGTCTGATTATTCTGCGGGACTGGAGGGAAGCACATGGCTTCTGCTGGACGTGGTAGGTTAATTCATGGTGGTCCTCTATGCAGTACATGCTCAGGCTGTACTCGAAGGGGTTGGGTCTGTACGGTACCACCCGGTGATTATACCTTGACTTCAACTGTAGTTTGGCAGTCAGAAGGCTATGGCGGTTGGTGTTGGGTGATTCGGCGGTATGCCTTGGGAGAGGTGGGTCAGGACCAAATACGGGATAGTAATCGTCGGATACCTGTCATTGGCTGTCGGTGTGATGTGGAAATACTATAGCTAAACCTATAGATTGTTGATCTTTCACTATCGAGATGTTGGTTACGGGACACACCAAATAGGATGTTAGATTGTTTGATAGAGGCACACCACTTAACTCTCGATGTAGTATTTCACTAGTTGAGGGAGGGGCTAGGGTAAAGCCATAACCACCGTGAAAATATCGATCATTCTTGGGTATCTATATTGTAGGCCTAATGAAGCGGACCTTTACAGATATTGATAGTTCTGGACCAAGTTTCGTGCATTGGATGCAACCATATTATGGGACTCGAGTTATAGTAGACAATACGTTCGTGTGAGGATCTAGATACACGCATTGAGTGGTGTATTGTATAATGTAGAGCATTACTCCATGTTGAGACTTGATTCGACCGAGGAGTTCGGGTACGGCGATCCATACCCTTACGTGGCATAGCGATGGTGGTTCTATGCGATTACGTGGTGTAATGATTTAGATTTCTGTACATCGTTCGGCGTAGGATGAAAGTTGCATATACTTCCGCGGCGTGACGGCGGAACCAGTACAAGGGGGTACTATGAGAAATACCTTGGGATGTTGGGTCTAGCTGCATTTATACATATTATGTTAATCTACTGGAGAGTGGATGGGTACGGCGTGAGAGTAGAGCTTTGAGTGCTGTTAACCCTAATAGCTTAATAACTAAGAAAACATAACTGAACGACATATGTAGGGTTATTTTAGAGTGTATTATTTGTCCAGTCACTAGAACTTTGTGTTTTGACCACCACCTCATAACATACTCGCAGGTTAGGTTTATGAAAAAGATTTGGTAGACTTTGGATACTCGTTAGATAGTATTATTATTTCGGTGAAGCTATATTTGATTATTATATTTTATCCATTCCGCTTTGAGATGTTTTATCGAGGTCTGATATATTTATTATCTCTGTCTTTCCTGTAGGATACCAGACAAGCCAACTCGAGCTTAAATAGATTGAGATGTTCGAAAAACATTCGATATGTCGAAATTTAGGTTGTTACATTCATGCTTTGCATCCACCTGTTGTAACACCCCACCTCCGCTAGGGTCACTCACAAAGGGAATGCACTAGTTTTGGAAAGGTATTATCGAGATAACATCACAGAATTATCACAAGACAGAACATAAATAAATAATTAAGTAAATAGCGGAAGAATTTATGAGTAAAACAGAACTTCATTTTATTCCAAAATAAAACATGTCTCTTACAAACATTTCAGATAACAACTTCCTTACAACTGTCTTGTAATAAATGCCAAAGAAGCAATGACTTAAAAACAGAAAAACTACTTATTCCCCAAGTGCAGTAAAAAGAAGCCGCCATAACAAACCGTACATGCTGAGCCAAAGCAAGTGATATCCAGGCTAAGAGCTAGTGTTTCCTCCCTGAGAACCTGGGGGGAAACGAAAGAAAAAGAGGCGAAAGGAAAAGGGTCAGTCATAAAGACTGAGTAAGTCCTAGAGACTTTCAGTGTAAAAACGGTTAAAACAACCTGTCATGTATGAACTGGAACTAAACTTAAGAATGGTGTCAAGGTGAACAAGATAGACTAAGGTGATCAGGATAAGTCAAAACAAGTCAAGTAAAGCATCACATGTTCGAGATTCGTTGCATCGACTGTACTAGTATACTAAGCCCATATCACAAGTTAATCACGAAATAAATCCCACGGCCCAATATCATGAAATGACCCTGAAACGGGGTCTGACCCAAGTACGGGGTCCTACGGAGCGATTATCTAGTCGATCGGCTCCCTACAAGTTCTAGCTCGTCAAGTGTCCGTGTCATACGGCTAATCACGAATGTAGTCACCTGTGCTGGGTCCACCTTCGGGTGTATCAGCCCTAGGGTATCAACCCCTGACACGATTCAAGATGCATTGATAAATCTACGGATACCCAGTGCCTGCCCCGGAATACGTGCACGACCGTAGTCCACCGAACCTACACTGGCATACCCCACTGCCGTCGTTCACCTCTTACAATCAGCCCAGTAATCGTGCCCCACCCGGCCTAGCCCCAGGGTACCTTGATACATCTAGAGGGTTACTGCTGAAAAGGGTCGTGTCTAGGGTTTTGCCTACAGATTAGGTCATGTAATTCGTGACCTAACCCGCCTAACCGATTAAGTTATGTAATTCGTGACTTAATCCTTTTTCCCAGTCTAGTCATGTCAAGATGGTTAAGTATGTCATTTTAAATTTGTGACTTAACCCTCTTTCGTGTCATGTCAAGTTGGCTAAGTGTTGTCGTTTCAAGTTCATGACTTAGCCCTACAAATCGTGTTCAAGTTGGTTAAGTTGTCTTTTCATGTTCATGACTTAACCCCAATTGGCATTAATTGATTCATTAATGCACCGAACCACTCACATTGGATCTATTGTTCGTAGCCACTGGATTTGTCGGGCGGTTCCGGGCAGGTTTACGCTACGAACTCAACCCAACCTCAGGTTTCAAGCGCGATGTGACCAACTACCCACATTGGATCCTATTGTTTGTAGCAACTGGATTTGCCGGGCGGTTCCGGGCAGATTTACACTACAAACTCAACCCAACCTCGAGTTGGCCACTTTCTTATTTTCTAAAGTCATGCCCATGTTCTTATCAGATTCGTGCTATTTTCATAGCATGTTCATATGTCAATTTCGTGCCCAACTAAGGCATGTTTCAAGTCAAGTCATAGAATATTCAAGTCAAGTTTTTCGTGCCATATTTCATGTTCTACTTATGCCAAATTTCATGGTTTATGA
Organism: Allium sativum; assembly: GCA_030737875.1. Classification (NCBI taxonomy): domain Eukaryota; kingdom Viridiplantae; phylum Streptophyta; class Magnoliopsida; order Asparagales; family Amaryllidaceae; genus Allium; species Allium sativum. The sequence continues at coordinate 322,082,311 of CM060913.1, forward strand.
TTATAACTGATTCAAGTTTTGCCTATTCTACCCAATCGTATCCCCAACGCATATAAACGTACTTCGTTCACAAGCATAAACAATTGAAGAGATAAAGGGGAATAACACCAAACATGTGATAGGCATATGTGACAATTCCACCATCACTTGCATAATAAACAGGCTATAACATATCACATGGTTTCAATACTAGCATGATGCTAACTTGGCATAGTAATGGTTCCAACTTAGTTCAACATGATGAATTCAAATTTACATCATAGGCATAATAATCATTGCGGGCATAATAATAATTTTATTATAAACATGAAACATTAAAGGCATGGTAATTCTAATAGGCATAGTGGACTCCAATTTAGTATTTTTAACATAATGATTCTCATCTAGCATTATAAACATATTGATTCCAACTTTTCATCATAACCTAGCAATTCCCAATTTGTCATTAACATGATAGGTATATTAACATCCCAGGCATAGTTTCATTAACATCATAGACATGGTTTAATTAGCATCATAGGCGTGGTTTAATCAACATAAAGATTTCAATAAACATAGTGATTCCATGCACATGTATTAGTCCAACTTGCCATACGATTAAGCCCAAGTGATTCATAACCACATCAAAATCATGATAAGTTTAACTTGCAACATTGACATAGCGAAATTCCCAAATTATGATTTCAAAGTTAAACAATATAAACATGGATTAATAATAGTTCCTAAATCCGGTTTCAATTCATAGCATGTCCATGTTATTTTAGCGTTTTTGCCTAAAAAGTAACATAGAACTTACAATATGAAGCAAGCAATCCAAATCAAAACTTTAAATCAAATAGCCCCAAATTCGTTGTCTAAAGCGTCGTAGTTGTTGTAGCTTCTAGTTGTAGCCTTCAAGAATCATCCTTCGTCTTCTTTAATTTTGTTCTTTGTATTTTTAATTTAGAGTTCTAGGTTTAATGGCGGCTGCATGAGGCTAAAATGAAATAGTATGATTTAAGCTAGGTCTTAGGGTCTTTTTATAGTGTTTAGGATTTGTTTTAGCCATAGGATAAACCCTAGGATAGATCTGAGCCATCTAAAATCGTCACAAGCCCCCAAAACAAGACCCAGGAGCCAAAACAGGTGCACCAGAAAAACTGGTCCGACAGGGGGGGTCGACCCAGGGGTCGACACCCATGTCGACCCCCTGGAGGGGGAGTCGACCCAGGGGTCGACACCCTGTGTGTCTGGCGGGAATTTTCCCGCCTTCTCTTTCTGGGCTGAATTTCAAATCTGTTTTCGGTTTTGAATTTTCGTGAAACTTTGCGAGGCCATATCTCGATCATACGGACTCCGATTTACGAAATTTCGGACTCTATTTCGCGTATTTTTCCGAGACGAACGCAATGGCACAACCCGTTTTCCCTGATATTTAATTCTGCCATGTTTTAAGTTATAACGTGTTGTTTAAAATACGGGTTGTTACATTCTCCCCTCCTTAAAGGATTTCGTCCCCGAAATCTTCAAGTTAGGAAGAACGTATCCTACCATCCATCATCCATCTACTCAAAGTATCATCCACAGGCAGCCATTGTCCTTAAAAGATTTCTAATGCTGTATGAACATATGTAGAAAGTGTGTGTATATGTTCCTTATCTAATGCAAATGATCAGGCCTGATTGATCCTTTCAAATGCAAAACATGTTTAGTGAAATGAATCCAATATGTATGCAAAATTTTCCTATTATAATTCATAATTTCTACATGAGTGCTCAAACATTCAATCATATGCAACAACCAAATGATAGCACAACCAAGTTTCCAAAATAAACACTCATGCATATGCAACATGAAAATGTGTCTGAGCCGATCTAGTGCCTAATGTGTATTCATGCATCCACGAGCAACCACTTGCGACCACTTGCAACCATTTCGCAATCATAACATGTTTCAATTACATGTTTACATCCAAAAAGATTCTACCTATGGTTCCCAAGATAGGATCGAGGAGATAACAAGATAAAACAAAGCATCTAGAAAAAGAAGTTAACGATGTACCCCCAGAAGGTCCGATCTGCTTTTTAGGGCAGTCCTTGCTGATGTGTCCAGTCTCCCCACAATGAAAACATTCACCTTGCTTTCTCTTCCTCTTTCTACAATCCTTGGCTATGTTCCCTTCTATACCACAGAAATTGCATTTCCTTTTATCACGTGAGTTGTCGTTCTTGCCTCCTTTCTCGGGGTCTACCTTCTTATTTTGAGAATCGTTGGGCTTGACCTCTTTCTTGCCCTTCTTATCTTCCTCATACAGTAGGGCCATATCCACCAAGCTTTCAAAGGTCGCCCCCATGGGCACATGAGTCATGGCCAAACCATGTAGTGGCTCGTTCAAACCCCGTGCAAAACGTAGCGCCTTTTTCTGAGGAGTGTTGACTAACTCCAATCCGAAGCGAGCAAGCTGATTGAAACGGTTCACGTATTCTTTAACTGTCATATTTCCTTGTTTAAGGGCCAGAAACCGTTCCATTTGGAGACTCTCCACTGCTGATGACAAGAACTTAAGCCCAAATCTCCCTCTAAAGTCCGCCCAAGTCTCAATGGGCCTAGTAGAGTTGGTGACTTCCCACCAATAAGAAGCTTCCTCTTTCATGAGCCACGCCGCCAACTGTACTTTCCTATTGTCCTCTACCTCAAAGATAACAAACAAGTCTTCGGTTTACTTCAACCAATTCAGTGCCTCAACAAAAGTCTCAGTTCCTAGGAAATCCTTTCCGCCCATGGCCTTAAAGTCCTTGCATATCTTTGAAAAAGCGGTTTCTCGTGGAGGTTGAGGAGGAGGATTGGCTGGGCCTGTCACATTAGCCCGAGCCTCGAGGAAACGACGGAACCAAGTGGGTACATTGACACCCTCGGGAAGATTAAGATCGTCGGCCATGATAAGCTGAAAACGAAAAAGGAAAAGATTTAAACGAGGAAACAAAGATAGTGCTAATGGCTTTTTGGGGAATAGCCTTTTGAAATAAACCAAATTTTCTTGAAAAGTGCTTCTTTGTGAATGGTTTTGAAAAAAAATAATTCAAAAGGTTTTCAAAACTTTTGCCCAGTCTTGGTAACCTTCTGCTCTGATACCAAGTGTAACACCCCACCTCCGCTAGGGTCACTCACAAAAAGAATGCACTAGTTTTGGAGAGGTATTATCGAGATAACATCACAGAATTATCACAAGACGGAACATAAATAAATAATTAAGTAAACAACGGAAGAATTTATGAGTAAAACAGAACTTCATTTTATTCCAAAATAAAACATGTCTCTTACAAACATTTCAGATAACAACTTCCTTACAACTGTCTTGTAATAATAGCCAAAGAAGCAATGACTTAAAAACAGAAAAACTGCTTATTCCCCAAGTGCAGTAAAAAGAAGCAGCCATAGTGTAACACCCCGCGAATTCTATAACTGTGAAATTAACAAATTAAAGTGTAATTAATTTGAAATCAAAGAACTAAGGGAAACGGGATACGCCATTGCGTTCGTCTCGGAAAAATACGCGAAATAGAGTCCGAGTTTTCAAAAAACGGAGTCCGTATGAAGAAGATATGGCCTTCGGAAGTTTCAGAATTAAGTTTAAAATTCAAACAGAATAAAATAGTTTAAAATTCCGAAATGGGGCCCAATGGGCCAAGGCGGATGAACACCCGCCTAACGCACCCAGGTCGACTGGGCTGTCGACCTGGCCTAACCAGGTCGACAGGGCTGTCGACAGGGCTGTCGACAGGCATGTCGACCTGGTCCAGAGCCAGGTCGAACCCAGTCCAACCTGGCTGACCTATTCTATGTTGGTCGATTTTCTGTGGTCTGCTTTGTCATTAGGGCTAGGTGGCAATCTCTAATTGGTCTCTCCTTAGGATGAAAGGCTACGATCTAACCGAGCAACATCAACGGTCCTAATCAGTTCATTACCTCTATAAAAACAACCCTAGACTAACCCTAATCTATTCATTCAAAAATAAGAACAAAGCCGCCATGTTGCTGAGGAACGACTAGGGGTAGCCACCAAATTGGAGAGAGGATTAGGAGGCAAATTCTAAAGCATAAAGCAACTCAATCAAATCAAATCGCATCTTCAAATCCCTAAATTTGAGAATTCGCCTCACCATTGTAAGTAGAGTATTACTTTGGTATGAACAAATAACTGTGTTGGTTTGTATACTTGATTGTGGTGATAAATAATTCATAATTTGTGCGTTACTATGATTATTATTGATTTGAAATATTGTATACGTTTGGATATTCTTGAATTATGTTATTCATTATAAAGAACTACATGCGGTAGTTCTATGCAAGTATACGTTTGGAATATTCGCAAATTATGTAATCCATGTTGAAGCTACATGTATGTAGTTGATTGAAATTCATGCAAGTTTGGGGCTTTGCTATTATGCCATCATAATGTGTATTTTTATACAAACATCATTTTTGAAGTAATTGGAATAAGTTTGGAATTATGTTGAAAATTTGGCATCATGTATTAAGCCATGCTTTTGTACTGGAAAAACCTATTTGCAAACTTATGAATATGACTGGGCTACGATTGATATGTTGCATAATTGAAATCCATGATTATATTGTTTACAAGAATTATATGATGACATATGTGGTACATAGCTAGGTTAGATTCAAAAATCCCTTTTTGCAAGTTTGCATGACTAAAGTAAAAATCATGATTTCATGTTAGAAATATTTATGCCATGGTTATGTGAACAAATTTAACTATACTTTTGTATTAGTCACAAAAGTAGACACCTTTGTAAACATGTAGTAGTCTTATGAACATGCTTTGCTTATGTTTGACATTATGCCTGGAAAAAAAATATAGGTTTATGTTGTAGTTAAAGCCTATGTGTCGATAGTGATGTTCTTAACTTAACTACAAGTTTACATGGTTTGATTCATGTCACCTATGCTTTATGACCAAAGTATATGTTACCACTATGCAAGTACACCAGTTTCTATTTTGTATTTCCAACGTCATATTGCAAGTTCATGCGCTCACCTTCCCCTTTTTGTGTATGTAATCACGCTTTAAGCCTCCCCTTTTCGCATGGCTAAGTTGGGCTTTAAAAGGCTAAGCCCAATATATATATATATATATAATAAACGGACGTGTTAAACGGGGGAAAATAACGTTGGGTTAAAATTACTAATGAATGAAAATATAAAATAGAAGGGCCCAAATTCAAGTATGGGTTGGGCCCATGATTGGTGTAACCTTTACACCATTAACTTAATAATGGGCCGCAAATATTTACATATAAGAAAATAAAGAAGAAAGACAAAATATGTAAATGTAGAACATACGATGTGTTTAACCCGAGGTTGGATTGAGTTGTGATGTAAACCTGCCCGGAACCGCCCGGCTGTCCAGTAGTCACAACAATACCTATCCAATGTGGGAGGTTAAACATGGAGCCCAATAAGGACCCGAGGTTAGACTGAGTTGTGGCGTAAGACTGCCCGGAACCAACCGGCAACAGGCAGCCACAACAATACCTGTGTAATGTGAGAGGTCAGGGCCTTAATAAGACAATTAGGGCTGAGTCAGGATTGTTAGGATTAAGTGAACTAAAAACTTAATCAAAATGAAACATGCTAAACTAAACGGACTGGTGGGGGGTTAGGTAGGAAAACACTTAACCAACTTAGCATGTTGGCTAGAGATATAAAACCTAGTAACGGGGGACCCTTTTCAGCAGTAACCCTAGAAGGTGTATCAGGATACCCTGAAACTAGGCAGGGTGGGGCACGATTACTGGGCTGATTGTAAGAGGTCAAATCGACGGCGGTGGTGTAGCAGTGTAGGTTCTAACGGGGTGCGGGCGTGCACACACTCCGGCGCAGAAAAATAAGGCACTGGGCACCAGTAGCATACCTGTGCATTCTAAGGTTGTGTCGGGCCGCCACCATGGGACTTGATACACCCCACGGTGGGACCAGCATAGGTAACTACAAACATCGGGGGTCGTAAGACACATGTAACTATGCGAGTAGGAGCCGATCATCATAGAATGGATCACATCACCCTGATTTATGGGGTGCCAGTTGGAAACTAGTTTATGTGGGTTCAGAGATTTACATGGGGTACGATAGTATATTCGACCCTAGACAACTTAACCAAGTTATAGTGTTTTCCCACTTCTTGTTTATACTTATCATACCCAGTTCTTTATTCATAGACAAAATAGTACTAGACTTACTCAGGCTTTATGTCTGACTCTACTTTTCTTTCGTCTTCTTTTCTTCCGTTTCCCCCCCCCCCCCAGGTCCACAGGGAGGGAACATTGCAGCTTGACCAGCCTTAACATCCAGCTTGAAGAAGAGAAATGTATTGCTTGGACCTTTTCGTTTGAAACTATGGCTTTGGACAAACTCTATGGGGCTTTTGCAGTTTATCTATGTTTTATTTATGCTTCTTTAAATAATGTAATCAAGACAGATTATGAAAGTGTTATGTTATGTTTTGGAAAAGATGTAAGACAATTATGGTGATGTTGTTGTAGCACGTATTTGCTTTCATGAAATAAAAGTTTGTTGATTTTCCGCTGTTTACAAATATGTGTTCTTATATCTGTCTTGTATATCTGTGACTTATACTTATAAACCTCCACCAAAATTAGGGCATTCCCTTTGAGAGTGACCCTAACGGAGGTGGGGTGTTTCACTTGGTATCAGAGCATAGGTTTACCAGATAAGATAAAAAGTTTTGAAAAATTATTTTCAAAAAGGAAATTTTAAAGAAGCATTTTTAAAAGAAAAATATTATTTTATTTTAAAAAGGCAAAGTCTACCCCCCAAAGCCATAGGTACTATCTCTTATCCTTCGTTTTGAATCTATCCTTTTTGTTTCAGCATGTCCGAAGATCTTAACTTGCCGGAAGGGGTACCAATACCTGGTTGGTTTAGACGGTTCTTAGAAGCAAGAGCCACTCAGCCAGGTCCTACCATTCCTCCTCCCCCAGCTGCCGGAAATCATCCAGCTGCAGCGGCACCTTTTCCTCCACCTCCTCCTCGGGGAAACACATTTGCTAAGATATGTAAAGATTTTAAAGCTATGGGAGGAAGGGATTTCCATGGAACTGAGTCCTTCGTGGCAGCTAGAAATTGGCTGAAAGAAACGGAGGACCTATTCATCATCTTTGAGTTAGAGGATAGGCAAAAAGTACAATTGGCAGTATGGCTATTGAAGGGCGAGGCTTCCTACTGGTGGGAAGTCACTAATGCGGAAAGACCAGTGGGGACATGGGAGGACTTTAGGGCAAGGTTTGAGACTAAATTTCTCTCAGATGCGGAAAGAAGTTTGCAGTTGGAAAAATTCTTATTTCTTAAGCAAGGGGATAAGACAGTCAGAGAGTATGTGAATCAGTTCGATGAGCTGGCTAGGTTTGGGCTTGACCTAGTCAACACCCCGCACAAGAAGGCTCTCCATTTCGTCAAAGGGTTGAATGAGCCATTACACAGTTTGGCCATGACCCATATACCCATGGGAGCCACGTATGAAAGATTGGTGCAAATGGCATTGCTGAATGAAGAGGACAAGGGCAAGAAGGAGACAAAGGCAGAAAGCTCTCAATGGAAGAAAGAGGGTTTGCAGCCTAAGAAGACAGACTTTAAGAAAGGCGAGAAAGGCAACAAAGAGAAGAGGAAGTGCAACTTCTGTGGCAAAGTGGGGCACTTAGTAAAGGACTGCCGGAAAAAGAAGGCCAAGGAGAATGGTGGGTGCTTTTCTTGCGGTGAGACAGGCCATAGGGCTAAGGACTGCCCAAAGAAACGAGGACAGGTGCAGAGGGCTGGATCCACCCCAGGGGCACAGGTTCATGTGCTGGAAGCGCCACCTCTGCAGCAGCGAGGTATAAATACTTCTGTAGAAAGTGTAGTTTATCTTTATGATCACCCCGTTCGCACTTTATTTGATTCTGGCGCATCACACTCCTTTATCTCGTCTGCTTTAGTAGAATCTCTGCACCTAAAAACTAGTATGGTAGAGGACCCCTTAATTGTTTCAAACCCAATTGGGGGCCCAGCTCATTTGTCTATGATCTGTGTGGGATTGAAAATTTCTATTCTAAGTGTAGAATTTCAATGTAGTGCCTTTGTTTTGGGCTTTTCGGGTTATGGTTTGATTTTGGGTATGGATTGGCTATCCAGCAATGGGGCCATCCTTGATTGTGAGAAAAGGGTTGTTAGGCTCCTAACCCAGCTCGGTAATACTTTGGAAATTTCTTGTAATCCCTCGTATGCGGTTATGCTTAGTTATCTTGAATCGCTAGATGCCTCTGTTGAAAATTTGCAATCAGTTAGAGTGGTCCGGGAATATCCGGATGTCTTCGAAGAGGTGAAGGGCTTGCCTCCGAAGCGGGAAATAGACTTCCGCATATATCTTGTAGATAATGCAAAGCCCGTTGCGTTGCCCGTTAGACACATGGCTCCACGAGTAAGGAAGGAGCTCAGTAAACAGATTAAAGAGCTTCTAGAAAAGGGGTTCATTAGGAGGAGCATTTCAGAATGGGGCGCTCCGGTGGTGTTCGCTACAAAGGCGGATGGTTCACTCCATCTATCTGTTGACTATAGGGAGCTCAACAAGCTAACGAAAAAGAATAGGCACCCTCTCCCTAGAATTGACGATTTGTTTGACCAGCTTGTAGGAGCGTCTGTTTTCTCCCAGCTCGATTTAGCAACCGGTTTTCATCAGCTAAGGGTGGCTGAAGATAGCATCGATAAAACGGCATTCAGAACCCCAGACGGCTTCTTTGAATGGCTTGTCATGCCTTTCGGTTTGACAAATGCACCTGCTTACTTCGTGGACCTATTGAGTAGGGTATTTACAGATTTCCTCAACAAATTCGTAGTGGTCTTCGTAGATGATATCCTTATCTTCTCAAAGAGTGAAGAGGAACATGCTCAGCACTTAAGGGCAATCATGGAAACTTTGCGAGTCCATCAACTAAAAGCCAAATTCTCCAAATGCCACTTTTGGAGAGAAGAGGTGAGGTTCCTTGGGCACATAGTATCCAAACAAGGGTTAGCAGTGGACCCTGCGAAGGTAGTGGCGGTACAGGATTGGAAGACACCAAGGAATGCAACTGAGGTCCGAAGCTTTCTAGGACTAGCGGGTTTCTATCGAAAATTCATAAGGGATTTTGCGAAAATCTCAGCTCCGCTCACGAAATTGACTAAGAAGAATCTAGTGTTCAATTGGGACTTGGATTGCGAGTTTGCTTTCCAACGACTGAAAAGGGCTCTCACAACAGCCCCAGTTTTGACGCTGCCAGATGGGAGCAAGATGTTCACTGTTTATACGGATGCATGTGGGACAGGGCTAGGCGCCGTCTTAATGCAAGAAGGAAGGGTAATAGCTTATGGCGGGAGGCAGTTGAAAGTGCACGAAAGGAACTACCCAACCCACGATCTTGAGTTAGCCGCCATCGTCTTTGCACTCAAGTCTTGGTGACACTATCTCCTAGGTGAGAAGTTCGAACTTTACACTGACCATAAATCGTTGAAATATCTTTTCTCGCAGAAGGATCTTAACTTGAGGCAACAAAGATGGATGGAGTTCCTTGCCTCGTACGATTTCGTAATCTCCTACACTCCGGGCAAAGGCAACGTAGTAGCAGACGCGTTGAGCCGAAAGAAATTGACCCTAAGCCCGTTGTTTGTTGAAAGACAAAGCCTAGAGTTTATAGCCAGCTTCGACTTTAGGCCTTCCTCCGATTTCGTACCAGGCTTACTAGCAACTCTCGAAGTGCGCCCAACTTTAGTGGATTCAGTAGGGACGGCACAACGCGAAGACCCTCAGCTTTTGGAAATAATTGATAGGCTAATTAGGGGTGAGACTTCAAGTCACCTCAACAGATACTCCATCGACGATAAGGGTTTGCTAAGGCGAGACGGAAGACTATGCGTTCCACAGACAAAAGATTTAGTAAAGAAGGATCTCGAGGAAGCACATCACTCCAAGATGACGATACACCCAGGCGGGGATAAAATGTACAAAGACATAAAAAGGACTTTCTTCTGGAACGGCATGAAAAAGGACGTGGCAGAGTTCGTTTCTAGGTGTATGGTGTGCCAACAGGTTAAGGCGGAACAGAAAAAGCCTGGCGGACTACTACATCCTCTAGAGGTCCCGTAGTGGAAGTGGCATAGCATCTCAATGGACTTCATCGATGGGCTGCCTAGGTCTAGGAGAGGCAACACTAGCATTTGGGTAATAGTGGATAGGCTTACTAAAAGCGCCCACTTTTTACCTGTCAAAAGTAAAAGAACTGCCTCATCCCTAGCATCACTTTACCTCAAGGAAGTCGTTCGACTCCATGGAATACCATCTAGCATTGTTAGTGACCGAGACCCCATCTTCACCAGTGAGTTTTGGCGGAGTCTGCAAGAAGCGGTAGGAACGCAGCTATGCTTGAGCACAGCCTATCATCCCCAAACCGACGGCCAAACAGAGAGAGTGAACAGAGTTTTGGAAGACCTTCTAAGACTATGCGTCCTTGACTTCGGAGGGACATGGGAAGACCACCTTCCTTTGGTGGAATTTTCCTACAACAACAGCTATCAAGCAACCATCGGAATGGCGCCCTTCGAAGCTTTATATGGAAGACCGTGTCGATCGCCCACTTGTTGGTGGGAGTCTACTGATAAGCTCATACTTGGACCAGATATGATCCGAGAGACTTCAGAGAAAGTAGACTTAATACGAAGAAGGATGAAGACGGCCCAAGACAGACAAAAGTCCTATGCCGACAAGAGAAGGACCGACCTTGAATTCGAGGTTGGAGACAGAGTTTTTCTCAAGGTATCACCACTAAGAAACGTTGTTCGTTTTGGAACCACAGGAAAGCTAGCACCAAGGTTCGTAGGGCCATTCCCTATCATCGAGAAAATTGGGAAAATGGCCTATAGATTAGAGCTACCCGAGAAGTTGGCTGGAGTCCACAACGTTTTTCACGTTTCACATCTCCGAAAATGTCTACATGAGTCTGCTGAAGTGGTAGAGCCAAATATCCTCGAAGAGGCCGAAGTGGAACGCGAAGCAACCATAAGAAAAGTTCCAACCCGCATCTTAGGAACGGAAGTGAAGAAGCTACGCAACCGCGAAGTCAAGCTCGTCAAAGTTCAATGGAGCGACGCCGAGGGAGATGCGCCTTGGGAAACTGAAGCTAGAATCCGTACAGCCTACCCTTTTCTGTTCGAGGGTACATCCTTGATCTTTCCTTTTCCTTAAGTTGCGCTTTTATCTTATCTTTTAGGTAGAAACCCTTTGGATGGAAACATGTAATTGAAACATGTTATGGATGATGGTTGGAAGTGGTTGCAAGTGATTGCTAGTGGTTGCTCGTGGTTGCATATACACACACAATCTAGGGTTTAGATCGGCTCAGTCACTTCATATTGCATATGCATATATGTGTGCATTCATATGTGGTTGAACTTTAATGTGTTGTCATGTGGATGTTGCATTTGTATTGAATGATTGTGCACTCAAGTAGAATCAAGAATAGGAAAATTTGCATACATAATGGATTCATGGCACTTACATAATTCGCATTAAGGAGGTCAACTGAATCAGTAGACCGCCTGATTTTGCATTAGATAAGTACATATACACACACACTTCGCATATGATCATGAAGCATTAGAAGTCTTTTAAGGACAATGGATGCTCGTGTTTGATGGATGAGTAGATGGATGATTGGATGTTAGGATATACATTCCTCTTAACTTGAAGATTTCGGGGACGAAATCCTTTTAAGTGGGGGAGAATGTAACACCCCGCGAATTCTATAACTGTGAAATTAACAAATTAAAGTATAATTAATTTGAAATCAAAGAACTAAGGGAAACGGGATACGCCATTGCGTTCGTCTCGGAAAAATACACGAAATAGAGTCCGAGTTTTCAAAAAACGGAGTCCGTATGAAGAAGATATGGCCTTCGGAAGTTTCGGAATTAAGTTTAAAATTCAAACAGAATAAAATAGTTTAAAATTCCGAAATGGGGCCCAATGGGCCAAGGCGGATGAACACCCGCCTAACGCACCCAGGTCGACTGGGCTGTCGACCTGGCCTAACCAGATCGACAGGGCTGTCGACAGGGCTGTCGACAGGCATGTCGACCTGGTCCAGAGCCAGGTCGAACCCAGTCCAACCTGGCTGACCTATTCTATGTTGGTCGATTTTCTGTGGTCTGCTTTGTCATTAGGGCTAGGTGGCAAGCTCTAATTGGTCTCTCCTTAGGATGAAAGGCTACGATCTAACCGAGCAACATCAACGGTCCTAATCAGTTCATTACCTCTATAAAAACAACCTTAGACTAACCCTAATCTATTCATTCAAAAATAAGAACAAAGCCGCCATGTTGCTGAGGAACGACTAGGGGTAGCCACCAAATTGGAGAGAGGATTAGGAGGCAAATTCTAAAGCATAAAGCAACTCAATCAAATCAAATCGCATCTTCAAATCCCTAAATTTGAGAATTCGCCTCACCATTGTAAGTAGAGTATTACTTTGGTATGAACAAATAACTGTGTTGGTTTGTATACTTGATTGTGGTGATAAATAATTCATAATTTGTGCGTTACTATGATTATTATTGATTTGAAATATTGTATACATTTGGATATTCTTGAATTATGTTATTCATTATAAAGAACTACATGCGGTAGTTCTATGCAAGTATACGTTTGGAATATTCGCAAATTATGTAATCCATGTTGAAGCTACATGTATGTAGTTGATTGAAATTCATGCAAGTTTGGGGCTTTGCTATTATGCCATCATAATGTGTATTTTTATACAAACATCATTTTTGAAGTAATTGGAATAAGTTTGGAATTATGTTGAAAATTTGGCATCATGTATTAAGCCATGCTTTTGTACTGGAAAAACCTATTTGCAAACTTATGAATATGACTGGGCTACGATTGATATGTTGCATAATTGAAATCCATGATTATATTGTTTACAAGAATTATATGATGACATATGCGGTACATAGCTAGGTTAGATTCAAAAATCCCTTTTTGCAAGTTTGCATGACTAAAGTAAAAATCATGATTTCATGTTAGAAATATTTATGCCATGGTTATGTGAACAAATTTAACTATACTTTTGTATTAGTCACAAAAGTAGACACCTTTGTAAACATGTAGTAGTCTTATGAACATGCTTTGCTTATGTTTGACATTATGCCTGGAAAAAAAATATAGGTTTATGTTGTAGTTAAAGCCTATGTGTCGATAGTGATGTTCTTAACTTAACTACAAGTTTACATGGTTTGATTCATGTCACCTATGCTTTATGACCAAAGTATATGTTACCACTATGCAAGTACACCAGTTTCTATTTTGTATTTCCAACGTCATATTGCAAGTTCATGCGCTCACCTTCCCCTTTTTGTGTATGTAATCACGCTTTAAGCCTCCCCTTTTCGCATGGCTAAGTTGGGCTTTAAAAGGCTAAGCCCAATATATATATAATAAACGGACGTGTTAAACGGGGGAAAATAACGTTGGGTTAAAATTACTAATGAATGAAAATATAAAATAGAAGGGCCCAAATTCAAGTATGGGTTGGGCCCATGATTGGTGTAACCTTTACACCATTAACTTAATAATGGGCCGCAAATATTTACATATAAGAAAATAAAGAAGAAAGACAAAATATGTAAATGTAGAACATACGATGTGTTTAACCCGAGGTTGGATTGAGTTGTGATGTAAACCTGCCCGGAACCGCCCGGCTGTCCAGTAGTCACAACAATACCTATCCAATGTTGGAGGTCAAACATGGAGCCCAATAAGGACCCGAGGTTAGACTGAGTTGTGGCGTAAGACTGCCCGGAACCAACCGGCAACAGGCAGCCACAACAATACCTGTCTAATGTGAGAGGTCAGGGCCTTAATAAGACAATTAGGGCTGAGTCAGGATTGTTAGGATTAAGTGAACTAAAAACTTAATCAAAATGAAACATGCTAAACTAAACGGACTGGTGGGGGGTTAGGTAGGAAAACACTTAACCAACTTAGCATGTTGGCTAGAGATAGAAAACCTAGTAACGGGGGACCCTTTTCAGCAGTAACCCTAGAAGGTGTATCAGGATACCCTGAAACTAGGCAGGGTGGGGCACGATTACTGGGCTGATTGTAAGAGGTCAAATCGACGGCGGTGGTGTAGCAGTGTAGGTTCTAACGGGGTGCGGGCGTGCACACACTCCGGCGCAGAAAAATAAGGCACTGGGCACCAGTAGCATACCTGTGCATTCTAAGGTTGTGTCGGGCCGCCACCATGGGACTTGATACACCCCACGGTGGGACCAGCATAGGTAACTACAAACATCGGGGGTCGTAAGACACATGTAACTATGCGAGTAGGAGCCGATCATCATAGAATGGATCACATCACCCTGATTTATGGGGTGCCAGTTGGAAACTAGTTTATGTGGGTTCAGAGATTTACATGGGGTACGATAGTATATTCGACCCTAGACAACTAAACCAAGTTATAGTGTTTTCCCACTTCTTGTTTATACTTATCATACCCAGTTCTTTATTCATAGACAAAATAGTACTAGACTTACTCAGGCTTTATGTCTGACTCTACTTTTCTTTCATCTTCTTTTCTTCCGTTACCCCCCCCCCCCCCCCAGGTCCACAGGGAGGGAACACTGCAGCTTGACCAGCCTTAACATCCAGCTTGAAGAAGAGAAATGTATTGCTTGGACCTTTTCGTTTGAAACTATGGCTTTGGACAAACTCTATGGGGCTTTTGCAGTTTATCTATGTTTTATTTATGCTTCTTTAAATAATGTAATCAAGACAGATTATGAAAGTGTTATGTTATGTTTTGGAAAAGATGTAAGACAATTATGGTGATGTTGTTGTAGCACGTATTTGCTTTCATGAAATAAAAGTTTGTTGATTTTCCGCTGTTTACAAATATGTGTTCTTATATCTGTCTTGTATATCTGTGACTTATACTTATAAACCTCCACCAAAATTAGGGCATTCCCTTTGAGAGTGACCCTAACGGAGGTGGGGTGTTTCACATAGCAAACCGTACATGCTGAGCCAAAGCAAGTGATATCCAGGCTAAGAGCTAGTGTTTCCTCCCTGAGAACCTGGGGGGGGGGGAACGAAAGAAAAAGAGGCGAAAGGAAAAGGGTCAGTCATAAAGACTGAGTAAGTCCTAGTGACTTTCAGTGTAAAAACGGTTAAAACAACCTGTCATGTATGAACTGGAACTAAACTTAAGAATGGCGTCAAGGTGAACAAGATAGACTAAGGTGATCAGGATAAGTCAAGACAAGTCAAGTAAAGCATCACATGTTTGAGATTCGTTGCATCGACTGTACTAGTATACTAAGCCCATATCACAAGTTAATCACGAAATAAATCCCACGGCCCAATATCATGAAATGACCCTGAAACGGGGTCTGACCCAAGTACGGGGTCCTATGGAGCGATTATCTAGTCGATCGGCTCCCTACAAGTTCTAGCTCGTCAAGTGTTCGTGTCATACGGCTAATCACGAATGTAGTCACCTGTGTTGGGTCCACCTTCGGGTGTATCAGCCCTAGGGTGTCAACCCCTGACACGATTCAAGATGCACAGATAAATCTACGGATACCCAGTGCCTGCCCCGGAATACGTGCACGACCGTAGTCCACCGAACCTACACTGGCATACCCCACTGCCGTCGTCAACCTCTTACAATCAGCCCAGTAATCGTGCCCCACCCGGCCTAGCCCCAGGGTACCTTGATACATCTAGAGGGTTACTGCTGAAAAGGGTCGTGTCTAGGGTTTCGCCTACAGATTAGGTCATGTAATTCGTGACCTAACCCGCGTAACCGATTAAGTCATGTAATTCGTGACTTAATCCTTTTTCCCAGTCTAGTCATGTCAAGATGGTTAAGTATGTCATTTTAAATTCGTGACTTAACCCTCTTTCGTGTCATGTCAAGTTGGCTAAGTGTTGTCGTTTCAAGTTCATGACTTAGCCCTGCAAATCGTGTTCAAGTTGGTTAAGTTGTCTTTTCATGTTCATGACTTAACCCTAATTGGCATTAATTGATTCGTTAATGCACTGAACCACTCACATTGGATCTATTGTTCGTAGCCACTGGATTTGCCGGGCGGTTCCGGGCAGGTTTACGCTACGAACTCAATCCAACCTCGGGTTTCAAGCGCGATGTGACCAACTACCCACATTGGATCCTATTGTTTGTAGCAACTGGATTTGCCGGGCGGTTCCGGGCAGATTTACACTACAAACTCAACCCAACCTCGAGTTGGCCACTTTCTTGTTTTCTAAAGTCATGCCCATGTTCTTATCAGATTCGTGCTATTTTCATAGCATGTTCATATGTCAATTTCGTGCCCAACTAAGGCATGTTTCAAGTCAAGTCATAGAATATTCAAGTCAAGTTTTTCGTGCCATATTTCATGTTTTACTTATGCCAAATTTCATGGTTTATGATTATAACCGATTCAAGTTTTGCCTATTCTACCCAATCGTATCCCCAACGCATATAAACGTACTTCGTACACAAGCATAAACAATTGAAGAGATAAAGGGGAATAACACCAAACATGTGATAGGCATATGTGACAATTCCACCATCACTTGCATAATAAACAGGCTATAACATATCACATGGTTTCAATACTAGCATGATGATAACTTGGCATAGTAATGGTTCCAACTTAGCTCAACATGATGAATTCAACTTTACATCATAGGCATAATAATCATTGCGGGCATAATAATAATTTTATTATAAACATGAAACATTAAAGGCATGGTAATTCTAATAGGCATAGTGGACTCCAATTTAGTATTTTTAACATAATGATTCTCATCTAGCATTATAAACATAATGATTCCAACTTTTCATCATAACCTAGCAATTCCCAATTTGTCATTAACATGATAGGTATATTAACATCCCAGGCATAGTTTCATTAACATCATAGACATGGTTTAATTAGCATCATAGGCATGGTTTAATCAACATAAAGATTTCAATAAACATAGTGATTCCATGGACATGTATTAGTCCAACTTGCCATACGATTAAGCCCAAGTGATTCATAACCACATCAAAATCATGATAAGTTTAACTTGCAACATTGACATAGCGAAATTCCCAAATTATGATTTCAAAGTTAAACAATATAAACATGGATTAATAATAGTTCCTAAATCCGGTTTCAATTCATAGCATGTCCATGTTATTTTAGCGTTTTTGCCTAAAAAGTAACATAGAACTTACAATATGAAGCAAGCAATCCAAATCAAAACTTTAAATCAAATAGCCCCAAATCCGTTGTCTAAAGCGTCGTAGTTGTTGTAGCTTCTAGTTGTAGCCTTCAAGAATCATCCTTCGTCTTCTTTAATTTTGTTCTTTGTATTTTTAATTTAGAGTTCTAGGTTTAATGGCGGCTGCATGAGGCTAAAATGAAATAGTATGATTTAAGCTAGGTCTTAGGGTCTTTTTATAGTGTTTAGGATTTGTTTTAGCCATAGGATAAACCCTAGGATAGATCTGAGCCATCTAAAATCGTTACAAGCCCCCAAAACAAGACCCAGGAGCCAAAACAGGTGCACCAGAAAAACTGGTCCGACAGGGGGGGTCGACACCCATGTCGACCCCCTGGAGGGGGGGTCGACCCAGGGGTCGACACCCATGTCGACCCCCTGGGGAGGGGTCGACCCAGGGGTCGACACCCATGTCGACCCCCTAGAGGGGGGTCGACCCATGGGTCGACACCCTGTGTGTCTGGCGGGAATTTTCCCGCCTTCTCTTTTTGGGCTGAATTTCAAATCTGTTTTCGGTTTTGAATTTTCATGAAACTTTGCGAGGCCATATATCGATCATACGGACTCCGATTTACGAAATTTCGGACTCTATTTCGCGTATTTTTCCGAGACGAACGCAATCGCACAACCCGTTTTCCCTAATATTTAATTCTGCCATGTTTTAAGTTATAACGTGTTGTTTAAAATACGGGTTGTTACACCTGTGGTGAAAACTCTAAAGTCTCAGGGATGCAAAATTCACATAATTTTGACACCTAGGGCAGATTCGTAATCATGATTTCGCGCCCTCCTTAAGGATGCGAAGTATTTATTTTTCATCCCCATTGGGGATGCGAAATTCGAACCCCCGTACCCCTCTCTTTTGAGATACAAGCATTACGAGTTTTGCATCCCTCCTTCTCCTCCTCTCCTTCTCACCTTCCCTCCTCCTTCCTCGAACACCCTCGAGAACACGAAATCGCATCCTTAGGGAATTCGAATCTTGCTTCCCTTTCTCCTCTAATCTCCTCGGGCTTTCAAATCCTTATCTCCTCCTTCTTTCAAGACGCCATGGCCAAGCTTAGGCCATGCTCTCGAACCCCCAGCACCATGGATTCATAACCCAACTTCAAGTCAAATAGAACCATAGTATAAAAACCAAATCGTGTCCCATGGGTTTCGAAACCCACTTAGTTAATCCGAGTTTTAATTCCACTGTTTTGAAAGGAGCGTTCAAGTCCTAGGGATGCAAAGAAAATGTTCAGTAAAAGGGGAGATGATTTTGAGTTCGCGATATTATTTTTTGGGAGGGGGGGGGGGCAGAGGGGGGCCTAATGGGAAGGAAATTTTCGTATCCCACGAGAGATGCGAAAATTTGCATTCCATCAAGGATGCGAAAATTCGTATTCCACCGGGGATACGAAATTTCGCATCCCACGAGGGATACGATAATTCCCGCCTTTTCTATAAAAATGGTGAGAATTGAATTTCCGACATCGAGAAATTCTTAACTCATGTCTCCGGCTATGAGCGCATGTACGCTTTTTTGAAATTATAATAATCGATACCAATTTGATTCGTTATTCAATCATGCATGCGTAAGTTTAAACGACTCAAGAATGTACGCTAAGCAATCGAGTTCACGATCCGATTTCGTTTTCGAAAACCAACTCATGTAATCGTAGACCGATGAAATATCTACTGGTTATATTCTATTTCACTTTCCGATCGCATCGCGCAAATTCACGTGAAAACGTGTGAGTGTATACGCGATACTACTTCGACAACGACTTGCTTACGTTCCGACGTAAGTAGGAGTCGACGAGTAACGTTTAATTTCATGAGTCGACAGGAATTAGACATTTAAATAAGCTACTAGAGAATTGGAATTCTCATCACGCTCAACGGAATGATCACGACCAAGCATTCAACACAGCTTAGAGATCCTTTTGGCTCCAAGAGATGAATTTTTCAACTCAAAGCACATTACGTCAGGACAAGACATACTTTGGGGGTAAGTATTAACTGGTTTTTTTGGTTCGATTCCCAAAAGCATATCAGACCCACTCGACTTGACTCATCGCATGACACCAAAGCCCGAAGTGTCTCCAAAGCACTAAGGACCCATGTTTGGAAGGAGTCGTGCGAGCGTAGGCCTCACAACCCCTCAAATACAACATTTTGCATCCCTCTTTTCAACTCCCCCATCTCGCCTTCCTCAACGTATCCCCTGCATTTTCCATCACTCAATAAGGAGAGCAACACCATGATTTTGCATCACGAAGATATCGCCTCCTGCATGACTTCGCATTCCACTTTTCGCATCCCGAATGCCACGCACCACACTCCACTTCGCATCCCCAAAACCATCGCTTCCCTTCTAATTTTGCATCCCTGAACCATGTACATCTCACTCCCATTTTGTATCCCAGGGGTGCGTTCCTCGTATCCAATGGGGATACGAGATTTCGTATCCCCAAGGGATACGAGATTTCGTATCCCCAAGGGATACGAGATCATTGCATCCCCCCGGGGGGGAGGATACGAAACCCTCTACTACAACATAGAGGGATGCAAATTTTTGGAGCCGCCTCTTCAGGATGCAAATTTCCTGCTGTGGTCCCCAAAACTCACCTACTCCCACATAATCCGCTATCTATAAATACCCCCTATCTTATACTTCAAAATGGTTGGCATTTGCATGATTTGACAGTTCTTGAAGGACCTTTGAACAGCTTTAATGGCAGTCTAAGCCTTGAGGAAGAAGGAGTATTTTCTCCCAAAACTTCACATATGCAAAATATTACTTTTGAAAACTCAACCAGTTGTAGATAAATGTCATGATGATGTTCAATACTTGTAATCTTTCATAGCGAATACAAATCTGCAAACGCTTTAAAGTGGACGTAGGTAGGGCTGACCCTCGGGCAAGGCGACCAAGATGGTCGCCTAGAGCAATAGATCAGGTAGAGGGTAACAGACAGAGGTAGCGGCGGTGATGAGTTTAATAATATTATTGTCAATTAGTGGGATGCTGCAATGGTAATGGTTTAGATTGGTTGCTTAAGTAGCCCAGAATCAATTCCCAACAAAATAGTTTTTTTTTTTTTTTTTTTTTAAGTTTAATGTTGTTGTTTTCTGCTGGGGCAACAAAACTGCTTGGGCCAGTGGATGTAGGTTTAATACGGACCGAACCACTATAAATCTCTGTATTCTTTGCTTACTGCACTTACATTTTCTGTACGTGAAACATTATTCTCGTGTAATCGAGAATCATTGGGTGTGACGACAATTTTGTGCATCAACGGTAATAATGCTTTATAGTTAGTACTGTTATATTGTATGTTTTACTTATAATTAATTTATTGTTGTCAAGAACCATTATTCAAGTGGTCAAAGAGGGTTTGGCATGGTCTGTGATTTCATGAGCTTTACGGAATTTAACCCGTATGTCATGTGGTATGCTATATACTAACTATACTTATATACGAAGTATTCAAATTTGAAGAGGTTAAAAAACAAAATCGAAAAACTTAGGTAGCGTTTGGTTTAGATTTTTCAATTTTGAGTTTTCACACATACAAAAATACCGACAATGCACATATATCGTGAAAAATGACCGTTTTACAAAACGGAGTTAACACACAAAACCGAAAACAACTTTTTATTATTTTTCATATTTTAAGAAACAAGGGAATGACAATAACAAATCCGTCTATCCACCATTCCCGCGGTCCCCTCCGTCACTCCCTTTTCCTTTGATCCATCACCACCGCTACACTTTAAATCTTGACAACTTTCATAATTAACGCCGAAAGCTAAAAATGCAAAACACAAAATAAACCAAACGCTACCTAATTTATTGTTTTTATTTTCCAATTTTCATATTCACGTTTCTTCTAGCCAACCGTATGTTAGCGACGCCTGATTTGGTCAATTTGTTTCTGTAGCTTTTTACATCTGAAAACAACAAGATGAATTCCAGTATGAACGTGGACAGAGTTAATCCATCAAAAATAATTGAATCTATGTTATCATGGCTAACAATCATGGAAGCTATGCGTACAAGCATTACATTCAGAAGTTGGAGGTATCAGTGACATTCTCTCTAAAATGTCTGAAAGCTACGTAATAATTTTGAAGATTTGCAGGAGCTGTTAGCTGCTTTTTTGCATATTTAGAAGTTACCCTTCCATAAAGCATCTTTAAATAATGGTTAATCTGTTAATGTGAATATTAATGCATTAAATTTGTTTGTTTTTGTCTGAGAATCACACAAACAATACATCTTGTATTGAAAATTAAAAGGGCGCAAGCCCCGTATTAATGGGAATTAAAACATTAGACTAATGTAACTGATATTAATATTGGTTATATTGGGATTAATGTAATTAATATTAAACGTTTTTAGGCTTGTTCATCTCCAGGAAGTTTGGATGCCTTCACCAACAGTATAAAGCTTGGTTCATACTAACACCTAGAACACTTGATACATTAAAAAAGTCCACATTTCACAAGTTAAGTTTAGAACTTTCTCTGGTGATAAGTAATATATATTTCTGTAGATTATTCTTCACAGATCGCCCTTGATAATTAAGTTTGTTGAATGCCCTTTGAGTAGAAATCTACTTCTAAGCTGTTTTTAAGTTTAATTTTTTTACTTCTAAAAGTATGTCATATTAGCCTCTCCAAGATTTGAAAGCCCTACAGAAAAAAAGTAGTGCAATAAACAAATATAATCATTAACATAATGTTTGGGACTTCTTTAAAGTGGATCAAAGATCAAGATCAAAATTTATACCAACCAATTATAGAACATAAACAATATGCATACATATTTACTGTCCTTGCAACTTGCGCAACATAGGGATACTTTTCTTCAATATATAATATATATATTTCACAGTGTGTACATTCTAAATATTGATGCATACTAATCCACAGGAATCTAAGCAGATCTATACAATGATCATTGATGGTCACCTAGGGTTCTTTTAGTGTTAATAATCATTGCCAAATTTCGATTATATCCAACTTAACTTATCATTTCAGGTTACTAACTAATCTGGAGCCTGAATTCTCTTGTTTTTAAATTGTATGTTCCCCATGTATCATGTAAATCTTAGCCATTCAGTGTTTTGTTATTTAATAATTTTAGCAAGAGTCTATACTATAGTAATTGAATAAGGTAGATTTAAGAGAACACGTGTAAAAGTACAGTCTGAAAGTAACATGTATCTCAAGATTCTCAATTCTTACAAATCCGATCCAGAATGAAATGCCCTTTTACATCAAAAAATATGGAGGCTAAGCTACAAATCTTTTAGCAAAACTTTAACACATTTAAATGTCTGTTAATGAAAATATTTTTTTTGTAGATTCATTTATGAATACGATCACTTGCCTCCTTCACCAGGTTTACAGTTCTTTTTGTTAGAGCACACTATTAGCTCTGATTTGATTAAAAATGGTGGAAATTACTTTTCTGTGGCTCCTCACCTTTGAGCACTGTGAGTTTGAGCCTGAGGAATTAGCTGGAATAGCTTGAGTTCATGGACGGTTTTCCAATATCCAGATACTAACAAATCTATTAAGAATATATATATATATATATATATATATATATATATATATATATATATATATATATATATATATATATATATATATATATTAGAGTATACAGTCGGTGTCTGTATATTATTCTCGTTACACATATGTACACTGTTAGATGGTCCGTTGGTTCAACTCATGGACCAACGCGTTTGCTGATGGGCCTTATCTAAGCCCACTTACACTTTGTATTTAAACTCTGTACATCGTTCGCTTCTCATTCAATGAGAATACAATTACATTTCTGTTTTCAATACTCTCATATGGTATCAGAGCAAGAAATTGCTTAACAGCAAACCTGATCCAAATCTTCAGCGGTTCAACCTGAGGGGATTGATTTAATATCAATCATCATCAGTAGGCGAGTGACATCCTTGCACACCTGATCAACGATCATCTGCACCGGTTGCAACTGTCACCTTCAGCCTCATTGTTTTTCATCACCGCTGTGCCATCCAAAATCACTGAATACAAGAATAGATTCTTGTATTCAAGCAATTTGGTTTTATAGCATACTTCTTGAAGCAGTTCTTGACTGCATCCTTTCAGTGTGCCATCCATAATCACCAGACACAAGAACAAGCTCTTGCATCTGTGCAATCAGGGTGCACATGTGACTTTATTAACAGATCTTGTCTGTTTTCACCGCAGATCTCTCTCAGATCATGGCTGGTCCATCAGTTCCACCACCAACCTCAACCTCACCATCATCTGCATCAAAATTAGGTCAGTCATCAATCGACTTGACTCAAGAATCAATCAAATCTATAATAAAACCACAGAGCCAACTTATCTCAATACAACTCGACGAATCAAATTTCTTGCTCTGGAAGCTGCAAATTGAAATAGCAGCCAAGGGATATTGGCTCGAAGAGCACCTATATGGAACAAAAACAATTCCACGAAAATACATACGAGATGCAGAAGACAAACTTGTATTAAATTCAGAATTTACTACATACCAGAGACAAGATAATTTGATCAGTTCTTGGATCGTGTCATCAGTTGGCGCAAATTTGCTACCACAGCTGATAGGTTGTAATTCCTCACATGAAATTTGGTCAATATTGCAAAGAATCTTCACCTCTCAATCCTCTGCAAGGATCCTGCATTATAAGAGACAACTTCAAAGCATCAAGAAAGAGAACTTAACTATGAATGACTATCTGATGAAAGTAAAGAACTTGTGTGATCAACTAGCTTGCACTGGTCAAAAAATTCCAGAAAATGAGCAAGTTCTCTATATTGTAAGTGGTCTTGATGAAGAGTATGAAGCAGTTGTGGCATCCATAACATCTATAGAGCCAACAGCTTCTCTACACAGTGTCCACTCAATGCTGTTGAGTCATGAAGGAAGACTCCAACAAAAGAAGGAAGTGAACGCTGAAGTAAATTTGACTACCAGCAAATTCAAGAATCAAGAACAAGGAAATAGCTCAAAAAATCAGTCAAACACATACCAGAGAGGTGGACAACCTGGCAAAGGAAGAGGAAGAACTGGTAGATGCAACAACAACAACCGACCAAAATGTCAGATCTGTGATAAAGTTGGACATACTGCAAACAAATGCTATTTCAGGTTCAACAATAGCTTCAATACTGGTCAAAGTGCCAACAACAATCGATACAACCCTGCAGCAAATCTGGTTAACAATCAAAGTGATAACAAAACCTCTCAAGAAAGTGGAAATGAGGCTGCTAGCATTTCAGATGTTCAGGATGATGCATGGTATCCAGATTCTGGTGCCAATCATGTAACTAACAGCCTAAGCAATCTAAATCTTGGCAACAGAGAGTATAGAAGTAAACAATCTCTATCTATGGGTAATGGCAACATTGCTTATATCACACACACTGGTCACACTAGCATCAAGGGTACTAGACAAATATTCTTGAATAATATCTTAAGGGTGCCCAACATAAGGAAAAATTTTATAAGTGTGTCTCAGTGTGCTAGGGACAACAATGTCTCATTTGAATTTTATTCCAATAATTGCTTGGTTAGAGATCTTCTAAGCAAGAACATCATTTTGCAGGGTAATGAACAAAATGGCCTTTACAAGTTTGATGTTGACTCAAGAAATGGTTCTGATTCTAAACAATTTTATGGATGTAATGTGACAGAACTGAAAAATGATGAAAACTGTAAGAAATTTGATATATGACATTGTAAGCTAGGTCATCATAG